>SSNU01000031.1:150466-237873 GCA_012064415.1 Gyrodactylus bullatarudis
TACTTGAGAGTAGTTATGCAATAACTAAAATAATTATATACTTTCAACGCGTTTGCACACTTAGTTACAAATATTGCACTCAGGCACGGGGAGCCTAGTGAATTGGCTACTTCGTTGATCAAATTCAAAATACTATTTCACAAGCATTCTTGTGAGTGCCAATCACGCGATCTCCCTTTTCTTTTTTCTATCCTCGACCAGAAACAATCAGTATTTGTGTCACATTGAAGATTGAGATATCATGGGATCGGTCGGACCGCATGAATAGGATTCATAGTACCGAAAGTCTAGTAATCTAATTCTTTAAGTGATAGCGTTAATAGTATCGAACATTTCTCTTTTTCGGTTATCATATTAGAGTGTTTAAATTTTTGAATGACTGAAAATAAACGAAGAACTTTTCTATTCCATCTTATTAGTATCTTTCAAATAAAAAGATTTAACCTGATTATATAATTTAATTTTTTTCCATTTCAGAATTCCTTTAATCAACCTAATGAAAATATACCCACAAGTCTTTCGTCAACAGCCAATAGTTTGCATAATATCAGTAATTTCATGCAAGATTGTCAATGCCAAGAAAATGAGGGATCAAGAACCATGTCGCCGAATCCTAATGAATCACTTGATGAAATATCATTGCCTAAAGATTTCTACATGGATGATTCCCAAGAATATTGCGTTAACAAAGATATCAATTTTGATGCTCACAATGATGATGAACAAACAGCTGTTGCTTCTCGTGAGAAATTGTATACTTCTCAATCTATTATGATTATAATCATTGATTATACATTAAAACTTTGAAATAAACTGAAGAGACTAGTATCTATATCATCAATGTTTTTAAATCAGATATACCAGTGTTCTCTAGATGAGGAGCATTTTTCCTATGTTATACCTGTGTATTAGAGTTATTGGCAAATTTTTTGAGAATTTATCTTTTGTGTTATACAAGGTGGGAAACTGTAAAATTTATTGGTTTAACATTGAAAAACATGACCATGCTTGAGGACTTATTAACCTAGAACAGTCTATTCGTAAATTATAAGCTTGCTTTATCTTGATCGATTTTTACATGTTTAAAGAGCTATACTTTTACTTCTCTTACTTTGATAGTTTACACAGCGTTGGGCAAGAATAAGAAGTGAAAAAAAACTCTGAGAGATAAATAGAGCATTCTTTCATATTTTTCCTTCATCATTCTTCATCCTTTTTTTAGCTGAATTCTCCAAGAATCATCAACCAAAGGAAGCAGAAAAAGAAAAAAGAAATAATCATAAAACACTAAGCAATGAACTGTTCACAAAAGAAAAAGAAAATAAAGCAGATGAAACAGAGAGAATAGTCGAGAGAGATGATGATGTTAACAAACTAGAAGGAGGAGAAAATGATAAGAGGGAAGATTATGAGAGAAATAGCTTTACTAATGATGATGATGCAATTAAATATGAGGAGGAAAATAAACTCCAAAGGTGCATGCTCGAAGAAAGAAACAGTGAAGAGGAAATAATCATACCAAAGGAAGAGTTGGCAAAATTCAGAGAAACTATTCAAACAACAAACAGAGTTGAGGAATTAGAGAATGTGGAGAACGAGTCTCTTATGCCAATACGCAGTGATCAGTTGAGGGATTGTCTAATTAGATCAAATTACTATTATCTAGAGGAAGACCAATTCAATCATGAGTTTGAGGAACAACAGGCAATGCTCCTCTTGAACCATCATCAAGGTTATAGTGGCTATGAGTTTTTACTTGATGAGAATGAAGAAAGGTATTTGGCTGCGCATTCCTTGATGCAATCAAATGACCAAATGGTGAATCATTTATTAATTTATACTTTTTAGTAATCTTAATACTTTTTCAAACTAATCTTGAGTGATTTTTCAGAGCCCTGGACAAATCTTGGCTTAGGGATGAATGTGCTGATCTAGTTTTAGTAAATTCGTTATCAGCATATTCACATTTAGAATGAAAGAATAAAATGCGAATCATTGGAAAGTAAATCTCTCAGGGATTTTCTATTTGAATTTGAATTAATTAAAATGTCTCATTTAAATTGAAATTCTTCTCAAGAATTGATTTTCTCTTAGAAATCAGTCTTTTATTCAAGTGTACAAAGACTTAGGCTATCTTGGCAAAAATCATTAAATTCAGTTCTCTTCTCAGAAAATCAATAGAGATATCAGTTATTTTTCCTGGATTATTATGCTCTTGTCTACACTTTATCTGTGTTCATAAGCTATATGTTAACACAACTAATGCTCAATTTGTAGATTTATGTACATGTATGTATTGAATGAATTTATAATACAGTATCAATATATATATGATAAATAATGCAAATTTTATTTTATTTCTCTACATCTTTCAAAATGTACAATATTTTTATTCTAATCGTAAAAATATCCACTTTACCAGGAAACGATTATTCCGTTTTATTCTAATGAGGAAGAAAATGATCAAATATGGATCGACATGTTTCGTCGTACAGATTGCCTTGTTGAACAATCTGCTAAAGAATTTACCGAAAAACTTGAACAATTATCATATGGCGAGGATGAACTATTCGACTCAAATCAATCTCTAAATAAAAATTATCATGTAGGTTAACGTCTTTATTACATTTACACAAAATTTGTATTTTTGATTATAAAATATCGTTTGGTTATTAATGAGAACTTATATTACATGAATATCTGCCAAGATTAAAGAAATTAAAGATCCATTTGTAGCATTTCAAGAACAAAATTTTGAAAAATATTATTTTTAAGAAGAATAAGTGTATATTTCAAATTTCAATAAAATTAAATCAAATATGCTAAATCTGATCTAATGATTTACCTTATTATCATTTGGGAGTTGAATTTCAATTTTATGATCATTTTCACTACTTGAAAATCAATGAAACTGGGAATATAGCGTCAAATCGAAAACAAATTTTGTTCTTCAAATGCTAAAAATGGGTCTGGATTTCAAAATATCTTAAACATTGTTTGTACGTTTAATGGTTTACTTCAATTCTCAATTAGGAAACGAACAAGAGTTGCTTTGCAGTTGAAGCCAACAATAATCACAGTCCTTCCAGTGAAGAGTCCATTAGAACAATACAAAGTGCTTTGATTGCAAAAAATACAGGAAGTCATGAAAATAACATTAATTCTGATTTGCAACAGACTCTTCAATGTCCCCTTGACGCCAGAGAAACACAACAAAGAAAAATAAGTCTCACGCGATCTGATGCTATAGAGTCTCAGATGGAAGTTCATGAAAAACTAATTCCTTCCGATTCTAATGGAGATCTAAACCAAATCATCTTACAATCAGAAAGAGTAAATACTAAATACTTTCAATCATGGCCCAATCTTTCTTTAAATACTTCGGGATCCTCCAACTTGAGAGATGAGATAAAATTCAAAGATGATAATGATATATCTATATCATGGAATACTCATAAAGACGTTCTAAATAGAGAATGCAACTTCAAAGAAAAGCATTTTATAAATGGAATAGAGGAAACGAAGAAAATTTATGATGAGAATAGAAGAATACAAGCTAACACAACTGAAGAAAAAACGTTTACGATTATTCCTAATAATATTGATAGCAATGAGTGTGAACAGACAGGCAGCTCCATTGAAAAGAATAGACATTTATTTTCAAAAATTGACGTGGGCGAGAGTATGAACCAATCAGAATTATTTAAACTCAGATCAAGTATGATCCAAGATTCTGCCAAAGAGGAGAATATTTCTCAAACTATAAATTCATTGGATAAAAGAATCAGGTTACAAGAAGATTATAGACCAAAATCAAAACTAGATACAATATCTTCTCTTTTTTGTACTCAAACAGACATTGCTAGTAGGAATGATGGAGATTTTGATACTGAGCTGAAAGAAATACTACCTTCTACGCACAGTCCTAAAATTCAATTATTGGAAAATTATCCAATCCAACGAAAGTATTCTTTTTCAACCCAGGATCTGTCAACTACAACCAATAATAATCTTAGTCATAACAACGAAAAGGAGTTATCTACTAAAAGTTTTCCAGACAATTCTCTACCAGACTTAAACTTTTACAATATTAAGTATGCAGGAAGTTTAGCTGAAATTCGTGAGCTTGAAGACCGCCTTAATCAAATTAGAGAACAAGAAGCGAAACAACTGAATGATATTCATTTCAAGCTTTCAGAGATTATGAATAGTCCTTCTGCTATGAGTACATGTTCCATGGATAGAAATTTACGTAATAGAAGATATCTTGTACCTAGGAATCCTGATGATGATTCGCGTCATATGAATGTACGCCGGAATATTCCCCCGCCTGGAGGAGGCCATGGTCCACCATCCTTGAGAAGAGATGCTACTCCAAGAACTGGTCATTATATTATGAAGTCAAGAAATAGTTCTCGTGGCCCAGAAGTCTATCGAGATCGTCACGTTAACTATTCTCGGCATAGTGCTTATGAACCAGAAATTTATAGTGACCATTATCCAGCAGAAGATTTTGCTTCTAGTGGACCAGAATCAGCCGGAAGTTTGCCTTATTACTCTCATAAGAATCCGATTATGCAAAAATATAAGAATATTCGCTATCATAATTCTCTACCAAATTCAGATTATGATTATAGCTCAAATTTACGACGCCTACCTAATTCATATCATGGTCAAAAGTATCCTGAACATGGGTCTCGAATACGACGAACCAGTTGGAGTCAAGATGCCTATCAGTTCTCAGATCCTATTGAATCTTTTGATACCATTAGATCAAATAAATCAACAAGAAATAAATCTTCAACGCTACCTTCAACCTCTAGGCTTAATAAAGACAGAAATCCGGACGAATCAACAACTAGAATAAGCCGACCCACTCTGAGAAAATCAACTGGAAATTATAGTCGATCTACAGAGCATCTATCAGATCCAGTCAACGAATCTGCTTATCGTAGTTCAAGTCTAAATCGTTACGAATCTTCATTGAGAAGACGAATGAATGATGAAGATGAACTAAGCAGTATCTTGAATGAATTTCGTCTTAAACGGGAACGAGATGCGAGTACAGAAGAGCTTAGACGTCAAGTTGAACGTGAACATAGGAGATTATTAAAATCTTTATTGAAAGATGAGAAAAACACCTCATCCTTTCTTCAACCAACCACATTTACTCAGAAATCAGCAATGGCTCCGGTTCATTCGAGTAAGATAACGTATCCAACACCAACAAATTATGGACCAAGCTATCCATATCATTCTACGACTAGTTTTGATCCAATAACAAACATTTCAAATCCAGCTACAACAATGATGTATCCGCAACACTATCCAGTCTATCCTGCCCCATTAGAGAAATCACTAATAATGAACTCAGATGCATTAGATACTGCTATATCTAGTAACCAGATAACACTTGCTGCTATAGCGGGAACAATTGCTGCTATGACAGCTGCTAATGGAAACATAGGAAACAAGTCAGATTCTTCTAGTTATCTCACCAAACAAGAAGAACAAGCTACAACTGATCTTTTGAGAAAGTATTTATCGGAAATTAACTCAAATATTCATAACACAGAGACGATTGGGCCTCCAAATAGTGAAATCCTAAATTTCCTCGCTGCTAAAGTTAATGATGGATCTATAAGTGCGGAGGAAATACCAAAGAAATGGCTAAATGCTGTTGACAAGGAGCAGATGAATCTTTATGATAATAAAATCCAACGATTAGATCAAAAATTTGACAATAGTTTACAGCGAAGAAACTTTAGAGGTGAGCTTGAATAAATTTCATAAAATATTCAGTAAAGTTCTAATACAAATTTTCAATTTCAGACACTGATGGAATTCTTCAAGTGAGTTGTGAAATTTAGGTTTCTCTTAAATTTGATTGGAATAAGATCTAAATGATTAAAATTATGTTTTTATCAACCTTTTAGAATTCCTCAGATTTGAATAGATACAACTTTTCAACAAAAAGACTCCTACTCATGCGAGATTCAAAGGATCGATTCTCGAGAGGAAATGGAATTGGCATGAGGATAATTGGAGGCCAGACTCGCTCTGACGGTCTTTTGGGCACTTTTGTTGAAGAGATTTTAGCCGATGGTCCAGCAGAGCATTTGCACGGTGAAATCTTGGAAGGTGATGAAATCCTTGAGTGGAACGGTATAAGCCTAATTGGGAAGACGTTCGAGGAAGTTCAAAATCTAATCAATTCTCCTGGAGAAGAAATTGAACTTGTCGTAAGAGTGTAAGTTATCCAAGCTCAAATGATAATTCATCTCATTTTTGAAATATATATATTTTAGGCGCACAGATCGACAAAATGCAGCTAGAGCTAATGCCAACGCAAAAATGAATCAAAGTGATCTTAATTTATTAATTCTAAAATTAATTGTTGTTCATTAGTTAAAATTTATTTTCAAACTAGAAGTGCTTGTTCAGAATCAAGCTAGCCATCAAAATAGTCGATATAGTCTAAAGTCACAACAACATTACCATCAACTCAATGATGACGGATGTTGTTCCAACATGAGAAGTTCAACCTTTCCAGACCTTGAGGGCCCATGTAATTCAGGTCATTATCATCATCAAATGCAACACCAAGTCCCAAATCATTGGTCTGGCCCAATTTTTGAGCATACTAATGATCAGGGTCCAATGTTGAGACCTCAGTGTGAGCATCAACTTCACCATCACCATCATCGATTTCATCATCCAAATCAACCTGGTCCGATGATAAATCAATGGTATGGAGATCCTGCTTTGCAACAACAAATGAAATTGCAACAGCAGCAAAAGAAAAATCGTCAATTCCATGAGATGAATCAAATGCATCCTGGTCACATGCATCAAATGATGGGACAGATACCCCAAAAGAATTCAGTGCAAACTCAACCACAGCAACCGTCACAACAAATATTAAACATGCAAGGAAATAATAATCCCTCTTCTGCTGGTATGACGTCAAGACCAATGTATTATCATCCACATCATCATTATCACCACTTGTATCCCAATTTCCAACATCACCTTCATCAACACTATAACCCGAATAATTTAAACAGTTTAAACACCAATGCCAATCCCAATCAAATGCCAAGTAAGCCTAAGTCAGATTACTAGGCTTTGTTTTTTAGGAACTGAGAAAAAAATACAGAGTAAAGAAAATGTTTAGCTGAATACACAAGTAATTGAAGTATTGAAAGTTTGAAGAATTTATATTTAGAAATACTCCAACATTTCTGGAAGAGGAGATAGACTTTTTGCATCTTTTAAATGTATATTATACATTGTATAATCAATAAACTTCTAAGATAGTTTTGAGGATAGATTTTTTCATATACGGAATCCTCTGTATCTGCTGATCACTAAAATCTGTTTTAGAATTGTAATCTTGACAGTTATAAAAGTTGAGCTGTGCTCTATTGCAGATTATAATCACAGGCTGTTACTATTTCTTGTGGATTCTTTAGATCAACTACTGTAGCTTTATGAATAAATACACCTAGTAAATGTATGAAGATGTGAATTTATGAATTTTACAAAATTCTCAATTTTTTCATCAAGAAATCGAAATTGATCAAGATTGTTTTGGAATCTAGATAATCAGGCCCACTTTCACGATACGTAGAAAAAAATTTTTGGAAAAATCAAAGAATTATAGCATTTTTCTGAATTCTGAATCAAATATGCTAAATTAGATTTTAAGAATCGACCCATCAACGTGTCAAAATCGAATTCTGACTCTTTGATAATTTTTATCGCTTGAAAGTCAATGAAATTTTGATGATCAAAGATCCCTGAAATATGACAAGTTCATCTAAAGTTTTATGTTGCTAATCGGTTTTCTTATCTTTTTGATCAATCTCTCATTTTGAAATCAGCAAAATTTTTCACCTCAAAGTTCAGAAAAATGAGAATCTGGCGTTACTTCGAGATTTGAAAATATAATTTCCTTAAAAATTGATTTTTTCAAAATTTTCTTTCTCCATTTCGTGAAAGTGGGTATCATGATCTAAATTCCGAAATATCTTGATCAATTTCGATTTCTAGGCAATAATCTGATTATTCTTTGAGTTAACCCCTGAAATATCTCAATTGTAACAACTAATTTCTAATTCAATTTTTTTAACAGTTTTACTTTTCTCTAGAAATTTATGATAGACACATTATAAAGTAAAATTACTCCTTAATTCTTTTTTTTCATTACATTACTAGTTTTTAATACCTTTTCCAAGAAGCTTTTAAATTTCATTAATTTCCTTCACACAGATTGTCAAAGTATTCTGAAAGAAAATCGCACTAAAAACCCTTTTCATTCAACCGATCAAAGTCTAAGCGATTCGAATATGATTCAAATGAAACGCAAACAAAATCTTCATTCAATCTATCCAGTAACGAATCAAAATCTCAGAGAAGTAGAATCTGTAAATCAGCATGCTGTGCAAGCAGATAGCTCATCCAAGCGGCTAGATTCATCTTTTCATCAACAATCCTTGTCGGTCAGTTTATATAATTATTCTAAAAATTAAATTTAGAAAAGTTTACTGTTTAGCTTCTAGATAGTGATCCAACAGTTTGAGATTACCTTACGAATAGTTAAATAATCAATATATACCTTTTTTATTTATAAATAATTATTTATCTATTAAAATTAATCAATATTTTTTGTAATTCTATTTAAATATCAGAGCAACTAAAGTTTCATTAAAACTACTGTTACTCTTTAGATATTTCTTCCTCTGATCTGATTGGTTATCAATAACATGTTCTCGAATACTCTTCTTATGCTGATTGGTTACTTCTATACTACCCTGGACAGTATAAATACAATCCACGTTTTTCTCAATCATGTCCATATTCCATTGGTAGACTTTTATTAAGTTCTTTATCTTAATACTCTGGTCAATTCAAAATATACATTAAACAAGAGTTAAAATCAATTTATCAATAACAAATTCCTTTCTCAACATAGATCTTATAATTTTATCTTAATTTTTAGTAGATTAGTGATGTCCAGAGCTTTCAAGATGTCAAAATTGAACAGACTAATAATACAAATGAATTAGAAATTATTTCTGCACATTCTAATTCCCCGCTGAAGACAAAAACTGATTCCAAAGTTAATCATATCGAACCAATTGTTGATATTCAATCTGACTCAAATAAAGACGTTTCTGGAGACAATCAGAGTTACGGTGAAATTGAAGTAATAATTACATGGATTTTTAAAAAAAGTCTTTGACATTCCTAATAAAAGGGGACTTAATGTGTAATTTTATTTTCCAGTTAATTTTATCTTTTGATGATCATGACCAAAGTCTGACCATACACATATCGAGAGCTCGCGGTTTAATGCCAATGGATCTTAATGGACTGGCGGATCCTTTTGTTAAAGTTCGTCTGCACCCTGATCCAACTGAAGAGTAAGTTTTAAATATACTGATTCTAATTTTTCATTGATATGCTAATTTATTTGAATTTTAATTGATGGAAAATTGAATTTTCAGTCCAGACTTTAATCGCCAGACCAAGTATATTGATAATACCCTGGAGCCAGAATGGCAGCAAACAATGGTCTTTATGAATTGCTTAAAGAAAACTTTGAAAAAACGTGTCCTTGAAGTAACAATATGGGACTTTGATCGGTTGAAAACAAATGATTTTATGGGACAAACAATTGTTAATTTGAATACAGAACGCCATTTACTTGATGGGCGTCCGCATTGGTTTAAACTCCATAATATGCAGCCCATTGTGACACCCGGAATGAATCGAATAACCTCATCAACAAACTCTGATAACACCAATTCAAATTCTAAAAATTCCAAAGATTCCAATTTCAAACTTAAAGATCAGAAGCATCTATCGAGAAAACAGACAACTGGTCGCTTTAATCCCACTTAATAAATATAAATATAAATGTATAGAAATCCAGGTGAAAACCAACCAAAAAATATATATCTTATAGATAAAAATATCAAAAATTCAGATTATTTTCTAAAACTTTTCTTATTTAATATATATCGAAATAATAATTATTATGATTCTCTCATTCGGCCACTTCCTGACCCCTCTTTCAAGACTTTTGAAATCAAAGTTTAATTTTGTTTATGATTTGATTTTGTAAGAACAACACCTCTTTAAAACTATCTCTTGTTCATGGGGAATAAGGTTTAGTTGGTGATTGAATGAAACGTGAAAATTTATATTTATACACTTGTTTACGATAAATTTGTTACTATTTATCGTGAAACCAAAACAAAGAACTTAAAAGATTATTATTATTATAAAGTTTATTCAAAATCTATAAATATGTAAATGACCTATTGAAGCAATGGTACTCAATGTAAGTAATGTATTTTACAAGAAAAGTGTATTATTCTATTATTATTATTATTATTATTTAAATTTGAAATTTCGAAAAGATAATTTATATATTGATAATATAATCATTGACATTTTTATTATTTAAAGCTAAAGAAATGAATAGAATATTTTGAGTTCCATGATGAAATGAGCCAATCAGCTGTGCAAATATGAAAAAAATTCCAAAAAATTCAATCTGACCAAAACCATATTTTTGAATTTTGAAAATGCCCCAAATTCTCACTTTTTCAGCTTATGAATCCAAATTTTTTTTTCGTTTTCAAAACAATTTGAAACAGTTATATGCTGATATTTGAGATCAACATTAGACGAAGATTTCAAAAAAGCCTCAAGAAGTTCACAGAAATCTATGCTACTTCTTTATATCTTCGAAGCCGGTAAGAAATTTTGGTTCGAAAAATAGAATATTCGTCCTACTTCTTAGATTAGTAGATTTTATATACGAACTCTTAATTTTAGCTGGAAAATCGGGCGTGCACATTCTCGCACACCAAAACTGGTACACACAACTTTATGTTTATTTTATATAACGTATAATCATGAAGACGAGATATAAATAGCGCTAAATGTATTTTAAGAAGTACATTAAAATTACATAAATTATTAATGAATTTTTTCCTGATCAGATTATCATCAGCACCAAGAATAGGAAAGCATTATATACCTTGTACAATACACATTCTGTATAATACACTCTGAATATGAAATGTCTGCCATAGTGAAAACGGAACATAGACAAAATACGAAATTATATATATATATTCTTGAGAATACTTGGGTAGGTATGATTAAATCAAAAATGAATTTTTCTCTGGATCTTCATTATTTCGCGATTCTCTTGCGTGAAAATAATGCAATGAAAATCTATATTAAATAGATTGGATGCACGAAATTGAACACAAGAAGTAGTCCAACAGATTCTCCTATTGGATAGGTTCTTACATAGTACAAGTTGATATGACAAAAATAAGTTATTTGCTTGATTGATTATTTATGACTATATTAGGATACAAATTTTTTAAACTTTTTTGGCCATTCACTTTGGTAAAATTCACGTTTTTGAGCAATCTGTATGACTTTTTGGATGGGAGTTATTTTGATAGATATTTAAAATCCCTTCGCTACATATCCTCATCATTTTCTAAAACTTTTAAAGCGTTTTTAAGAATTTTGGGAAAACGAGATTTTAAGGGTATCAAAATTTTTGTATTTAATTTATGAAAATCTTCTTTTCTGTGTATAAGCGTCCAAATTAGCAAATTGTCCAAAAATTTGTTCAGGAGAAAAAATATTTAGTATCACCGGGTGATGAGGTCACGAACTTTTATCGAGATATAAATATTCTTGTGGAAATTTTCATGCTGATTCTGAATTTTCCTATTTTACAAGGTTTGGGTATAATTGGGAAAATGTGAAAAAGCGAAAACAGATATCACATGATTGGTTCAGATTTAAGTTAAAATTCAGTGAAAAATCACTTTTGAATTAAGCTCAATAACTTCAAGATCAGGAATAACAAAAACTCATATGATACATCAGGGAAAAAAAGTGATAAATTTAGCATCAGATTTGCTCCGAAAACCTGAAGATTTCAACTCGAAGCGTATTTTAATTGATCTATTTAATCAAAAATTGTTGCTAATTTTGTAAGAAAATTTCACTATTTATCAACTTTACTCGCAATTTAAAATGCTACAAAACGATTTTAAAATAGGCCTAACATAATAGGACTTATGTGATGCCTGTTTTTGAAAATTTCCGTATTTATATTCAAACCTGTAAAAATAGGGAAATTCTGAGCACAGATTCGGAATCAGCATGAAAATTTCCACAAGAATTTTTATATCTCATTAAAAGTTCGTAAAAGAAATTTTATTTTACCACCAGTATAATATTTCAGAGGTTTAATGCAGTCTTTCAATGAAAACTCAACTATACATTTTTGGGAGCTTCATTTTTAAAAACTTATTCGTGGTTCTCTTCGAAAAATGATAATCCAGATTATGTTGATGCTCTCTGTGGTCTTTGAGGATTTTGCTAATTCCTTCTAGCAGTTAAACTCTAAAATGTGCAGTAAAATAATAACTTGTGAAATATTCGTATAAAATTCATTGTTTAAACCCATAAAATTAGAAAAAACTATCTAATCAAGGGCTTAATTCTGTATAAAGCTTGATAAAAATATGAAATAATTGTTAATCATATGCAGACTACTACTGAATAAACCATTAATTTGGAGCAGATAAAAAAGTGAAAAATGTTTATTGAACCTCAAATTATATTATTATATTACAAGGGCTAATTCAAAGAATTTCATTTGAATTGATCTTATTCTTGTTTAGTGATTGTCAAAAGTTCCACTTCAACTGAGTAGAGAAATGATCTCAAGTACTTTTCGAGTAGCCAAATTTCTACGTCATAAATGATGGCTCATTTAAGAAATAAAAATATTATAAAAATTTATAATTAATGTTATTCAGTGATCGCAAAATTATTTTTTTGTTACTAAAGTCATTTTTTTGAGAATGTAAT
This sequence comes from Gyrodactylus bullatarudis, assembly GCA_012064415.1. Taxonomy (NCBI): domain Eukaryota; kingdom Metazoa; phylum Platyhelminthes; class Monogenea; order Gyrodactylidea; family Gyrodactylidae; genus Gyrodactylus; species Gyrodactylus bullatarudis. Next base: position 163,391 of record SSNU01000031.1, read on the forward strand.
TTTAACTTCATAGAATCATTTGATTTTTAAAGCAGATTCCAATCCCAGTTTTATTATAATTGATCAAGATCTTTTTAAACCAGATTACTTGATTCAAGTTTGTCCTGATATACAAAACCTTGATTGAAAATTACAGTTTCTGAACACGTGCCAATATTTTTTCAATGAATTTTACTACGAGAAAGGACAAAATCGAGATTTTTGAATAATTTTCACATGTTGAAAGAAATCCCTAGAAAATTAGGTAAATTTTGATGATTTTAGGGAAATTTTTTTTCTCGGTTGAAAAATTAATTTTCGATTAGGTCATGGAACATTATTAGTGGGAAATAAAAATTTTTATAATTATAAGATGAAAAAATATTCGACTTGATTCGTCACATTCACTATAAATAATTTTTTTATTTGAAAAAATAAATATAAAAATATCAATCTGTTATAATCAATTATTGTTATGTTCCCTCAAGACGGATTCAACACTGAATGGAAGAAACTTGTCCCTCGTCTTTTCATGAGAATAAACATTTTCTTTGGTGTCATCGTAGCTATCAAAAGTTGCTGACATATCATCTTCTGATTGGTTCGATAATTTACAATGTTTCCCATCAATATTCAAGGCCAATAAGGTTTCATTTAAATGTTTAACGAGACATTGTAAGTGAACAATGTAATTTTGAGCCATTGAGAGGGTTGCAATTTTTGACAATTTCTTGTTGCCACCATAACATTCAGTAAACGGCATCACGGACCTAAATCATTTGAGTAAATACATATAACATTTCAATCAGAAGATATCATAAAACAACTAATTTCCCCATAGTATCGATAGTTTCATTCGAATACCAAGGTAACATAGTAAAAATTTCATTGAAAAATTTAGGATTTTTCAAATGGAACACAAAGAATATTCAGAATCGATAGTGTAAATTTTGGATCAGAATACTTTTGGTGAAAATATCTAATCATTATATCATTCAATATCCTTTTGATAAAGGAAATGCTTGTATTTAAAACTTTCTAATAGGAATAAGCCTCTTGAAGTAAAATATAATCCAGTAAGAGAGAATTTTCATTGAAAAGTTTCTTCTTCGATCGACATTTTTATGTTTTAGAAAATGAACATTTCGTTTAATTGGCAAGATAATTTGATTTTTGAATGATGGGACATAAATCATGATTAGTTTATGAGGAAGATTCATTGATTTTATTTTAAATATTTTCGTAATGTCATTTGATCATTATCCTCGTTTCGAAGATCATCACGTACGTAAATATATATTATATTTCTAAACCAATAAAGATGATTTCTTTTACTATTTCATTGAAAAGATTTTCAAATAAAGTTTGTATTTTTTAATCGTCTTCTTAATCTCTCAATGAGTATAGTTTTTACGAATTCCCGAAGTAGCGCTATTGGCATATGCTCGGTCGGACTTATATAGGACATTTCAAAACGGAAAATTACATAAAACGTGTAGTCTTTTCAAGACTTTTCCAAAGTAAAAAAAGAATCAGCTCTACAAATTTTGATTGGTAGAAATTTGCTCACCTCAGGTTTTCCATAGCTTGATTTAGGTCCTGCATTCTCTTACGTTCTCTTGTATTGATCTGCATACGCATTTCTTCCATTTCTTCTTCAGTGATTTGAATCAATTCAAGGTTGCTATCATCCTTTCCTAGACTCCTTTTCATCAACCGGCGTTTCCTAGCTAGTATTCTCTCTCGTGCTGATGCTGTTGACATGGAAATTAACGTGTTGGTTTAAAATGTTTTTCCAACTTTCGCCAATATTTATACATGAGTCTCAATAATAGGATCACCTCACCCCCTTTCATTTTGTGTGTAATACAAGATAATGAAATAGAAGCATGTTTTTAAATATAAAAAAAGAAGCCTGAGGATACTTTTGAGCATATATAATAAAGAGGGTAGGGGAGTTTGATGAATCTGTTGCGTAATATCGGATGAGTTGATGTATACCCATACATACCTTTCATGTATCTATTCTCATGACTATTTTCGCTTAACTTGCTCCAATAAAACAATAGAACAATGTGGCCAAGAAAATTTGTGACAAAAATTTACATTAGACGTAATTCTCTGTATCTCTGCTCAATAAGTAATAACAATGGTTGTTAAAAGAAACAGAAAACTGTTAACAGATGTTAAGCAAGCCTTTGATGAGCAATGAATTATGCCAAGTCTATAGCCATTCTATCGATATAGGGAAAATGTGAAAAGTTCGAAAAACTTTTGGACGCATGAAACGATACACCTCAGGGAATATAAAGATATCTTTTGATTAATGAAAAGAAATGATTTAAATGAATAAGTTTTTAAAATTTAATATCAACTATAGTTTTTATTCTCTAATAATTTGATAGAAATTTTGATATTTGCTATGGTGAATTACGAAGGAAAATAAGTAAGTTTAAAAATGGCAATATGTTTTTACTACTGTCCTATGATCTTTTTGTTTCTACTAGTATTTTAAACTTGATGCTGTTGAGTTTAGTTACAGTGTTATATGTCCTCTGAAATCAAATATCTAACTTTAAAAAATAGTGTACTCCACACATATTAATATTTTGCAAGCTAAAAATGTTTATAATGACTCCTTAAATTTTATAGCATCGATATTGATTTTTTATTTATATTTCAAATAGAGTCCATATGCATAAGTAAAAATAGACTTTGAAAGGATTATTAGATGAGAGGAAATGAAAAGAGATAAATTTTACTTGCCACTTTGTGTTTACGATCGTTGTCATAGGATCTCTTCTCTCTACACATACATAATATAATATATCCATGTGTTATATACCATCAAAGTACACACGGATGTCAAATGTGTGGTTACAGAGGATATTAAAATAAAGTTTTCAATGCAACTTTTTTAAATATTTCCCTCCTTGGTCCTTCTTCTTCACTGAAGAATCTTCAGTCTGCATTGCAAGAGTAAAATTATTCTCGATAGCAAGAGATAGGAGTGGGGGGAATTGGATAAAATTTCTCCTTTAAAAACTATGGAATGGGCAAATTGAAGCTTGAGAAGACGATCATTCACTTGTTGTTCCCTGTCAAAAATAGAGGGGAGAAGAAAAAAGAAAAATTGATTGAAATGGAACAAGAGAGCGTAAGAAAAAAATGAAAATGAGAAGGACAGAAAATTCTATTTTGAAAATGAACGCGAAGGGAAAAATTCCCAAAGTCGAATGCACATAAAAATCGAAATTTCGTTATACTCCGTGTATGCATATATTTCTATCTCGTTTTAAAATATTTCTATCCAAAGATTGCATATTGACGACGCAGGGGAATTATTTATTTCCTTTTTCAGAGAGAAAAAAAAATATTCTCAGCTTAATCTTCTTTTGCTTGTTCTATATAAAGCTATAGTTGACATGAAGATGAGAATTTACTGCCACTACAAAATACTCAAGAAACTTAAGAAAAAAATAATTCTTCGGTTTCCATAATGAAATGAGACAAAAATTCAATCTGACCAAAATTAGGCCATATTTTTGAATTTCGAAAATGCACCAAATTTCCAATTTTCTACTTTTGAAAGTATTATTTTAATCGGTTTGAGACAATTAAATTCCTATTTTGTACCTATTTTTAGGTAGTAGTTAGTAGTTCAATATCTTGCTCAGGCTTTGGTCCTGAATCCGAAGCTTCACAGGCTTCAAATAATACCTAACTTTGTTTAGTGTTCAATATCTTGAATATTGTATTTCTACGTTAGATGTGTGATTCTAGTAAAAAATTTGGCAAATTGGAAAATAATTTACATAAATTTCAGTTAGATTGCCATTTTGAATTGACTCATTGAACTTGGAAAATTAGGTAAAAGATAGGCATAACAGATTAAACGTTAGATTGACCTATTGTATTTAACCATATATGTATGTATCCCAATTCTACCCCAGATATTAATAGTGATCACTGATCATATTCTCATTGTTTTTGTACCTCGAATATCAGCTATTATAATTCATCTGACACCTATTGTTTTTGACCATTTTACTCACCCTACCTATTGCTTTTTTATTTACCCCAATTTTTTAGCTAGTTGATATGAAGTTGAGAATTCACAATATTTTTCAATGAAATGAAACGAAAAAATTTTTAAATAATGGCCTAAATTAGGCGATGAAAATTTCAATTTTCCATTTTTAAGCTTAAAAGATTTTCGATTTGGAAGATAAAATACTGTATTTTAGATCAAAATTAAATAGATGATTCAAATTAAAAACTCACCATTAATGAGGGAACCATCTAAATTTTTCATTTTTTTAAATAACAAGCATTAACAAGTTACATATGGAAATATCTTATTCAGAAGACTTTTTACTGAAAAGTTGCATTGATCCAAGAGATTAAATTGCATTTTGAAATTTCCTTCATTTCCATTTTCTTTCATCATTCTCTCTTTTCAATGTTCAGTGACCTTACCATATTAAATTAAAACTTTTCAAGAGTTTTTTGCATTGCTTTCCTCAGATAAAGCAATACATTTCGTTAAAGTAGCTGCTTTGATTGAAACTTTCTTCAAGAATAGAACAAAACTTTTCGTAGATTTCCAACGTCTCTTATTTCTTTTGCATAGAGAATTGTTCAACTTGGAGAACATCACAAGAGAAAAACTAATTCATTCAGAATTATAAACCTTCTTTTGACATTAGTGAGGAAAATATCCACATGCTCTCTTGATGCTTTTAATGACTGATCACCATCTGTTTGTGTGTTTCCTCAAAAAAACAATTTCTGATGATTCTCAGTTAATTGTTATTTCCAAAATATACTTGATTTCTCTCATGTGTTTTTATATCATCATACGTACGCGCGAATAAATGATACAACACATGTACAATATAGGTAAAATGTCATCCTCACCTTTTTTTACACTAAATCTCCAATGTTTTTCACTGAGAAAACAATTTTCTTGTAATAATAACTCACGCATCAATGAGTTTCAAAGTCAGAAGAGGAGAGAATAATAAAAAGTTTTATCTGAGTACGGACTTGAATGTGAGATGTAGAGAATTATACCCTTCTTCTCCAATTCCAATGTTTTAAATAACTGCTGAATAGATGAAATTTTCAAAAATTACGAAAATCACTCATCGATAAAATTAATTTTCGAGTATCTGAACCCTTTCGTTGTCGATGGACATATATCTCCATTTTCCTATTTTTTTGAACCTTCACAACTCTACCAGTTTAATAGGTTTCTGGATCAATTAAAGTTTAAATTGAAGCACACAATGTGAACTTGACCAAATAACTTGGTTTCTTCATAGCTAAATTTTGGTTTTTATAAAAATTTTGAAATAGTCTCGGCACCGAAAGGGTTAACATCATCTCACCAAATTTCTCTCCAAGATATCTTTTTATACTTCTGTAAAACAGAATTATGAAAATTTTCAAATAAAAAACGTCTTTAATCTTATAAAAGATCTTTAATCTTAACTTAAGATTCTTAAGGGATGGTGGGATGTCGCTAATTCTGTAAAGATTAATTCTTTCATAGCGATAAGCGATTTTATTAATTTTGAATAAATATAATATTAATTTTGGAAAAATATGGCATTCATATAATTTCAAGGTAACCATATAACTTCTTTGATAGAAGACTGTTAATCGAAGAATTAGTGACTTGTTACATCCAAGTCCTGGCTAATTTTTGAAATTATTTAACGACCAAATTATTCAATAATTCCTTTTGTAAATAATTATAATCTTTTAGATTTTATCTTCACTTTGCATTTTAACGAAAAATTTTGCTCCAAGCGTATTCATAATGAGAGATTATTATCGAATAAAATTCTTGAATGTTTGGATTTCCACTTGTTGTTTGCAAAAATTTCGTTCCATTTGTTTAATCCCCCCCTAGTTATTCCTTCATCCTCAAAGATTTTTTTCACTAGACAAATTGAAATGAAAAGATGCCTGATTATTAGTTTAATCTAGTTTAATTATATGTAAGTTCCAATTTTTTGTTTTCTTAGAAATATTGCCGAACTTCTTCAAATATATTAGATTCTGGTTTTGATGAAAAATTCATTGTGAGGATTGGAAGACAAGTGAATAATTAGTAATAAAGCTTTTATTTCACCGGTTCTCATCAGACTCTTACACCGGCTAGATATATATATACAAAATTATTAACAAAATTGAGATCCTCTGATAGGTTCAATCACTCCCCGGATTTAATAAAGAACATTTTTGTGATGTGCTGGGGGATAGGATGATATGTCTAGGGCGTCTTTCTTCTCTTTAGGAAATGATTTAACGTAGACTGTCCTTTGGATAATTTTCTCTTTTTACCCCGATTCGTAATAGCACTTTTAGCCTCGGTTTTTTTGGATTTATTCAAAAAAATATTCTCTATCGAACGGATCTCTCTATTTTCAATAACTGTTAATAAGTGATTTATAGGCAATTTCTTGTGAATACTTCCTAATATTTTATTTTTTTGAAACAATTGGATTGAGAATTTTTTTCCAAGAAAGATAATTCTTCATTCCTTACAAAGCAAAGTTGTGATTCTTTGTAATTTTGCATTTTTACTGCTAGTAAGAGACTTTCTCAGCATACGAGAGAGATAATTATAGACAAGAAGTCATCAAATAAAAATAAATCAAATTTACTTTGATGTCTTTTGATTTACTCCTCTAGTCAGCATAATAGAACTTATTTTGTTTTCTTAACAAACTCCTCCATTGTAGTAGAAGTATTTTATATTTTATCAAAAAGACATCTCATAAACATAATAACGATGAATTTTGAAGAAAGATGAATTTACAGTTAGAACAAAAATCTAAAAGAAACACGAGCAAACAATAAATGTTACTATATAATGAGGGAAAGACTTGATGTATATGTTACCGTTAATCTTGTTACTCTTGATAGTCTTAAGACTAACGGAATGGTTTGTTAAACTTGTTACTCAGTAACAAGATTAACGGTAACATATACATTATGATTTCAAATTTCGGTATCTCTGAAAGCCTTTCATAAAACTATTTTCTATTAAGTTTTTATATCTGATTACGAATCTACATTATTTTTAGTAAAGGAGTTATTTCTTGATTCAATTCGCTCAATATCTCAGCTTACAGACAGCCAATGTTTTTTAAATACCATATTTCGGATTAGAATAAAATTTTACATTGGGGTTTTATAACTTTTTATATTTTATTATAGAAAAAACATCTTCAACTCCCCCCACTCGTGTAATCATTAAGTTTTGAGAGTATATCAACCAAATATCCGATCATAAATTTTAATAACTAACTGTTAGTTACTAACTATTACATATCTGCCCACTAAAATATTATTTATTGAGCATTTTTTATCTACAGTACTTTAATTATATCTGAGTATTAAAATAGTATCAAGTTTCATACTATATATTAGATCTTATATCCCATCAAAAGTTTGATCGAAATACAAATAAATACTGAACAATGTTCATTGATTTTTACGAAATGCATGCAAAAAAGATCAACTTTATTTGAGAAAAATTAATCGATAGAACTATCTAAAAATCAATGTCCTCTTGAAGGAAGGTTTTTAAATTGATTAATATTAAAGCTAGTTGATATGAAAAAATTCACAATTATGGCATCTTAACTTGTTCTTAATGCAACCATCCTTGAACCAATTCTTCTTCAAGGAGAAATTTTCTCCTCCACTTAAGATTTAGGTTTCAAAACTATAATTAGAAGCTAAAAATAAATCGAGTAAAGAAGAAGGTAGTGACTATTGTTCCACAATTAAAGATTCCGAAACTGCATCTAAATTTTTTTAAGTTGCTCAAGTTTTTGTGCAATTCGCAAAAAACTGAAATAGCACAGTTTTCATAATCGAGACTTGAATAAACCAATTTTTCGACTTGATCCTTAGACATTTCAGAGTGAAATTTGATATCATTTGAAAGAGCGTAATATTTTCTATAAGATGCTTATAAGATCAAACGTGCTTTCGAAAAGGATCATCCTTAAAATTGGTCTTAAAGTTGAAAAATTTAGCGAAAAATGCCATGCACTTTTTTGTTTTTACTCTTCTACAGGCTATCTTATTTTGAAAAAATCTCAAATCTTAATTATAATTATGCCCGAAATAAATGTCTTCTTTGTGAACCAATTGGCATCACCTTCTTCTTTAATATGACTCAGCTTAAAACCAATGTTTGCAGACATCTTACAGATAAAATAAATTCAGAATTAAGACTTAAATAAATCAGTAGTGCTCATACACCTTGATTTAATCTCACCTTTACTCACAAACTTAACTTATGAACAAGCTCGGAAAATTGAGAGAGTCCAAAGTAGATTTCTATTCTCACTTTACCCAGATTTGGATTCTAACAATGCTCTCATCTCGGCTTGTGATTTCAATCCAACATGTATGACTGCAATATTCTACTTATCAAATTTTGAATCGAAAATTGAATACACACAGTTTAACACATTCCGATCTTCATTGGATATATTCAAGTGATTAAAATGAAAGACTTGAATCAAGTAATTTAAAATGCCTTTAACGAGTAAGACCTCAAAAAGGCAAAACTCTGCAAGTCAGTATTCAGATTTTACCGAATAACACGAGAATTCTTCTGTAAAGTTTTTAAGACGAACATATTTGAAATCAGCACTTAGTATCTTACTTTTGAGGCTCAAAAGATGAGTTTACAATGGAATCAATTAACTTGCACTGAGCGTATCCCATATAATACGAGGAGCTGGTTTTAACTTGAAAATACAATTTTTTTTGTTAGAAAAAAATTCCATATTGATAAAAAAGATAAATACAAATATATACAAAAGTGAAATAATTTGTACAATAATGAAATTTTTTTTAAAATCTGCATGTTGGGATAGTCATAAATAATATAAAAAATTCATATCTGAGAAAAGTAATGATTGGCGTTTTGATAAATCTGAAAAATTTTAACGAAATCAAACTGGTTTTTGCTATTAGTGAAGATCAGGATAGAGAAGAGACTTAGAGTAATCAATTTTTGATCTTATATGTTCTGTAATAGCTTTAATGGAATAAAGATTATCACAATTAGACAAATCAAATTTTTCATAAAGAATATTATAGGAGGAAAGAAGAATATTATTTTGATAAGAAATGTTTCTTAAATTATAATTTTTTTCAATTTTTATGGAGGTTTTTGTAAATTTTTTAATTATGAAGGCAAAGACGAATCCATAACGGATTTAGACTGGAAGCCGAGATACGAGCATTGTAAGACTCCAACTCAGGGTAGAGTGCGTATAGAAATCTACTTTGGATTCTCTCGATATTTCGAGCTCGTTCATTAGTAAGGAGTGGAGAAATATAATTAAAGTGTGTGAGCACTAATGATTTATAAGCCTTAATTCTCAGGATTACTGATTTTGAGAATTTAAGGATAGCAAAAATTGTAGAATTAGTTTTAGGCAGATTGAAGTATGGATTTAATTTTAGTTTGTGATTTATACCGAAACCTAGATCAGAAGTAAAGGAGACAATTTCTCCAGGAAGTAGAAGCGATTCAAGGAGGGTTGCAGGGAGACCCAATGGGAGCATTATTTTGCTTTTATCTCTATTAATATAGAGCCCCATGGACTCAAGTGAATCTTTAAGTAGCGAGAAGTTGTGGTTGATTTTCATAATATCAAGGGAATTTTTCACCTTGAAGACGAATTTTAAATCGTCTGCGAATTTGAAAAGGGCACCCTCAGTATCCTTCAAGAGCTGAATATCAGCGAAACAAATATTAAAGAGAAGAGGACCGATAGTGGAACCTTGAGGAACACTAGAGTTAATGGGTTCAAGACTACTGGTGGTGTTAAATTCAACATATTGCAATCTATTACATAAAAAAAACATATTTAAATTGATAATATGGGGGTCAATTTTATAATATATCAATTTTTGTTTAATAAAAGAAAATTTTAGCTTGTCGAAGGCCTTAGATATATCTAGAAAGTGGATAATAATAAAGTATTCAGATTTTAAAGGGGGGCAAGAATAATTCGTGAATTCGAGCATATTAGTAGATGTGTTCTTCCCTGGTAGGAACCCATGTTGAGAATTGTCGGGGAACGGCTTAGGTAAGCTAATAATCTCTAAAAAAAACGCAATAACCTTGGAATTATTTAAACCAAAAAAGAAGAGATTATTCAAGTATCTTTTCCTATTTAGTTGGGATAGGGAATGGAATTATTTTTGATGAAGAAAAATATTAAGCATTATAAAGTACATACATCATCAGATCTAAACAGTAGCATTGAGTAGGTTATATATTGAGTAGTTAGGAATTAAAATGTCTGTTATAAATAATGTGATAGTAACACTACAAGAACTACTTACTTACTTAGATATCTATATCTCCACAAGGAGGATAGTACTTCGTATAATAATACTAACATAACATTAGGGAATAAGAGACATAACTGACAAATGAATTGAATGGCCTCTCGAAATACAATCCTAGAATCGAATAAAAGTATTATATTAACTCTATTATATATATTTGTATACCTTTAGCCAACATTCATATTGTTTTTATACGAGAAATTTATTGTCAAAAATTATTTTCTTGATTGAAAATTGATACAGTGTAAAAAGAGAATGTATGCTGAAGCAAGATATCAAATAATAATAGATCCAAAATGATAGGCAATTCTCTCTTTTTTATTCTAGAGTTAGTTTAGACAAAATGAATTTTCTTTATTTGGCAAGTTTGGAAAGGAAAAGAATAGACTAGCATTGAATGTATTTTGTTTTTATTAATCTCATATATACTGTGTAGAAATTGAATTTTTTTTTATTTCGAAATTCCATACAAGTTATTTCATAGCAATAGTATAAGAGATACTCAAATTTTTGAAAAATATTATTTCGCAATAACCCTTTCCGTCCCTGTGGACATTTATGTCAAAACGGCACTTAAAGGTATAGATAGTGAAGCGATATATGAAGAATCAAGAAAGGGAGATTTTTGGCAAGTTGTCCTAATTCCAGATACTGAAACTCTGATGAAGAATTAGAAGAGACTGAAGACCAAATTGATTGTTTATGCTCGGCTCTTCCTTTATTCAACTCGTCTACAGGAAACAATCCAAACTGTACCGATTGTCCAAAACATGAAAGATACAAGATTACATACAAAAGTCAACATTAGCGTCTTTGCCTAAAAATTAGAATCATACTCTATGTTTTGATAATTATTTTACTAGTTTGAAATTGCAAAAACATTTATTATCGATGGGAATTCATTCAGTTGGTACAATTAGATCAAACCGTTTGGGTCTTATTGGAAAATCTCTATTACAAAATAAAGATCTCAAGAAAAAAGGCAGAGGCAGCTACGATTTACTCTATTCGGAGTCTGAAAAACTTTACTTTCTAAGATGGTTTGACAACAAAGCTGTAACTTTAGTTGGTGCTGAGCCTATTTCGAATATTAAACGCTGGTGCTCGAAGAGCAGTAAAAGAATAGATGTACCCAATCCCGATATCGTATCAGTTTATAACACGTCAATGAGTGGTGTTGATCTATTCGATCCTTTCATGTCTAGATACCAGTCGTCCATGAAGAAGAAGGATGTACCACTCGCTCAAGAAAAAGTCTTATGAAAAGTTATGAATCAATGCTTCAACTGTCCTGTGAGTCAGTTACTTCTATGAAACATCTCCCAGCCAGAGTTGAGAATCCCAATTCACGCAAAGACTGTTCATTGAACAGTGTTCAATCTACAAAATAAAGATATCTATTGTATAACTTGTATATTTTTGTTGGTTTCATATAAAAATTAAACAGTTAAAAATTGTTACCCCCAAGTGCCATTTGGACATATATGTCCATTAAAATATCTAGTGGAAGAAGTTGGAATTCAAAATATTCATTTTTCTAAATTTTACTAAAACAAAGTCTAAGGAACATGCAAAAAGAATTAGAAAGCTATCTTTATTGGTTTTTGAATGGCATCGAAAGGGATAAAATTTTCCTTTTATCAGGCATTCACCAGTGAAAAATAATGATCTGACTACTTTAAAATGATTTTTTAAATCCATGATGGATTAAATCTTCAATGGATATTAGAGGAAGTAGATTTAATTGCAATATAACTAACCTTTATTCAAGGTCTCTTTCAAACGTTTCGGTACTTTAGGAGGACGAGGCTCTTGCCGTCTGATCATTTTTATTTAAAAGTTGCGTTGCAAAATGGAGTCATGTCTTCTTTTGTATAAATTTACTAGAATACGCATCAAACTTGATGAAATTTCCATGGGAAAACTTTTGAAATATGTCCATCCGTTAGTTTTACTCTTATCATAGCCTGAAGAGAGTTTGAGCATAGAATATGAAAAATTTGAACATTCAAAAAAAGCTATATGCTTAGATGTTATTCAATAATGAAAATTAATATATTAAAAAATTGTGATTATCTGGAATTAATCGATAAAGGTATATAATGTAAAGGTAATTTAGAGATATTCACATCTTGGAAAATTAATAAGTTTACATGGAAACGAGCTTTTAAAGACATTAAAGTGTGATAAAAGGACTGAGAAACCAGATCCTCATTTGAGACTAAATCTTTTTTAGTTGGCGCTCTCTTGTTGAAGAGTGAGGTCGAGGGGGCAATCCTTCTGAGGGACAGGGGGGCATAATTTAAGTTTCTTATATATTGAGAGTAGTTGAAATCATTAATTTCAGGACGTTTTTTTTATGGTTTTTTGAAGAATGTAGGATGCTACAGTCATCTATAACCTTAAAGATGAACATTGCATGTTCTTTTGTGTTGAGTTTTGAGTTATTATTCAGGCCTGCGTCATTAATTGAGATCATTATTGCTATTAAGAGTATATTAGATATTTGTAGGTATATAAGAAAAGGTAATTTTATTCACTAAATGTACATTTCTTTATGGTTCATCAGTAGTGACACATAAATAATGATAAAAGTTAAGAATTCATTGAAAATAATATTTTACAAATTTTGAAAGAAGTATAGTAAAAGTTGAAAATTAGATTATATGTGAGCTGAAAAAACACCAAAACTCTCCAATAAATAGCAACAGTGGAGAGAAAGGTGAAAAAGCTCACATAGGCCAGGGTAATTGAAGGTTATAAGAGTAGTTTTTTTGAACACACAGATTTGGCTTAAAGTGATTGATGAAGAATTTCTCCTTCACCCACAAATCCGTACTGTCATCACCCGCATTTTTATACAAAATTGAGAAATTGGAAATTGAAGCTTCATGATTCTCCTGTTTGATGTGTCTGGTCACAGCTGTATCCTTCTTGAGGTGATCATTTGATCTTGTTGATAATTTCCTAATTGTACGACCTATATAAGAAGCTCCACAGTCACATTGGAATTTGTAAATTAAAAGAGTCTTTTCTTCAGGTTTTAGTAAATCCTTATGAATCAAACTGAATAATCTTTGAGTTTTAAATACAATTTTCAATTGTATATTATCATAATGTTGATCGATAAGATTAACCAGTCGTCTCAAAATTTTTTTGATTCAGTGATAGTGCAATTTAGAAAACTAAACTAACACATATCAAATTTCTACATAAATTCTGCTTAGAAATTTACTCGTGTATTTTCATCTAATAGCTCATATGGAAATACATTATATTTCTCAGTTGGATTCTCTAAAACGCTTATACTTCCTAAAGAAATTAAAGTATTTTTGAGAATAAATTGGAAAATTATCTTCTTTACTTCAGACCAAGGTTTTCTGTGTTAAAGATAATGTAAAAATAGATCTTTACTCTAATTTATCTAGGGTTAAAATATTAATTTTTACTAAAATAAAAATATTATCAAAGCTTGACTATAACGTTGTTCGCTTGCTACCTGACTATGTTGTCTTCTGGCTTGTATTGGTGTATATGTAGAAAAAGAAAGGGGAGATAAAGGTGTAGTATTTCTTAAAGAATAAGGATTATAAAAATTATAGTAATCAGAATTATTAGAGTAATAACTCTGATAATATAATTCATCACTTGAAAGAAAATTAAAATTAAGATTAGAATAAAAAACATTTAGATTACCCTGATAAAAATAGTTTGGACTCCCACAATATTTTTATCTTCTGGCGTGAGATTTTTCATAAAAACTTAAGATACTTAAAACCTTGTGTGTCCAATCAAAACATTAAACCAATCAGATTTCTCTTCAACTTTAATCAATCAATTCTAAACAAAGCTTAAAAATCTTTTGGTCAAATATCACCATTATTCTATGTTGCTCCTCTTTAACCTAATTTAAATAATACTCAATCTCTTATTATTGAATGTATTCAATATAACTTTTTCAATATTTATATCCTAGCATAAATTCTTATAATGAATCACTATTGATGAAATAATATCTGATCCTAACCCACTTTGGTTTATAATTGTCTATTTTTTTAAAAATAATTTGAGAAACCTATTGTATAATTTCAATAGGCTTTTGTCTTTGTTTAAACCTTTAAGTCCTACTGTGCCTTTAAAGACACATACCACATAAGCAACTCATTATTGTTCATCTAAGACTCAGAAAATACTTCGATAGGAATTTTATCAATCTTCTGGAATACGCAAAAATCTTGGCCGAATCATTTGTCAAACTCGTGCTATTTTAATTCAAAAAAAGTTGATTTTTTCCAGAAAAATTTTTTTTTTAACGTTTTTTTGAAAACCTATTTTCTAAGGTCTTAAGTAAAAAGTAAGATAACTTATAATCATACCCGTAAAATTCAAATTCGCCTGAACTCTATCTGCTACAGATTCAAAGATAGCCTATTTTTTATCAAAAAATGACCAAAAATTTGATCGATAACTCCTGAACTAAAAAATAATTGCGTTGAAACGACTGTAAATTCTTAATCAGCGTATTCCCAAACCAGAAGATCGAATGCGAGTCTTAAAAAAAATTTCTGGGACTTTAAGGGTTAATATTCTCTTTACTAACAAAGAAGTATGTCTTATTTGAATGTTTGAACCTTACTGATCTTAATTCAGTTGTGATTCATATTAGATCTAAAATTGATTACTCAAATTCTCTTCTTTATTTAGTTTTCTGATTAACTTTTCAATCAAACTTTTCACCTTCATTAACCTTATCTTTTTGATCGAATATTTATTTGAAAATATCATGGAATTTCAGTATCTGACTTTTCGACTGCTCCTAACTTAAGTAGAGGAAATAGTGAAGTTTGACTATTTATGAGCTAACACTACAGATTTCCCAATGACGAGATCGATCTGTTATTTTAACTATTCAAAAAACTTATTTTGTTATAATTTATTTATAATAATGATTTTCTTTTGAATTTAATAAATGTATAATTTCAAAGAAAAAAAAAGATTAACTTGTTCATTTAAAAGAACATAATTCAACAAATTTTCTCAGATTTATATTTTTTAATTCATTTAGATTATTTTATTATACATACCAAATAAAAATATGAAAAATATTTACGATACAAAATAAGTTTTATTCATCTCAATTCAATAGAAATGTAATTTTTGTCTCCGATGATTCGTAGAGAATCATCAAAACATTAGACAATCAACAGATGTCAGGTAAAAAAGACAGAGTTTAATGATGCCTAACTGAAAAAATGTCTGCTCTATCCAGTCTTGTACAGGGAATGAAAACAAAACATTTTGTTACCATGTCATTAGTACTACTTTATTGAGGACGGACGTGGCCTAAAACAAATGTCACTCTATTATTGATATACAAAAAGGCTACGCTCAATTTACTTGGTGAAAAGTTTCAAATTTTCAGTTTTAACATGTTGAATGAAATTGAATGCCCCAAGGGATCATTTATAATTAAAATAGCTCTACTAAGAAAGAATTAACAGTTATGAAAAAATTTGCGAATTAATCAAATTATAGTGGAGAAATATTATTCAATTTTATTCAAGAGTGTATTGGTTTGAATCTAGAGATTTTTTTGATTTTGAAAATAGTGAAATCCTAAAAGTTGCTTGGGTAAATGAAGGAATTTCACAGTAAATTTAAGTTCATAAGAAAGAGAATCTTTTACAGGTTGATTGTAGCAAAAAGCAATAGTCAGAAACCAAACCTCTTCAGGTTAATGTTAGTTATAGGTACGACGGTTATAATTATGGATGGGGGTCGTCCTTGCTAAAGGCCCTAAGCGGAGGACTCCTCTAATTTGAAAAAGTAAATGATGTTATGAAGCGCGGGAAAATTCTGATTTACTTTTTTCACCGAAAATTCAAAAAAATTTATGAAACTCTTTTTCATTTTTCTAAACTAAGACTTGGTGTCAAAAAACTTGGGCCAAGTGATAAATATTTGATGCATAGTTATACGTAGAACGCGTAAATTTGTTAGGCCAAATGATAATATATCAACCATTTATCATATATAACTTTTGATGATTTTACAATCTTTTAATAACACTATAGTTCAAATATGAATAGGGTTAATGTTCTGAAACGCTTAAAATATTAATGAAATGTATCAATACAATAGCCAAGTTCTCCCTCGTGAGTAGAAAGGACGTACACTTGTCTCTATATATAGATATATAAATTGCTGATAAAATTAATGTAATTGAAATTTATTGATTCTAGTAAGTCATCATTCAAAATTATTACTACTATAGAGTTTAGTATATACGTGGATGATTTGGTGGGAGGGAATTAGGATCTGTCTTTTTTACTATATATATAAAGTATAGTTTCAATTTAATGGTACAGTTCTTCAATGTCAACAAAATAAATTTTTGATCAGTGATATGTATTTCAATATCCTTTTTTACTATGGCTATGCTGTCTGACATAGAGAAGAAAAAAGAGGCGATGCCTGATTATGTAAGAGATAAGCGCTGTATTTCAGGCATACTCAATAATAAATTTATATGTTTGAAGCTATGCAAATATGGAGAATATTTCTCATTAAATTGATGAAGGAAGCATAATAAAATTTTTTTACCGCATAAAAATTATTGTCTTTGATTGACAAAAGATTTATTAGTTTTGCCGGTTGGAGCAAATATTTCTTTCTTTTTGGAAAAAAATACTGTTTATATCATTGATTACAATGTTTTTCAGGAGATGACTTTTAATTGGTTATGGACTTGCGGTAAACCCTTCAAGGTTAATCATTGAATTATTTATTGAGTATTTGGAAACTTCCAACTTTTGGTGAAACCAAGGATTTGGATTCTTTTCTAACTTTTATTTACATTTCAAGATGGAAATGCGTAAAAAGACTTTTTGTAGGACTAAATATTCAGTAAATATTTTTTTCGAATTTTACATCTTAACTGAGCGATGGGATTCTTTGCTAACAAATTTAGAGATTCTTATTTAAAGCATTGGTAAAAATTGTATCGTAAAATCTGCTATAAAATATTTTAATAGTTTTTGCATGGAAAAATTTTAATTATACAGTTGTGCCCCAGTTTTGGTGTATAAGAAATCGCACACACCAATTTTCCTATGAAAAATAGATTTTTCTCATCATAGATCTACCTAAAAGTAGAACAAGTTTTTTGAAAGATAATTTTTTGGCCGAAATTTCACAATTTTTTAGTTTTTTGTCTCAATTTATATACCTTTTGCAGGTCATTTTGAGAGAAAGTGTTGAACAAACTGCTAGATAATTGTTTTCATTTTACAAGTCGTTAAAAGGGGGGTCTATTTATATGTCTCAACGTAAAATTTTAAGGTCAAACGTTAAACTCACTCTGATTGGTTAGAGCTTTCAAACTAATTTTTTCAAACTTTCTAAGTACATTTTGTCTACTACGCTAGGGAAAGATCGCTAAACATGATCAGAATGTGAGAAAAAAAGCTTTGGATTTGTATAGGAACGGCGGGAACTGGAGGGAATATGCTAAGATGTCTGATGTTCCTTATTCCACAGCTTACCGTTGGGTTCGAAATGAAAATGATTTACCTCTACAAAGAGGAGGTGTAAATAATTTAAAGAAGACTCAAGTTAAGGTTCAGAGTCTTATTGAATTTATCGAAGAAAATCCAGCAGCAACACTTAAAGAGTGCTGTCTTCACCAGGAACGAAATTTTAATGAGTCACTGTCAATTTCAAGTGTAAGAAATTGGCTAAATGGAGAATTCTTCACATTAAAAAAGATGCAACATATCCCTATGAATATTAACACTGAAGATAATAAACAGAAAAGATTCGAATATTTGGAAATATTATTCGAACACAGAGCTGAAGGGAGAATAATCCTTTATCAAGACGAAACAAACTTTAATTTATACTGTTCAAGATCTGAGGGAAGATCAAGAATTGGGGAGAAATGTAACGTGGTTAACACAAACTCTAAAGATCAGAATCTCCATTGTATAGGAGTAATTTCAAATCAAAGGTTAATTGACTTCAAAATTAAAAGAGGAAGCTTGAAAAAAGACGGTTTCAAAGATTATCTCATTTATTTGAAGGAAAAATGTCAGAATGATGGTCTTTTTCCCTGTACTCTCGTAATTGCTAGCTCCTTATTCCTACCTAATAAATTCAATTGAAAAGGTTTGGAGCTCATTTAAAAGCCAAGTAAAAAGCTATTTGAATGAGAGAAGACAAGATATTATCGATTATTCAAGAACTGAAGGTGATCCTCCAAAATGTGAATATAACATGAGAATTTTAGAAATTGGGGCTGAACGAGCTATAAGACAGTTATCTCCAGCTACAATTTCTCAATCTGCCATGTTGAAAAATATTTTCCTATTATAATGAATAAACAAGATTTAATCGAATAAATAATGTTCTCAAATTGACATATAAACTTTCTTTTTGATTTGAGTTTATTTTTTAGTCACAGTCCTGTTAATTAATCCGTTATACCATTAATTATATATCAGAATGGACTGTTGTACATATACTTATATGTAATTACACTACATTTATACTCCATTTTGTATATCTTTATAATGAAAACAACTATCTTGCAGTTTGTTCAACACTTTCTCTCAAAATGACCTTCTCTTGATTCGTACCACTAAACCCTATTGAATTCGTCCGCTGAGCATGAAAAATCTTGAAAATAAACTTTGATAAAAAGGCAATGTGTCACATTTAATAGGTAAAAGTTCAATAATTATTATAATTTTAGTATATAGTTATGGGTTTTAATTTAGTTTCGAACATTTTCTATGGTAGCTTCATTAATTAATTAAATATTCATGTCTAATTAAAAGTCAATGACGAATTCTTTCAAAAGTCGTTTCAGTGTCTTGATATGAAAAACTATTTTTCATAGGAAAAATGGAGTGTCCGATTTCTCATACACCAAAACTGGGGCACAACTGTATCTACATTACTATAGCTAGTTGACATGATGATGATGAGAAATTCACTGTTTTTACAAAATAACTCAATATCTTTCTCCAGATAAACTAAAGTCAGGGAGAGTCACTTAATGAAATGAGCCCATAAGAATGTCGGAATGAAAAAATCTAACCCTTCGAGATAATTCAAAACTTCAGATGATTCGAATTCCCACAATAAAAACGAATTTTTCTCAACTTCGTTTGCCAAATTAAAATCTTTGTCCACTGTTGATCTATTTTGAGATCAAAAATTAAAAAAAGTGGAAATCCGATGCATCTTAGAAATTCAACAAAGGCCAAATTTTTGACTAGATTGAATATTTTTTATTCTGACATTCCTATGTTCTCATTTAATTATGCATCTATAGAAAAATTGTTTTCTTTCTGGCTGTTTTATATGGAGAAAGATGCGTTTTGTTAATAATGAATTCTAATCTTCATATTAACTGGCTTGAGGTCTAGTCGAAATTCTTGACTCAAGAAGATGAAGGATAAATTTATTGATAAGAAATAATTATAAATGCATGCAAAAATAAGGTGGTCTAAGGCAAAAATGCAAATTCGTTTTTTTAACAAAAATCCCAATCCAGGAAATCTTTTTTCATTGAAAAGAGTCAAGTTTTGGTAATCATTTGATCAAATGAGAGCAGCATAAATCGACTCGATGATAGTTCGTTTGATCCAATCATTCTTATGAGAGACACAGTGAGCATGATTGGTAACATAAGCCATGGTGAGATTCATTTTTTTATCATAGAAAACCCAATGGCCCATAATATCTTCGTAGAAACCGATTAATTGAGTATTCTGGGAAATTTTAAAAATATTATATATACTTGCAAGTAGTCACGTTATTTTAGTTAAATATACATTAGATTTTTTTTAGATCTTTACTTTTATCTACCTGTCCATTTGTACTAGCAAAATGAGTATGAGTCTATATACTTAATTCTATCCATTCGAATATGTGGAGATTTAAATTTTCTTAGGTGAAATAAAAACTAATTTTTGTAGTTTAACTAGAATTAGGCCAAAAACTTACCAAAGGACTTTCTTCGATGAGTAATCCAGCTGAGTTATATTTTACGTAGCGATTTAAAACATAATCCCATTCAAGGGATCTATCCTCAGCTGTATCGGTTAGCCACTTCATAACGGTAGGATTTTTAGTAAAATTGTACTTTAATTCACTGAAAACCATATTGAACAATTTAGCAAGACTTTTTGCATTGCTAAACATGTTTATCGAGGTCAAAGGGACCTCCAGAGTATCTGGGTTGAAACTTTTTAGAAACTACAGAAAGAACTCGATTAAAAATTGGCTTACGTTAAATTCTTTAAGGCTGATCATTGATTTACAACGAGGTGAATTATTTTGACTCAAAAGATAACAAAAAATATTATCGCAATCACAAGCAACGGGTTGTGACTTGTGAGCTTTAAGGTCAAATTTCATGACAGATGAAATTAATTGAGTCCAAGTGCAATGATAATTTCTTGCTAATCTGTAATAACTTGTTCTAGGTAAACCAGAAATTATATCGAGATTATTTTGCCAAATAAACTCTTGAGAAAAGTAAGAGGAAAGACTTCTTTTCTTCTCCGAGTCCACAGATCTAACTATGGCATCGGCAATAAAACTCATTGTGTGAAAATGAAAATAACGATCTTTTCTTGGAGCCTCATTAGGAACAGCATTATAAAACTGCTTCATAAATTCATCAAAGTTTTCTTGATATTTTGATAAACTTGATTCTTGATCTAGATACGGGAAGCCGAGTAGATTATTCAGTAAATCAGAAATTGTGGCGTTTTTGTCAGAGTAATCGGGAAGAAAAGAGAATATTTTTGAATTTTCATCAATTTTATATCTAGAATTTGATATAAAATTAGAGATTACTTATTGAATAAATCGGCAAAAGTAAATATGACTGAAAAAACTGATAGCGAATATATCTGAACAAGAGTAGAATCAACCCAAGGAAGAAGGTAGAGCTCATCTTGAAAACCACTCTTGATTTCAATGACTTTCTCATTATTCTGATAGACAACTAGGTGTGAACCACGTTCATCTCGATTAGATATTAGATTTCTACAACGAATTATTAGATACACAACTTTACTTTATTTCCCGAATGCTATCTTTAAATTTTGGATAGCTTTGAGCGTCCAAATTCAAAGGAATATACGTATATTTTGAATAAATCCATCTAAGAGCAATAGCTAAGACTGTCAAAAGAGTTATACATAAGATGATGCTCTTCCGATTCATATGAACTAATGATTAAAACATCGTAAAAGTTATAATTGGTACTTAAAATTTCTTTTATTTATTAGAGATAATTTATATATTTTTTGGAATAAATTTGAAGCAGTCATCGATATAAAATACCATGATGATTATCAGATAGATAGAAAATGTCAACATGGATAGATAAAATTAAGAGAAAACTTAATGTTGCAAAGATTAAACGAGAGAGTTTTCGTAAAATTCCAGTCGGCCCAATTTCAAAAGAAAATTATAAAGCTGATCCGTTCACATTGGAAGAAATCTATGGGAAAAATCTTTTCATTACCTCTAGATATGTATGGTACACATTCTTTTTCAAAAATATTTATGAGCAATTTCAAAGAGTTGCAAATTTCTACTTTCTCTGCCTCGCAATCATACAACTTTTCACGGACGCTCCAGTTTCTCCTATAATATCAATTTTACCGCTAGTTGTCGTGATAACTACAACCATGATTAAGCAAGGTTATGAAGATTACCAGCGACATGTAGCTGATAATGAACTTAACAATGCTAAAATTGAAATAATCAGTAAAACAGGATCTCTCAAAACCATTAGATCTTGCGAAATTACTGTAGGCGACATTGTTTATTGTAAGAACAACCATCTTTTTCCATGTGACTTAGTTCTTCTTACAAGCAGTGATGAATCTGGTAATTGTTACGTCACTACGGCAAACTTGGATGGCGAAACAAACCTAAAATATTTCAGAGGAATTATTTCGGATAGTGATATCGAAAGGCCTCAAGATATTGCTCATAATCTAACTGGGACTATTACCTGCGAGGAGCCAATTGCTGACTTGTATTCTTTCAATGGAAATATATCTTATAAATTGGCAAAGAATAAAACTGGTCTTACAGTACCTTTATCGGCTGAAAATGTGCTGTTGAGGGGTGCGAGACTCAAAAATACCGATTATGTTTATGCAGTAGCCATTTATACAGGAAAAGATACGAAAATGTCTCTCAACTCTCAGGGTAAACGATTGAAAACGTCAAGGGTTGAATCCAAACTAAACATTGTACTCATCTTCATTATTGTTTTCTTGGTAATGATATCTCTCCTGTTTAGCATTGCCAAATCAACAATAGACCTCTCGAATATTTGGTATTTGGGCCTACCTAATAAAAAGACAGCTTGGCAATTTGTTCAGGATTTCCTTGGACATATCGTCCTGTTCAATTATATCATTCCAATCTCACTTTATGTTACAATTGAAATGGTTAAATTTGTCAGTGCAATCTTTTTCAATCGTGACATACAAATCTACGACCCGGAAATAAATGAGCCGGCCAAGGCAAACACTTCAGATATTCTTGAAGATATAGGCCAGGTGAGTGTTATCAGGTTAACTATTTGATTATTTTCATGCACTGTTTTTTTTACTTTTGTCTATTCAAAAAATGAAAATTAACTCTCTACAAGAAAGAAGAACATTTAAAAATTTAAAGAGCTATGCAAAAAAGTAAACCAATAGATGCTGAATTTATATCCTTTAATTAACGAGGTTAATTATTGATTTTTTATTGTGTAATGTTTCTTTGCAAATATTTAGACCAAATATGCAAAATTTACTTGCTTAGATCTAGGATTTGAGGACTGTTTATCAGAAAATTATACTTTTTAAATTTGCTTTTGGGGTTGTATTAAAAAATCTAATCAACACACATTCAGAAGCAACTCTCTGTTACTAGATTTTGAATAATCAACAAACTTTAAAATCGTAAACTCTTATAAAATTTATTTTTATGAGTCATTTTAAATCAAATTCTAAACTTTGTATCTTATAACTCACTATCGGATTGAATTTTTAATCTTGGTGTCTTGAAATTTGAAAATTTTATTTGAAAGTTGTATATAAATTCATATGAAAATAATAGTTTCTGATTATCAGGGATAAAAGTATTGAGGCTATTTTTCTTAGCCAGATTAAATGAATAGAGGCCATCCAAAGGCATTCAGTATCAAAGCAAGATTGTATTTGCTCTAGATTCCCAAAATTAGAACAGCTCTATACTATAGAGTCTACAGTCAAGTGTAGATAGGATGATCATAGGATCTTTCTCTATTTGTCTGTTATGCAATTCTAGGAAAAATATTTAAGAAATTTACAACTTCTAGTATTCATAGTAAGAAAAACATATTTCATTGAAATATTCTAAAAACAAATTTGGTTAGAAATTTTCTTTCCATACTGACTGTTTTTATAGAATAAAAGAGAAAAAAATATGTGTGAATGTACTTGAGAATAAATCAATGAATTTGTTTTTATACAAAATGTTAAAATGATATGAGTTTGGTCCTTAATCTCTCTTAATTCACAAAATGTAATACAGCAATGTAGCCAGTATGAATTCAATTGAAAAGCCAAAAGCAAACTTTGTTAAGAGAATTCTTAATAATGATAAAAAATTTTCTAATTTATTTTCATTGTGTGAGAATTTATTTTCAACTTCGTATTTAGTTTATTTTATTTAAATTTTTTAAAATAAAAATAGATAAACAGTAGTCTTGATTTTGGAGCCATATAACTACTGATTCTGTTTGATTTGATAGCAGCACTAAGAAAAATTATAATTTTCAGGTTCAAATAATTTGTATAGTTCTTCAAGCCTTTATGCCTTAATCTTTATTAGTATGGTCAGTTTTAATTTAAAAAGTCTATTTGTCAATATCTTAATACACATGTAAATTCAATTTTTCCTGAAAACGGATCATATATTGGACAAGTACATTCCTCAAGCCATAATTCTATTCTAATGAAACTGAAAATAGTTTTATAACTACTTTTCTGAATGACTTATCAATACTTTGTTGACCAGTTATGACAATTTAAAAATGACTTGTCATTTTCAGGGTCATTTTTAGGGCAATATCTTCTAAACTAAAGGTTGGTTTTTGAAAAAAATGGCATATTCGTTATCAGAATATTCTGAAGACCTACAAGAATTTCAATCTCAACGATGTATCTTGAAAAAAATTGATACCAACCCTGTGATTAACAAATCAATGGGTCAATAGACAAAAATGTGTAGCTGACTGTTACAACTATTCCTATGTCAAGAAAATATACCTATGTTTATATGAAGAGTAGAATTCAATTCATCTTTCAATAAATTCCGAAAGATATTTCAACCTACCCTAATGCCTAAAGCTAAAGTTTAGTTGATATGAAGAAGAGAATTTAATTTTTTACCAAAAAGCTCAATATTTTTCTTCGGAAAGTCAGGAAGAAATTTATTTTTCGAATTCCAAAATGAAATACGCTAATAAGTTGGGGAAATCAAAAAAATTTTAGGCCATTTTTCGAATTTGAAAAATGTACCAAATTTCCACTTTTTCAACTTTCGAACCAAGATTTTTTAATCTATTTCAAAGATTTGTAGCAGTTAAACGCAGATATTCGAGATCAGCATTAGGCAAAGAATTCGAATTGGGCCGTGAAGATAAAAAGGAATCTACCGTTTTCAAGAAATAGTTAAACTTATAAATTTTGGATCATCCCACTTCGTGTAAATCAATAAATCAAAATTTTACAATTTCCCACATTAACCCCTTCGATTCCAGAGGTCGTATACGACCTCTAAATCAAAAGTTTTAGGCGATCGCTGCATTTTAACGGGTTCGAAGGGGGTTAATAACGGGTTTCTGTGATTTTTTTGCAGCTGAATTCGAATTCTTTGTCTAATGCTGATCTCGAATATCTGCATTTAACTGCTACAAATCTTTGAAATAGATTAAAAAATCTTGGTTCGAAAGTTGAAAAAGTGGAAATTTGGTACGTTTACTAAATTCGAAAAACGGCCTAAAATTTTTTTGATTTCCCCAACTTATTAGCGTATTTCATTTTGGAATTCGAAAAATAAATTTCTTCCTGACTTTTCGAAGTAAAATATTGAGTTTTTTGGTAAAAAATTAAATTCTCTTCTTCATGTCAATTCGGTTTAGTTGATATGAACTTGATTGTTAACTAATTTACACTTTTTTTAAACCTAAACCGATTTTTCTTCGGAAAGTCAGGAAAATGTTTATTCTTCGAAGGAATGTTTCCATGAGTTGTTAAAATAAAAAAGAAATTTCTGAAAAAATTTCAATCTGGCCAAATCGAGTCAACCTGTGAGCTCACAATTTTTATCGATTTCCAAGATCTGAAGCAATTTAATGATGATATTTCGTACATCGCCTTAGAGAAGTTCACAAAAATTCGTCATTAATGGGGCAAATCGAAAATTTTAATTGAGGCATATTCCTAAAACAGCCGACAGATTGAGATTCTTCAAGAATTTTTTTCCTTTTTACAACTAATCGACTAATTTCATCGTGGAATTCAAAAAAATAAAATGACTATCCACAGAGAAGAGATTTTTCTCATCTTCACTTCAACAAGGTTTTGGAGAGCTTTCATCAAATCCTAATATGGTTCATTATCTATCATGAATTCTTCTCGTGAACTTTTAAAATTTCTCTTGGCATATTTGCAAAGCACATTAACTACGATTGGGTCCAAATACCCATTTGAAATTACTTTTTTACTATTTTTTTAATGAGCCTTAATCTTGATTTTAACCGTATTCTTCTAGGGATTGTTGTTCTATTTTTGAATGACAACTACTGTATTGTTTAGTCTGAAAAGTTTACAAGATTTCTTTTTCTTTTCTCCCAGACTTGCTATGTATATGAAATCAAGTACAGGTAAATAATTATTATAATCAAAATATAATCACGAATTAGACGTATTGATTTTTCTAGATTAAATCTTCGATTCACAAAAGGAAGAAGTAGTTTAGAAGAGGAATCTTTCAAGAGAAAAGTAGATCTCTGTTAATTAAATATCCAACAGAGTTGAAGTTCGTATTGAGAGAGCTAAATTGACTAAATTCTATTTATTTGCTTATCAAACATTTGGAAAAAGACTAGTTTGTATTTAATAAATTCATCTCTTGTTTATTTATCGTTGTATACTAGAATATCAGTAAAAGATGATTCGTTCGAAATGATATTGCAATATTTACAGTATCTTCATAAAAGAGAGAAACTCGCAATCTCCAAGAAAAAGTTCGAAACCCTTTCGGTGCCGAGACTATTTCACAATTTTTATAAAAACCAAAATTTAGCTATGAAGATTCTACGAAGTTTTTGGTGAATAAAGCTTTATTTTCGTCGGTTCTCTTCGGACCAAAAATCGACTTGTTGAATATATGAAAATTTAGAGAACATTATAAAATCTGGCAAATAGGATTCATTCAACCGTTTTTGACAAATGAGTGAAGAGGAGTGTCTAAGCCCTCGGGACTGTGAAGAATTCATCTAATGTCCGAGTGCCGGGTGGTGCTCTTTTCCTCTGTTTCCCTCTTCTTTTTTGTTACTTCTGAGAAACCGAAAAATTCCAAGATTCCAGAAAGAATCGACGAAAAAGAAGCTTTATTCACCAAAAACATCGTTTGTCCTTAACCCTGACTTTTAGTCAGCAACCTCAGAATATTTTCGAGGAAATAAGGCAACTGAAATATTTTTTATCATACAACCTATTGGCTCATTTCATAAAGGGCCCCAAACATTATTTTTGTTTTATGATGTCTCCAGGAAATTTAACTGTAGAGATTACTTTGTATTCATATGGAGCATACTTCTTAAAAACAACTTCTAACTTTCTAAGCATGGAATACAGATGTTAATAGGGATATTCAATAATTTTTGCAAACTACAAGGACATTGGAGTTTGGTGAATTTAACAACTCTTCTTATTTTACTATTTCGATCTTGAGAAACAAGAAATAAATCTTTAATAAAAATTTGTAAGAACCTAGTTTCGCGTAAGGTTTTTTCCATCAAAGGTTCTATATAAGGAGAAAGTTCACTTTCAATCTTTCTGAAACTTATGTAGATTGCATAAAGAATTTGAATCATTCAAGTTACACCATTCAATAATAGGGGAATTTTGAAATGAGAATAATTGATTCGAGGTAATGAGTTGAAATTTTCATTGGGGTGATTTTTGGAATTAACCCTTGTTTTTATTATTTATTTTATAAACATTGACAAAACCTATAGAGAGCTTTTAGCTACATATTTAAAAAAATCAGGTTCACTTTGATAAAGTGATAAAGACAAAAATTGATCACATTTAAGATAAGATTCCCAGCATTGTAGATTCTTCTTGAAAGTGAAAGTAAATATTTGTATATGATCAAAATCCAGACTTCCAATTATTCATACAAGCATTCCAAGAGTTTTACAAAGTCAGAGTAAAAAAATGAAGAAGAAAATGTTTGACATCATCAACTTTTGATATGTTGTATGTAAATTTAAGAAGTACTTTTCCAGGATCATAAAATACTTTTAGTATGGTTTTTTTCTTATTCGTATAATTAGGAAGGAATATTTCTTGTCATTGAATCTGTTTAATAGAATTTCAAATTATATTTCACTACTTTGAAGTAAAAATATTTCCCTTTTATTCTTATTTTGTAGAACTTACATTTTTATCTAAGGCACAATTTTGGGAAAAAATGAGAGAAAAAAATGGTCGTTGATATTTTAGGAAACATTTTATTATAATGATAATAATTATAACTAATTATCGTGTGAAAGTTTATTCCTTTTTTTGACTATTTTTAATACTTGAAAATTAATAAATTAGGATGATGCAACATCAGTTCAAATTGACTGTTCTTTGGCTTAAGTGTGCCATTTGAATCGGTTACCAAATAAAAATCTTGAGGTAATCTAGAGCTATTGTTGAAAAATGAGATTTTTGTAAAAATCACGAATTCCTAAATTCATCGTGAATAGCGATATTTCTATTATTATCTTCATTATCAAAGTTAGTAATAGATCTTCTACTTTTAGTTTCTATTTCTTAATATTTTTTCGTCTTTATGGGAAAGCAAAAGCTCTTTTTTATTGGTTCTTAATTCCTATTGAAAAATTAGTTTATCTAAATATCGATAGGTTGCTTGAAATGGTCTCTCAAGTCTCCTAGTAATTTTTCCAACAAAAATATTTCTTCTTCGATTTTAGAAAACACTGCGTAGCGTGTTCAGATCAGCAGGTTGGTTTTATAAAGGTTTTTATAGGATATGAACTTATTACGATTTCAACTACAATTTAAAATGATAACATTTTTGAAGTCGATCACTATACTCTCATGAATAAAACTATTCTCATTTATTAATTAATGTACATTTTTTCCTACATGAGATGTTTTTCAATACTTCTTTAAATAACTTTTGAAATAAAACTTTTACATGAAATTGCGTAATAAGAAAAAAAGATTTTCACTCATTTAACCATTATTTACGTAAGACTTGAATCAACGAGAACCGATTTTAAAATACTTATTGATCTGAAGGAATTCATTCTTATTCCAAAATTTGAATTTGATTAAAATTTCATTTGACCTTAGGACTCTTTTGATTCAACATTTGCTTTACATTTATCAGAATTTTTGCTATTTTTACAATAAATATTTATTGATAAATTTTGGGAAGAAAAATATTTACACTTACTAAGTATTACTTAGGGACTAACTTTTATTATGTAGGAAATATTCAGCCGATAATTGCCTTTTTTTCTTGTCTATCCGGTTAAAGTTTTTTGTATAAATAGTAAGTTCTCATCTTCAATGAAGATTCTTCATATCAATTTGCTTCAAATCGATTCATGATAAATCACTATTCTTTATAAAATAACCTGATAGAGAATTAATTTATCACGGACAAGTTATTAATATCTCGTGAGAGACCTTGGGATAAAAATTTTATGTTTATCGGACATAAGTTGCCTGATTTCCTCGAAAATATTTGGAGGTTGCTGACTAGAAGTCATGCTAGTTTAAAGAACGAACGAAAGTTGATTGGTGAATAAAGCTTTATTTTCGTCGGTTCTCTTCGGACCAAACACCGACTTAATATATTTATATACATGAAAAAATTAGAGAACATAATAATAAAGGCCAATAGCAATCATTCAACTAGTTCTGACAAATGGGAATAGAGTGTGTTCATCTCTTAGGGGCAGTGAGGAATGCATCTATTGTCTGGACACCGGATGGTACTCTTCTTCTATGCTTTCCTCTTCCCTTTCGTTGCTTGGGGGAAACCGACAGATTCCTTTTCCGCGATGGCGTGGGGGCTTGTGTTTCTGGTTGAGAGAAAAACAAAGTGTCGAAACTCACGTCAGAAACTTTTCCAGGGTACAAAATACGGTTCCTGCCTAAAAAAACCAAATTGTTGAACGATCGTAATAAGGACCCGGTCCATTGGCTCAAGAGAAAAGGTGTAGTGTATGAGTTCAAATGCTCCTGTGGTCAATCAATTGATCGTAACTCAAACCTCAACATTAGTTGATAATGACACTCCCTCTAGTTGTAAAACCTCAATTGAAACTATCTCTAATAGTTCCCTCCCTCCCCAGCAACCAAAAAGATTTTGACACCCATGATGATCGTATGAGGTATTTCTCTCAACCAGAAACACAAGCCCCCACGCCATCGCGGAAAAGGAATCTGTCGGTTTCCCCCAAGCAACGAAAGGGAAGAGGAAAGCATAGAAGAAGAGTACCATCCGGTGTCCAGACAATAGATGCATTCCTCACTGCCCCTAAGAGATGAACACACTCTATTCCCATTTGTCAGAACTAGTTGAATGATTGCTATTGGCCTTTATTATTATGTTCTCTAATTTTTTCATGTATATAAATATATTAAGTCGGTGTTTGGTCCGAAGAGAACCGACGAAAATAAAGCTTTATTCACCAATCAACTTTCGTTCGTTCTTTAAACTAGCATGACTTCTAGTCAGCAACCTCCAAAAATTTTATGATAAAATACAAATTTCAAAATTTCTTGTTTGATTAAAAAAAAATTTCTGAATCAGTAGAAATATTCATTTCTTAGAGGATTTAAAGGAAAAAGATATAGCGAGCAGTTACAACTGTTTTTTTTTCTTAAGATAAGATAATGAAATCAGTCAAACCCTACCCCACCTCCCGTGAAATTCTTTCAACTAAAACTAATTCAATCAGAGAATTTCAAATTTTTCATTATTTTATGTATAAAAAAAATTGATTTTTTATGTGTTTCGATTTCAAAAAATTAAGACTCCAATGTACCATAATTATGGTATTTGATTTAAAAGGTTACACTAGGAATCGATACACAGGCTTCTTTCAGCTTTTTTTTATCTATAAGGCATTCAATGTAACCAAAATTATCAAAATTTCCAAATTCCTAAAAAAAGCAAAAACCCACTATCAAAACTACTTATTTCTCATTCAGTAATACTCATTAATAACAACTTTATTAATAAGTGATGAAATCAGTTAATTTTAAATTGAAGGATAAAGGATTGATATCGTAAATCATGCAAAAGCAAGGATCACTAAATGACTAGTGAATCGTATGAAAGGTTCTTAAGATTTACTATTGATTCGTAAGAATCCAATTCAGTAATTTTACAAGGGAATCGTGAAAATAATTTTAACTTCCTACTCAAATTTTTAACCCTCATCATTCCTATTTCTAATCTTTGTAAATATCTAATTTTTTAATTTTTACAGGCGTTTTTATTTATTAAAACAGAAAAATTAAATTTTTTTCTTTGTAATACTCCTACTATTATTTGAGCATTCAAAAGTGAGTTCAAAAAGTGAACATAGAAAATTATGATTTTACGAAATGAAGAATTAGGAAACCAATCTGTGGTTGTCATGCACAAGGCTGAATCTATTTTAATGCCTACTGATCATCTTGGGAATCGTACGAATCTCTACCCAATCTCTGCTTTCACATGATTTACGGTATCAGAGTAATAAGGCGGTTACATTTTCGAATTCTTAACAGTTTTATAAGAATCTTTTTAAATTCTTTCAATGACTTCACATATAAATAAGGTCAGTTATTGTTTTTAAACAAATAGGGATTAAGACTACACTTTTTTATTCGATTCTTAATAAAAAGCTAGTTGACATGAAGATGAGAATTTACTATTTTTACAAAATAATCGATATTTTTCTCAGGATTCAAAGAAAAAAATAATTTTTTGAATTCTAAATGGAATGAGCTAATAAGTTATTGATGTTCCCGAAAAAAATTCAGTCTGACAAACTTCCAGATTTTGGATAATTTGCCTTCGTAATAATCGAAAAGTTCAAATAATTCAATTTCCCAAAATAATGAGAAATTTCAGTGAACTTCTGCAGTTTCGAATTCTTCGTTTAGTGTTGATCCCAAATATCAGTACAAAACTGCTTCGAATCATCGAAATCGACGAAAATTTTTGTTTCTGATAAATGAACTGTTATTTCATCTCTTACCTTGGCTATGCTGTCTACCATTTTTGGTTTAAAAGCTGAAAAAGTGTAAATTTTGTGCAATTTCGAAATCCGAAAATTGGCCTAATTTTGGTCAGATTGAATTTTTTTCGGGAATATCAACAACTCATCAGCTTATTCCATTTAGAATTCAAAAAAATATTTTTTTCTTTGAATCCTGAGAAAAATATCGAGGTTTTTGTTAAATTAGTAAATTCTCATCTTCATGTCAATTAGGTTTACTATAATTTTTCAAAATTCACGAAGAAATTTCTGCTAGTATTATCTTATAATTATATAATCTCAAATTTTCATGTTTATAAAATTCAAAAATTTGTTCAGAAATTTTCCTTCGTAGTTTTTTTCCTTATGTTTAGTACGAATTAAAGCGTAAAATCCCTACAGAAAATTGATTTTTCTTTAGAGTATGTTTACCAAGGCAGATGTTTTCATACGAGAGAATTACTTCAAACATTTTTTATTGAATTAGACAGGAATATCTGTGCTATACTCAATGAGTATTACTCATACATGCAGTATTTTGTTTATAATAAGTTATAATTTATAACACAATGGTGACTTATTCCTAATTTTCCTAATTACTTTAAACTTTTCTCGAGGCAAGAAAATTAACTTGCAAGACTTCTTCTCCACTTAAAGCTGTAAAAAATAATTATTATTTTGAGTTCACTCGTATTTTTTAATTCTGAATGTCAAATAAACCAGCCGATTCTGAAAATTGAATTTAACCCCTTGGAACCAAATAAAGTAATCCTTCCAAATCGAAGGCACAACTTTCTCAACTTTTCTTTCATCGCCCCAAATTATTGGATATAATAATCTGCCTGGTTAAGCACCAATAAATCGTAGTGAATTATTCCTCTGCGGCATCAAAAAATCGTTATCATGACCTTTTTAGCGAACCCTTTAAGAATATCCATTTTTCTTCTAATGTCACGAATCGTGACTCACGATGTTATTGAAGAAATTGTCGAGAAAGAAATTAAACGATGGAGTAATCTTCTGCAACATTCGACTCTCTTTGTTTTCTGAGCATCTGTGAGATCATTAGGAAAAAATTTATCGTAGGAATTTGCTAAATTCACTTCTCGTGGGGCACGTACAACAGTTGTACTACAACTGAGGAAAAGGACACATTCAAGTCAGCAGATATTTCTCTTGCAGACAAATGAGAATTTTCTTGGACTTTCTCACCAATTGCCTGTCTGGAAATCTTTTCGTCTATAGTTTGTATTGCTTCAAGAACAAATTCAAAAACATAAGTTGAAAACTTTTCACACAGCCTACTAGTATTTTTTCCTTGAGTGAGCCAGTTTACACTTAGTTCCCTTTTTTAATAAAATAATTTGAAAAAACTGACTGATAACGACGGTGGAATTAGTTGAATAAAAGTTTTAATTTTTGTCGACTTCCTTCTGACCATAGACCGAAACTAGGTACACTTAAAAGACAAACGGTAATAAAAAAAATTTTTAGGATGACGCAGAAAAGAGGGATTATTTTTGTTCAATTCAACAATGACTAAGAATGGGCATATTGAAAAAGTTTTACTCTCAAACTTTCATATTCTAGAGAATATTTTTCTAAATAGAGATTTTGCAGCAATCCATAAAAAAATGCCAAATTATTATTGCAGGTCAACTTTTCTTGCACACTTCTATTTTTAAAAAGATCTAGATCAATTCAGAAAAGAGAAATTATCTTTAGGACTAAAGGTTACTTTTTCTCATGGAATTTTATGATTGATAAATAAAATATTAAAGTTTACCATTTTCTCATGACAGATCGAATATTTGTTTTCTGATAAAACCGGGACCTTGACTGAAAACATGATGGTGTTTAGAAGATTCTCAATTGGCAAGGACATCTATCTATTCGAAAAAGGAGTCTTTCGGGATAGCTTGAATCCTCAGATTGAATCTAATCCATCTCCTTACATAGTTCCCTTTATAACGGTGTTATCCATGTGTCATACTGTCCGTGTCGAAATGCCCGACTCAAATATTATGGCGGAAAATGATATAAGTGTTGCTGAAACTTCAAAGAAAACAACAAAGAAACTTGTTATTCGAAAGAAAAAGGTCTTGACCAGAGATCCATCTAGAATTCGGCGTCAATCAGCAATCAAGCGAGCCGATGAAGTAACCAAATCTGGATTTGATATTTCAAACAGAGACTTTCTGAAATACATTTATCAAGTGAGTCCAGTAAAGATTATAATTTTATAAAGATGGTTGATGAAATTCTTCTATTTTTTAAAATCAAAATCATAGCATTTTACAAAATTCCTTTTCTCGAAATTTAAAAAGATTGAATTTTTTAAGAAAAATTTTTTTTATTCCAACAACTCATGAGCTCATTTCATTGTGTAATTCAAGAAATAAAGATTTAACTCACCTTTTGGAGTCTTTGTAAAAATAGTAAATGCTCATCCTCATGTCAATTAAAACAATAAGGTAGATCCCTCAAAAGGTGAATTTCAATTTTTACATTTTTTACATGGAAATCATATTTTGATTGGTCAATCTCACATAGGTTATAATAGACCATATCAATACCGAATTTTAAAGACTATAATTGATACGCTTTCTTAAGCCAAATGAAAAACTAAATTATAATAGAAATGATAATAAAAAATAAAAAAATCTGTAGGAAAATTGTTCTCAGAATTCAATGAGGAACTCATTTTAAGGATTCAGAAATCAAGTGAATATTTAGTAATAAAGCTTATATATCGCCGGATCTCTTCAGACTGTTAAACCAGCTTGATATATGAAGTAAAATTCAACCGATAAATATTCTTTGTTTTGTTCCGTAATGGAATCTGAAATCTTCAATAAATATTAGTAAAAGTAAAATTTAATTGGAATATAATGATACTATCAATGGCACTGTATTGAAATTAAAATAGGGAAAGAGAAAATAATATATAATATCAATAATTATTAATTTTGCATATGGTTAATTTCATGGTCTTCAAGTTTGATTCTTCTACAGGTCGTCTGATTTATTTAATTTTATCTGGTTTTGCAGATCTCGACGAATAGGAATACTAAGGTTTTTATATAAAATTGAAGAGAGTTCAAGTTACAAGCGTCTCATTCACTAAAGATAGTACTTGACTATCTCAGTACCAAAACGTCTGGAAGAGGCTTCGGAAAATGGTTGGTTATATCCCAATTAAATCTACTTTTACTAATACATTTATAAAAATCCATATAAGATTAAAAGTTATGTTTACTTTGAGCATTCATAATAACTTTATTAATGAATGAATGATGCATTGAAAAAAGTGCAATTGTCCTTACATCACATGTGTCTATTTTCTATTGTAGTAGAAAAATAGAAAGATAGATACTAAAACATGCATTCTAACATAATTTCTTTGATTTCTTCTCTCTCTCTCTTCAAACAGAATATCGCAAGATGAATGGACCGATAGAATACATAATTTCATTTAAGAGATAAAAGATTAACAATCGATTACCTGGTCAAGATTTTTATGATCTAAAGAGTATCTCATTTGAATTATGCGGGATTATAAAATTTGATATCCAATTATTTTGAAATAAATGGGTCATGTTCTATGCTAAAATTACTGTTTTTATTGCAACTTTTCAGTTTTAATTTACAACTTGTGAAGCTAGTTAGTATGAGATGGGAATTTATGATTTTTACCAAATTCTCAAATTACTCATCAAGAAATCGAATTCGATCAAGTTTTTTATTGGATTCTAGATGATGATTATGGTATATTTCGCCAAATTCCCATATTTTCGAACATTTTGTTGAAAATTTTGTTAATTTTAAAGGATCACGATAAGATGAAGAAAGATTTGAACTTTGATTATTTGATCATTTTCACTACTTGAAAACCGATAAAATTTTGGTTGATCCGAAATGAAGAGTTCATCTAAATTTTTATAATTATAATCGGATTTCTTTATTTTGATCACTCTCTGACAATGAAATCAGCAAAATTTTTAAACTTTAAGTTCAAAAAAGGGAATATGGTGCTGACTCGAGATTTGATCAGATTCGATTTCTTGATGAGAAAATCGAGAATCTTCATACTAACTATACAACTATTCTCGATGAATTAGGATGAATTTTTTTTTCTAGGTTATTTTCTGAAGACTTTTTGCTAACCGATTCAAAAGTCAAACTTTTGTCGAAAAATAATTAAAAAAAATAATTTAAATTTCTAGTTGGCGGGATTTTCCTATTTTTTCCAACTTTTCTGTTGATTTCGAGGTATGAGTGGAATCGAACCTTTTTTTCAGAATCATTAATAGACTAAGAAATCAATTATTAGTAATAATTTATTACCATTGAATTTTTGAAAGAATCGACATTTTGAACTGATCTCAGAAAACCCTAAATTATTAATTTCAAAGCTGTTGAAAATGGTCAAAAATAGGATCATTTTTGTTTTTCTTGTCTAATGATGATCCTTAAAAATTAAGTTTGAATCCAAAAATAAATTTTGAACTCAAGATTGAAAAAACGGAGAAATTGGTGAAAGTGAGCAATTAGAATCAGTTACTAAAAAAATTTTGATACCTTGATCTAAAAATGAGATTTTTGTAAAAATCATAAATTCCCAGATTCATTCAGCATAGCTTCAGTTGTTACTCAACTGAATAAATGAGGATTTTATTTTATTTAGGCTTCTTCGCCTGACGAAAAAGCTTTTGTTGAAGCTGCACGAGAATTTCACGTAATATACCATGGCGAGGATTCAAGGGGATTTCGCGTAAGTAGATTCATTCTTTTATTTTGTTTCTGAAATGCACAATTTTTAAAATGCACATTTCCCAAATTATTATCTTTTCAGCAAAATTAGATAATTTTTAATCTTAATTCGGTTTTAGAAAAACCAGGTTTTTGTTCAAAAGATCCTGTTTTTAAATACTGTATGCTTTCTTGCTTAATGGGTTTCCTTTCTGGGAGGTGATCCGAATATTTTAACGGTTGAAAAAAGGATATTTTCCGAACAATGGGACAGGAAGGGTTGAATATATAAATAGACAACTTTAATTTATTTAAATCAAGCTTGAAGTTATAACATTTTCTTGCTAGGATAACCTGATAAAATTTCCTTGTTAACCATTTTTCAATGATTCAGGTTGTGACTTTGGTTAATGATAAAACCTACCGATACAGAGTGTTGGAAGTACTCGAATTCGATTCCGAACGTAAATGTATGACAATAGTTTTGCAGCTAGCAGACGATGAGGAGGAAAGTCAACGAAATATTAAGGAAACTGAACCCATTCTTATCCTCACCAAAGGAGCAGAGACAGCCATGTTAGAGAGGGTAAGTGTTCTTTTTAAAAGCATGTCTTATTATTTTTTCTGTCTGCAGTTTATATCTGGCCTTAAATAAAAATTTTGGATTTAATAAGAGTATAACAAACCATTAAACAAAGCCTCTTCCAGAGGGTACTGAGATAGTCAAGTAACTTCTTCAGTGGATGGCACGCTTGAGCTCTGAACTTTCTTCAATTTTTTTTATCAAAACAGTTCAAAATCAAATAAATTTCACTTTCATTTTTTCGTACAAAATTCTGAATTTGTTTGATTCCTCGGATTCTATTGGAGAAAGTCTATTAGATTAGTTGCAGGTTTTTTTGCCTCTGTATTTCTGAAAAATATTCGTTGATATGGATTTTAAATTTTAATCCAATCAGGGAAAAGATCTCAAAAAATATTACTGGAAACCTTAACAATAATATTAAATATCAGAATATCTATCTATTCAAGTTATTTTGAGAATTTATTTTGTCTAAATATTGATTGATAATTTGGTTTCCTTGGCTGATAATATGTTGTTTAATTATTTTATTTAAATTACGAGTATAATTGAGAATTAATATCAGTTATTCTGTGCGTATTTAAACATTGATGAAATTAGCAAAAATATCATGGAATATTAGATCATGTCTCGTGAAATCTTTTAATCTTGAAGCTTTTACGATTCAACTTTTATTCAGCTGTATTTTTTATAATTTTGAAACAAGTTCTTCATAGAGATCTGACCGATGTCAATCCGCCTCCTTCGTCTTTATATCCAAGGCATATAAATCCATGATACTACACCTAGTTAATATAAATATTTTTACAAAATTCTTAATTTTTACATCGAGAAATATAATTTTATTAAGTTTTCTTGGAAACTAGATCATGAGGCCCTCTTTCAGAATACGGAGGAAAACAATTTAGAAAATATAAATTTTTAAGGAAAATACGGCAAATTTGAAATCTCCACAAATTCCTATTTTTTGCTGATTTCAATGTGAGAGAATGATTAAATGTTGATTTATAGTCAAAGAAATCGAATATGCTGAATCTGGTTTTGAGAATCACCTAATAATCGTGTCAAAATTAAATTTTGATTTTTTGACCATTTTCCATACATGAAAGTCGATGAAATTTCATATTTCAAGATCCCTGAAAAATGACGAATTTATCAAAATTTTTAAGATGGTGATCGGTTTTTAAAATCTTATTGTAATCCTAAAAATCAACTTTCGATCACTCTCTTTGATTTAATTTAAAATCAGCAAAATCAAAGTTCAAGAAAATGGGAATTTGGCTCTACTTTCAAATTTGCCGTATTTTCCTTAAAAATTGATTTTTTCTAAATTTTTTTCCTCCGTATTCTGAAAGAGGGCCTCATGATCTAGTTTCCAAGAAAGCTTAATAAAATTATATTTCTTAATTAATAGCTTAATATTTCTCGATGTAAAAATTAAGAATTTTGTAAAAATCATAAATTCCCATCTTGATATTAGCTAGCTTTAGTTTAACTGTATCATTAGAGTACAGCTCAATTTTTAAAACTATCAACATTACAATTCTCGAACAGATTTTAGTAATAAACAGATTGAGAGGATTTTATTTATGTAAAAATCTATTGTCAGAACTATCTGAGAACAAAGGTAGAAATTCTCAAAAAAGTCGAGGGGGTTAATACTTGAACACGGGGTGAAATAATATTAGATTCAACTGACATCCCGATTATCAAAAGTAAATTAATTATTTTATATAAAACATGCAAAATATCTACCTTCTTTTCCAGAAAAGTTGGAGTAATTCTAAATAGATTTTCAAACTTAGCTTTCTATGCATAAAATGCTTGTATATTCGGTTAAATATGCCAAGGAGTTGAGCAGTCCTCTACTGTATCATGAAGGCTATAAAAATAGATCAAAACATTCAAGAATGCATAGCTGATTGAATTAATTATTTGAGATGAAAATGATGGAATAGGGAATTTATTCATAATACATTGAAAAATATCCGAAATTCCGGAAAGCACTTATCTCGCTCAGCTCCAAAAAATAGATTTTTTATCAATTCATTCATTCATCGAGTTTTCCTTCAGACAAATTATTGCATGCTTCTGGTGAAAGATGAAAATCCAATTTATTCCTTTAGATGATGTATATTTTTTATAATCCATAAGAGATTAAATAGGGAATCCATGGTTTGTTATGAGGAAATCAAAGAGCTCTTCTCATCAATATATATTTGATCATAGAATTTATAAAAATAATCTTATCTTGTATAATTCTGTAAGAAAAAGAGAATAAAAATTCTAAATGGAATTTCAATAAATTAAATCATGGGTTAATGACTGTTTCACATTTCTAGCATCTGGATAAAAATTCAAAGTGGAAACTAATTAGAACAAAAGATTAAGATCATCTACAGCTCTGAAAAGCTCTTTTCAATAACAAGTTCTTTTTATTGAAGGTAGTATTTAAAAAAAATGTTAATTATTTTCTTGTGGGGAACAAGACATCTTTTAGAGTATTTCCATTTTGAGGATTACATATTATTATATTATTTTGCATCTCTTCAGGCATTCTATTAAATACATATTCTAAGGATTTAGAAGATTCCGAGCATCAGATCGAAAATTATACTTGAAACTGATTAGGAAGAAATTCTCATCTGGAACAAATTATAGTTTTTGCAAAATTTTCATCTCTAGCTTTTGCATTACTTGAAACATGAATATATAAAAAGTTTGTTGATAACTAGTTGGGAATCTATGTTTTTTAGGGAGAATTTTGCAAACTCCAATTTTCATTGATTATAATTATTCTGAGTAAAAAATATCTGTATATCTAGATTCATCAATAAATTAAATCCAACTTGATTTTGATATGCTCTGTGAATCTCGTTCGACTAATATACAAAATATTCCTAATTAAAATTTATGAAATTCTGCATTTTTAATGATCAATTTTTTCTCTGGGGGAGGGGGTGAAATTGTCAACCTTAAATTAAATTATATTTTACACCAAGTCTTATTCTGCATTGTTTGTTGAAATACTTTTCGTTAGACTTTTCGTAATCAAAACTAAGAAATCACTAAAATCCTGGTGTTTGATGAGCTTCTAAAATTTATTGCATTAAAACTATATTTTAATGATACAGTAATCTTATCATGAAAAGCAATATTATTTTTTATGATTCCTATGGGAGATTATTACAATCTTGAATAATTTTGATGAAATATTATTAGTACTAAAGTTAGTTAATAAGAGGATGAGAATTTACTATTTTTTACATCAAAAATAACTCAATATTTCTCACCAAATAGTTGGCAAATAATTTTTGAATCTCTCTCTGAAATGGAAAGTTGTTTCAAGCTCGAAAATTTTGTTGATATCGTAGGTTTTTAATCGATTCAGCCAAATAATCCAGATTTGGCTGTTGAAGTGCCGAAGAACTTTACTTTATTGTGGGAAATCAGACTATTTGAAATTTTTCTATTATCACGAAGGAAAATGATACAAAATTTTAATGATGGCTTTATTTAAACTTCAGTGACCAAATTCGAATCATCTGTATAATGATGGTACCGTCTCAAATCACTGGAATAAATAAAATATCTCAGCTCAAGTGTAGAAGAATGTCCTAATTCTAGTCAGATCCTATTTAATCGAAAACTTGTTTTATTTAGTTAAACAACTTAGCGGCTCATATCATGGTGACATTCCTAACTATATGATCAAAAATTGGGTTTTTTGTAAATCCAAATCGTTATATCGAGTAGCCTTACGTTCTATAAGAATTATAAGTAGTTTTGAAAAAGAAAATTAATAATTTAATGGTTAAATTTTTTTTATTTAATGATTTAGTCATGTCTCATTTCATCATTTAACAAGTCTAAGAGGTTCAGATAAATTCGACATTCATTTTTTGGGTCATTTTTCTTCCCGATAATGGAAAAATTTGGAATTCTATGGCTTAATTTGAATTTTCTGTAGAACATTAAATCGAAGAATTAGTAGTTAGTTAAAAATAATATTTTGTATTATTTAAGGAAATCTGCCAATGAGTTTTGGAAATTAAAAAAACCAATCTAAGCAAAATTAGAGTTCGTTTTCAAA
This sequence comes from Gyrodactylus bullatarudis, assembly GCA_012064415.1. NCBI lineage: Eukaryota > Metazoa > Platyhelminthes > Monogenea > Gyrodactylidea > Gyrodactylidae > Gyrodactylus > Gyrodactylus bullatarudis. The sequence goes on from SSNU01000031.1 coordinate 204,776, forward strand.
TTTCGAAAATACATCAAATTTTCACTTTCGAATCCATTTTTTTAATCGATTATCAAAGATTTGAAACAGCTGGATACTGATAATTGAGATCAAAATTAGACGAAAATTTACCTTTGTGATAATCAAAAAGTTTAAAATGGTTCGATTCCACGCAATAATGACCAATTTCTGTATGCGATTTCGAATTCTTTGTCCAGTTTGATCTCATTATTCAGCTCGATGAAAAAATTTGGCTTCAAAAGTGGAAATTTCATGCATTTTCGAAATTAGAAAATGAACTCTTATTTTGGTCAGTTTGAATATTTTTAATTTCCAGGACTTATTGACTAATTTCATCATTATTATTTTTCTGACTTTCCGGAGAAAAATATTGATCTTTTTGAAAAAATATTAAATTATCATCTGCATGTCAATTAGGTTTATTTCGTTCTGGTAGCTTATTGGTTCATTTCATTATGGAATTCAAATAATTTCCTCGAAACTCTGAGGAAACTATTGATGTTTTTTATAAAATATAACTAGTAAATTCTCATCTTCATATTAGCCTTTTATAACTCACAATTATAATATTTGAGTGTATGGGCTGTTCATTTTTTTAACGGTTTCTCTATAAACATGATTACCTTCAAAATTAAATGTCAATAAAATTGAAACCAAATAAAACTCAGAGGATTGAGACTCCAGTCTTTAAATATATTTATATAAAGCTGATTGATCTCGATTTTTTCATCAAAAATTCGAATATGTTAAAGAATTTTTCGAATCCTACTCATACTACCCACGGTTTTACCAGTAGAAGAAAAAAAAATTTTTATGAAAAATGTGGTCATTTTCAAATTCCCATCTGGCGCCAAAATCCTATTTTTTCGAACTTTGAGCCGAAAATTTTCATTGATTTAAAAGTTGAAGGTTGATCGATAATTGATTTTCAGGATCAAGATTAGACAAGAAAGCTGACTAGCACCGTTAAATCACTAACAGTTTCCCCATTTTCGAGAGATTATAAATAAACGAAATTTCATTGATCTCAAGTAATGAAAATCGAATTTCAGCTCCCAAACTATAATAAGGCTATGCCTCATAAAAGATTCAGCTGAATTGATTTTCATGTCTTGAAAAACATCTTTTGATCACACTTCAACTTTCAAAATTCGAAAAAATGGGATTTCGGTGTCAAATTGAAATTTGAAAAATGGCCATATTTTTCATAAAAATAATTTTTTCTTCAAATGGTAGAAGGGGGCAGCATGAGTAGGATTCCAAAAAATCTTTAGAAAATTCGAATTTTTGATGATATAAATATCGAGATTTCTGTAAAAATCATAGATTCCCAACTTCATATCAATTAGCTTTATATACGTATATATATCGAACCGAATTTATACACTTATATTAATTACATCATGGTTCAGTGTTCACTTTTGCCGGAAATAGATGCACTCCCTTTCAAAAATTGGATAATAAATCATAGATTTTGTTCTCTCCCTTGCGTAATTTATGGATACAATTTTACTTGTATTCTAATAATTTTTCACTCTAATTATATTGTACAATTATAATGATAATATATTCGCGGAAATCAGGAATCTAAAGCAAGACAATTATAATTGTATTATCTTGATTCTTTTCTCTTTACAATTATGAGTGATCTTTAAACAATAAACAATCCATTGTTGACTCTTGTAGATGTAATATATTTTCGGTAATCTTTCACAATTTTCGAGTCTAAATTTTCTTATTTGATCAAGTTAATGCATACTTAGACTTTAAGATTATGGTGTTTATTCAATCTATTCTTAAAAGTTGATTACTTAAATTATATTGATTGGAGCCGGGTTTAGTTCAAACTTTAACTTTACTATCACATTTTATCATGAAATGCTTGATAATACTGAATGAAAGCATACAGACCTCCAAGTAATACTTGAATTTTCTGATGAAAGCCCAGATTTCATTAGACTGGTCGGAACAAAATCTGGAACGATGTATTTCATGATTTTAATTCCGTTCCATTTCAGTTCTAAGCCAATTTTTTATGGATATTTATTAATCATATGATCTTATCAAATTTTCTGTATCTCATAATTTGTTCTATTCGACATCGAAAGATATATTCACAGATGGGCTTAGATTCATTCACTTAAATGAAATACTGCAGCATCGAACTTTAAAAATAGCTTTGAAGTTGATTAACCGAAAAACTTTTATTACTTTTGATTTATTACTCATTATTCACTCGTCTTCAAAATCCTCTAAGAAATGAAAATTTCTACTAATTCAGATCAATTTATTCCCATATATGAGTGTCAAAAAGATAGACCGAAAAACTTGAGACTCCAAAAATTAGACAACCCTGAAAACAAAGTTGAAAAAATGTCTTTCAAGCAATGATTGTTTAATTTTACTTTTGCAAATTTTACTCATATCTTGAGTTTGTATATTTGATAACACTAATGAGTAAGTCCTGACAAAAAACCTATTTTTGTGAAATAACTGGTTTAATAATTTAATAATATTACTAATCCAATATTAGTAATGTCTCACATAAAATTCAAACTAAACCTAGTAGACATGAAGATGAGAATTTACTATTTTCACAAAAAAACTCAATACTTTTCTCCGGATTCACGGAAAAAAAATAATTTTTGAATTCTAAAACGGAATGAGCTAATAAGATGTGATTATTCGAAAAAAATTCAATCTGACCAAAATTAGGCCGTTTTTAGAATATCGAAAATGCACCAAATTTCCACTTTTTAACTTTTGAGCCCAAAATTTTTATCGATTTCGATGATTCGAAGCAGTTAAGGGATGATATTTGGGAACGAAGAATTCGAATTTTGCCATAAAGATGGCGAAGATCTTACTGTTTCCAAGAAAAGATAACTTCCATATTTTTGAAAATTTGCCTTTGTGATAATCGAAAAACTCAAATGGTTCGATTTCCAGTAAATACGAACTTCAGTGAACTTCTACAGGTGAATTCGAATTCTTCGTTCAATGTTGATCCCAAATATCATCCCTTAACTGCTTCGAATCATCGAAATCGATAAAAATTTTGGGCTCAAAAGTTAAAAAGTGGAAATTTGGTGCATTTTCGATATTCGACTTACTCATTAGTGTTATCAAATATACAAACTCAAGATATGAGTAAAATTTGCAAAAGTAAAATTAAACAATCATTGCTTGAAAGACATTTTTTCAACTTTGTTTTCAGGGTTGTCTAATTTTTGGAGTCTCAAGTTTTTCGGTCTATCTTTTTGACGCTCATATATGGGAATAAATTGATCTGAATTAGTAGAAATTTTCATTTCTTAGAGGATTTTGAAGACGAGTGAATAATGAGTAATAAATCTTTTATTTCACCGGTTCTCATCAGACTTTTACAGCTTGATATTTATACATACAATAATGAAAAATTAAATAAAATTATAAATTGATGTCCTGTAATTTAACACTTTATGATATTTTACTAATATTCTAATAATTCGGAAGAGGTGAAATATTCATCTTATTTAATATGTAGATAATAGACCGAAAATTCACTTATTTGCATAATCCAAAAAAACTCTGGAATATATTCACTAAATGTATATTTTTCTAGACGTTATCGGCATTCTTACTTTGAAAATTGACAACATTTTATTCAAAATTATTTTAAAATATAGAATAGTTTTCAATATTGATCTTTTTTTGCAAATAAGTTATAAAAACCCCTTTCTATAGATGATATAGATATAGAAATTCTTTCAAAGGAAATTCTAATATCGTCAGTACAGTCAATTTCACACATGATGACTTGAGATAAATTTAAATAGTATTTAAACAAATTCTATTTAGAGAAATATTTATTTCGCTAGGTCTTATCAATCCTGGTTCGATTAAATGATTTAAAATATTAGTTCAGTGAAAATTTTTCAACAAAATTGTAAAATTTTCGAAAAATTTTATGAAAAATCAATTGGGCAAGGTAACTGCAAATCATGATTAGAAACTTTTCCCGAATTTTGAAATTTTATAGACGTAACGGATGGAATATAACATTCATAGCTCATTAATTTTCTAATTTCTGCGATGAGGACCTAATTTAAACAAAGTGCTTAAGCATCCAACGTTTTTGAAACAAGAAAACTAATTCTTGGGGTTTTAAATCAAAGTTGTCGTATTCAGACTGTAATTTACTTTTAATTTATATTAGTTCCACCTTATTCTTTCATATTTGTTTGAAAAGATCAAAAGCTGAGAGAATGTAGACCTGCTTCAACGATGAATTGTATGAAAACTCATGCAAGAGTGATCTAGTTTCCAATCTTGTTCTCATAGATGGAAAGAAAACATAGATGACTATAAATTCAAAGTTTATTTTCATTTTTTTTAATTAGATGGATATGAGCGAGTAGTTCTTCAAGGAGCTGTTCAAAATATATTGTTCGCATGCCACCTGTCTTGTCTTTTTTCTTGTATTGGCCTATCTATATATTATAAAGAATATTTTCTCATTATAATTTCAAACCTCTTTAAAAAATAAAACTTTGTTCAAAGAGATCACTGAACAATCCCACGCAGAGAACCCAGGTTTCTGAATGTAAATTATCATCAATTTGATAATCAGAGAGAAATTTTTAAAATCAAATCATATACTAATTGAATCAATTTTTATTCAAGATATCATCAGACCAATCGAAAATCCATTGTCCAACCTCGAAAGATCCTATAGTAAGAGGCTTCTTTGGCGGGGAACTTGAATGGTCAAACGATATTGATGAATTCAACCGGATCATTGATGATTTTGCTTCGTTGGGATTGCGGACATTAGTAATTGGCGGACGTCTTGTTAATTACAACGAATGGATGCAGTTATCTAGTTCATTATCTCAAGCACGAAGTCAACTAGAGAACCGAGAAGAACTTGTTAAGCAAGCAATGCGAAAAATTGAATCTGAATTAATTCTATTTGGTTGTACTGGAATCGAAGATAAATTGCAGGACAAAGTCAACGAAACAATTAGAGATCTTAGATGTGCCGGAATCAAGGTATGGATTCTGACTGGAGACAAGGAGGAAACTGCAACAAACATAAGCTACTCAGCTGGACATTTTGATGAGTCATTGGAGAAAATCCGTCTGACAAAAATAAAAGATCAGAAAAAGTTTAGAGAAAATCTAAAAGTTGCCCTGGAGAAAATGAAAATGCATGACAATTATGGGCTCATTCTCGATGGTCAAAGTCTCAAGTATGGCCTTAACGTGAGTATTAATTTAATCTAAGTATCCAAAGTTACGATTCATAACAATACGAATTTAGTTTAATCTTCTTTCGATTATTAATTTTATACTATTCTTCACTCTGATTGGATAATAAATTATTGAGTATAAAAATGTTATTCATGTCCAAAATTATTACTTTTTCATCACAAAAATTAGACAAAATAATCACGCTGATTTCGAATCTGAAATGCCTAAAGTATTTAACATATCTTTCGTTATAAATTATCCCTAAAAAAGCTGATTAGAATTATAATTAGCCTTTAATTCCGCAGATTTTTTAATTAATTTACCTAATTTTAAGTTAAATGTTGAGAAATTGAAAATACAAGACTTTACTAATACAATTTCAAATTTTAGTTAGCCTTCAGGAATGATCTCATGCAGTTGGCAATTAAATCAAAGGCAGTTCTTGGTTGTCGATTGACACCAGCTCAAAAAGCAGATATTGTTCGACTGATAAAAAGCTCCCGGACTCCAGCTCCAATTACAGCTGCTATTGGTGATGGTGCTAATGACGTTTCCATGATTCTCGAAGCTCATGTTGGCTTTGGTCTCTTTGGTAAAGAAGGTCGACAAGCTGTTAGATCTGCTGATTATGCATTCGCCCGATTCAAATTCCTTAGACGTATTCTTTTTGTTCATGGTTTCACGTTTTATACTCGAATAACAACTATGATTAAATATTTCTTCTATAAAAACATGGTCTTTACACTTGCATTAATGCTATTCTCCTTCTTCAACATGTTTAGTTCACAGACATTATTCTCAGAGATATATCTTCTATTTTACAACTTGTCAATGACAGCCCTGCCTATCATATTTTTTGGAATTTTTGAAAAACCCAAATCTGACAAAATGCTCCAGGATTATCCGGTCCTTTACAGTACAATCAAATCAAATGCTGGCTTTTCCATTTTCAACATTCTTGGCTGGATATTCTTGGCATTTTATCATTCTGGTGTTAGCTTTTATGGGGCATATCTTTTGGCAAATTACGGTGAGACTGGTTTGCCATTGGGTAGTTTAACCACCTATGGTTCCTTTGTTATTCTCTGCATATTCTTCATTGTTACATTCAAGTTGATGTTAAATTCTAATTCTTGGAATGCATTCTTCATCGGATCAATTATATTCACCTTGGTTATGAATATGATCATGTTCATTTTTAATAATGCCCTCTATCTTACTGTAGATCCACATGCATCCCTTTTGGGTGTTTATGATCAAATTTTTACCGGTTTCGGTTGTGCATCTAATTATTTTGGATTTATGATTATTATTAAAATTGCTCTCCTACCTGACTTTTTCATGCGAATCTACAAGGACTACATTTGGAGTAAAGATATTGAAAATGTCAAAGATAAAACGCCAGTTCTTCAACTCATGAAAATCAGCCAAAACATCAAGAAGCAATATCTCTCTTCTGATGTAAGTTTTATGTATTTCCATCAAACTCTACCACTGTATTGTCTGAAGAATACATGATAAAACATAGAAAATTTACTGAATTTAAATGCGTTTTATCTATTTTGTGTTTGTTTTATGATTGTTTTCAATAAAACAACGATTAAATATCAATTAATAACATTATAGTAGTTGGATCAAAAAATTAATTTTTTGATGTTTAAAGTAATCAATAATGCTTGTATACTGATGAAAATCGTTTCCCATTGACATCTTTAATATAAATAAACTGGGACAATTTTAGTACATTTGATATTTACAAATGAAAAGTTTGATAAGATGCCTAAAAGGGATAAAATAGATTTTATAAAGTATAAAAGTATAAAGGTAAAATCTTTTCAGGTCGGATTACATAATGTCAAGAATATTTTACGCACATTGAAGCCAATGAACTTGTCAACCCCTACAAATGTAGACGAAGATGATTTGGCTAGTCAAAGGTACAAGACTCTCCCCTCAATTGAAGAGAAAATGAACCCGAGTGAAGGTGAACTAGAAGAGAATCCATTATCTATTGAAGATTGTGTAACACATTTTAATTTGAGATTTCGAAAAGAAAGTCCTGTCCATATTTATCGTGCATAATAATTCATAATAGTATTGATGATAGTTTGCTAAACTATATACCATGCATTGAAGAGAGATGAAAAAATTATTTTCTGTGATACTTATTATTACTTGTAGATATATAATTATTGTATTGATAAAAAATTATGTATAATTCCATTAGACAAGGAAATGTTGAATACGCGCCAAGAAATTATTACAAAAAGATTACAAGAGAAAGAGATCATGACAATTACTTCAAGTTATGCTCCCTGATTAAATGTTTTCAAGGGAGTTGATACATTATGATTATGAAAAAAAATACAAGGATACAACTATTTTACGGAATCAGAACAAAACCCAAGATTTTAATTTTGATATTTTTTTGAATTCACTTTAAATAAATTGTTACATTATTCACTGATTTTCGAAAAAAACGAAAGCTAGTAAATTTTTCAAGTGAACATTAGTTTTTGAAAGTTTTCGTACAAAGTAAAAAGAAACTTGACTAAAATTGGACCCTATCCTCTCTTGTTTAACTCAGTTTTTTCAAATCAGATTTTAAATTGAAAAGATGAGAAATAATATTAGATATAGATTATTTCTTCCTTATTTCGTCCCATAAACTCAACTAATATCAGTATTTTAGATCAAGTATTCGGTACAATTGAATGGTATCTTTAGTTAATAAACTACTGAATAATAACTTAATAAATAACTACTGAACTATATTATTTACTCATAGTCATTGGAGATATAATGCATATTTTAAAGTAAATATTGAAAGTAGTTCAGGTTTTTTCAAATGTGAAATTTGGCGTTTACTAATGCAATACTCACGAAAACCGTGAATTTAGAAACTAGTTTCAATATTCACAAAAATGTTCGTGAGTTTCAATATTTACGGTAACATATATACTTTTTAGTAGTTATATTAAAATATTTCTTGAATATCTATATTGCTTTTCAACTTGACTTCAAGTCGAGTGATTTTGAGTAGATAAGATTTTTATTTTTTAAGACTTTAGAATTGAAGCGAATGATCGGGATTCAAGGGTGATAAAAAAGTCTTTTGGCATGGCGCCTGATTTTTAAAGAAAGGAATATTAATTTATGATCTAAAGGCATCTGTTACTGCGGGTCTTTTTGCGTTTTGTAGAGGATGAGATTCATTCGATGAATGAAACAGGGTTAAATGAACAGTGCAGAGGTGAGATTCTTTATAGCTAACAATTACTAACTAATTGACTATTTCCCAAGGGCTAATTGTCAAAATTTAAGATGATTTGAATCTTTTTGAAATGTAATATTTCAATTTAAAATTTTCAATTAATATGATTTAAAACAAGTTTTGTTTCATCTAAAGAAATTGAGTGTTTCTATGTGGCGTCAATACAAAAAATTTAAATAATTTTTTAGCCTACTATATATGCAGAGTCATTCAGTCGCCTACGCCTGGATATGATATCATGTCAAATTATCTATCTATTCTAATTTTCATAATTTCTATATGTAAATTCTTCTAATTCATCAGATTCAGTTACGTTTTTGTCAAACTGTTTGAATAAAACTTTATTCTATGTAACCGTAAATAGACAGCTCGATATTCCTATTGAATATTCCACAGTAAATTCAACTCGGTTATAATTTTATTTCAAAGGTTCTCAACATAACTTCTTTTTCCTTGGATAATATTGACTGGATTAATGTAACGGGACATTATGAACTTGGAAAAATGTATGGATCATAGTAATTTAAATTTAGACTTTTTAAACCAACAAACTCTTTCAATAATTTCATGGAAGTTATAAAGCTTTATAATTGCTCAAAGATTTCTTCACGCATTTCAGATCAATGTTTAGCAACTTTTCAAGAAGAAAACTCAGATTATTTTCTGCATTTTATTAAGCTATCAAAAAATATTTATCAAATCAACTCTACAAAATTAAAATGCCAACACAAATGTAACTTAAAAGAGCCTGTTTTGGACCGCTCCAAAAAAAGTATATATTTAAGTGAGAAATAAATGATTTTTATCCATACAATCTTAGAAAAGGAAGGTTTACGACCAGAAATGAAGATATACCCTAAAAATATGGTAAGAATTATGCATTTTTTTCTTTCAGGTCAAATAGTTTGCTATATTTATGCTAGAAATAATTTATAAATTGCTTGCATACTAATTCATTTCAACTTGACATTAGACACTAAATGCAGCTAAAACAATTCACAGACCATCGAACCAAAGTGAACCTTATATTCTTGAATTGAGCATTGTTGTTGAAGATAAATATGTAAGTTGTTTTTTACCTTATCGGTGTCATGTTTAGATTGCAAGATTCAATAAAGATTATGACCTAGTGGCATATAATATCAATTCAATAATGAAATATGTTCAATCAGTATGTTTACATTCAAAGGCATTTCATAAATCAAATTTTTATCTTTTCCCAATTTTACTCTCTCTTACAGTTCTTTACAGTTTTCAATATAAATATTGTAGTTGTACTCTTGGAGCTCGATGCAGAAAGCTACAATATCAACCGATTTGACACGATGACTAGATACAAGCGAACTACAGTGAAAATTCGTAATGATTGTACTCATTTCATCTTGTAAGTCTTTTACTGTAATTAAAAAGAGTCTAAAAACGATAAGCCTGCAGGAACATTTTCAATAAAAATTAGGTAATCTAAGCCATAAATACACCAAAATCTATGTTAACATTTGTTAAGAGAACACTGAAAAGACTCATATTAGCCCAGTTAGTTAGTTCATCTCTGTTATAAACTCAAAAGATAATAGATGTCTCCAAACGTTGTCTAGTGTACGTAGAAATGTAATAAAATTTCTAAAAAATTCAATAAAAATTTAATCAATTTTTAAAATTATCATCATCAAATATTAATTGTCTATTATTTCTGAATTAATAATATAGTCATCAGCCAAACATTTAGAATTTTTTTAAATTAAAAAAAATAAAATATTTCTATTGAATTATGCTCTAGAGTTGGATTATTAATAATAATAAAAAGGCGGTTAAAATGCTTTTCTTAACATGATTAAAATGATGTGAAGCATACTGTATATTCGGTTTATGAAATAATAATTATTAGTAAAGTGATGAATTTTTGGATATTACTATTTTTGAAATTCAATTTTGCTAAAAATTGCTTTTTTGTGAAATTATCGTTATTTTCTGATCAATCTATAATAAAGTATCATTAATAATTAATTATTTAATTTTCAAGGAAAAATTTTGACATTTTTATACCATTTTACTCCTACACAGCCGATTTTGTTTCCAACTCTCTGATGTTAAACCTTGTTAAATATCAAAAATTCAGTATTTCGAGCAACTTTCCTTCAAATTATCCGTACACATCTCTAATATGAACTTTTTCCAAAATTTTCAAGCAAATTTGCTTACCAAGGGAAGCTATATTTCAGAAATATAGATGAATCATAAAAACAAAAGTAAGCATCCAAATTGGTGTATACTCTTGCGAATTGTCAATTTTATGTTTGACAATCTTGAATTAATTCAAAACAAGTTGATGAGTGGACCTAGAATTAGGTAGTTTAGCTAATTACTGCTAATCCATGATAGTTTATTCTGTACTCAAAGTGATTCAGTCTTGTATTATCAAGAAACAAATAAATAAAATTTATCTCCTTTTCAATTTGGCATTGGTTAGCAAATTATTAATGCTTGAGGTCAAATTTAACTTGCAACGGGGTTCTTTTATTTATTTCTTTTTAAAACTGATTAATCATCCTTTATAGACCACAAAGAATACTTATATTGTATTACTTCCTCACTATCACTGTGTGCCACTGTGTTTCAATTTCACATTCTAAATAAAAATCAATCAAGCATATCTATTAGGGGTATCATATAATTGGAATAAATGCGCTCATATTTGTTTGATGTTTTTGATCTCTTTTTAATAACGATTTCGATGATAAAATTCAGAAAAGTCATGGAAATTTATCCGATCCTTGAAAACTCCTGTTAAATTACTCATTTGATTAAAAGAAACATTTTTTCAGTCAACTATTTTTTTCTTTTTTAATAAATTATTAATATTACCTATGATTTAAAATGTTTTATAAATATAGGTTTAAAATTTATTTGTTTTAATCAATTAATTTATAAAATTTGTTACATTCAACGATTTGGCCCAATTCCGGATTTTCCGGAAAATTTCCAGGAAGAACCCTAGATCTCGATGATAACAAAGTTCAGTAAAATCCTGTAAAATTTATCTCATCCTTTAATGTTAATTGTTGACTTGAAACATGCGTTCGTCTGTTATTTTGTAGACTAGAGGTTTACTCAGGATCATTTTTAACACAAGGATAGTATTTTTTATCGGCATGGAATTCTATTTTTTTCAAAGAAACACAATCTTGAATTCAGGTGTTGTTCCAAACTTAAGTTTACCACTTGTCATAATTTTAATCAGCTTTAATTGTTAGTTCAATTTTCACTGAATTAAAAGAAATTAGCTTTTTTTCTTTTCAACCGAGAATTAGTTAGAGATTTGTTTGTCGCAACAGAAAGAGAAATGTGTAATTGTTTTCAGACAAGAAAAAAACCTACTTGGAAACCTAAAAGTTATTTCTCTTTAATCTAGTGCTGATCCCATTTTACCGTTTGATGAACAACTGACGTATGGAACAATGTGCCAGAGTACTAGTTGTGTTGAGTATACTGTTGTAAGTTTTTTTCTCATTCAAATTTAAAATATTCTCCTAATGTAGTTGAACATGAAAATGGTTTCATTGCTCTCCCAACTTTCACTTTCAAGATTTGAATGTATTCTATCAGAATAAGTAATTATTAACCCTTTAAGAGCCAGAGAATTTTTTTTCAAGGTACATAGCTTAGATTGGAAATTTTATATGGTTTAAGAATACGCTGATAACGAATATGCAATTTTTTTTAAAAACCAACATATATTTCAGGAGTTATTGGCCCAAAAAGTGCTCATTTTTAGACCCTGAAAATGGCTAACTTTTTTATTTAAAAAAATGACATAAAGATAATAACATATTTGAATTCTACGGGTATGGTTTCTCGATAAAAGTTTCTTTCTTTTTTCTCTTCGACCTCTGTAAGTGTTTTTTCAAAAAAACGTTCTTAATATTTTCTAGGAAAATTTCTAACTTTTTCAAAAACGAGTCATTTTTAAATAGTCATAACTTCTCAATAAACTATTGCAGCTATATAAGTCATAGCTCATTCGAAAGAATATTAGTTCTACTTCCAGAAAAGTGGTCAATAAACTATTTTTAGTTTCTTCGAAACAGAATCATGGATGAGAAAAAGACAATGTCCCCCACAGGGTACACTGGCTGCGGAAGGGTTAAGTATTCCTTCAAAATATACACTGTATATATACTATACAGTTTTCCATCACTTTTGGTCCATGAGAAAGAACACATTTTATTTTTTCTTTATTTTATTTGTTATAAAGGTTAAATTCGGTTTAGGGAAATATTTATCGGTAATTAACACATAAGCTATCAAATTACATCGAACGCTGATCATATTTTCCCAACCTGTAACCTTTTTTACGCGCAAAATAGAGAAAAGTGTGAAAAAATACATTTAAAAATAATAATGGAAAACTTATCGAGTATAGAAACTCTAGGGCTGACTATCAATGATAGTTTATCATAAAAGATGCGATTCTTAATCTTTTCAGTAAGAACTAGCAGGGATTGCTCCCAGAAAGTCTCAAAGAGATACCGAATCTTTGATAAAATTTAGTTCTCATCTACTTATTAGTTGATGGAAAATACAATAGAAAATCAAATTATAATTACAGGGTTTACTATTCGACCTCGATAATAATATCACACTTTACAGATGTATAATGTAAACCAATCTTTTTTACTTTTAAACCCTTAAAGTCCCAAAATAAGGAGTATTGTGATAAACGTTATATTTGGCCGGGTCTCTTCAGTTCGTGCAATTATTTTTAGTTCAATAGCTATTGTAATAGAAAATATGTGTATAAAAACAGATTTTACAAGATTGTAATTATTATTTTTCAAACAATAAATGTAATATACTTTTCATTACCAACAAGAAACCAAATGTGAATTAAATTTTAGGGATCCTCAAATACAATTTGAAAAAAGTAACCGCAATTGTATTTTGGCCTACCACTGTAACCATATCTTTAAATTAGTACAGCACGTGTTTGACGAGTGATAGAGCTAAGAACTTTAGCATATTCCAGGAGATTTTCTATTGAATGGGTGGTAAACCAAGTGTAGTTTATAATAATGAGTTACTTAAGTTACTTAAGTGGTACATGTCTTGAAAGGCATAGTTGGACTTGAGGGGTTCAATTTTAATTCAAATTTGATTGGACATTTTTTTTTATTTTCCATTACTTTTAGATTAATCAAAATGAGGATACTTACACATCGGCTATAAAAATTGCAACAAAATTGGCGCACAACTTTGGACTAAGATCAGACAACTTTATATGCGAATGTCCAAAATGTTTCATGTCAAGGTGAGTTTTCCGACACTTGATTAATTAATTTATCATGTCAATTTTTATTTTTAAATATCAAGTTTAGCTTAAAATTTGTAAGAGATTTTTTCTCGGCCAATGGTTTTTATTTCACTTTTAATCTGTGCACTTTATAATATTTTGGGAGAGAATTCGGCATTTTGTGAATAAACTAATTTTATTTTTTGACATCTGGTTACAATAAAATCTATGATAAAAATCAGATATTTTAGATCATTGTCATCATTCCTATAATACATGTTATTATTTGTGACATTTGGCTTATCACTTACCTTTTATTGGGCTATTTTATTAAAATTGAATAAAATTTTCGAAAATCGATAAGATAAATCCTAAGATAAATATTAAAGTGGGCCAAATTTTTCAACTTTTCCCAGCCTTAATCTTATTTTGAAGATGATCCATAACTGAGAACTTTTTCTTATAAAACCATACAAGTTTGTTCTGGTATACAAAATCTCGATTGAAAATGACAATATTTGAACACGCGCCAAGATATTTTCAATGAATTTTACGAGAAAGGAAAAAATTGAAATTTATGAATACTTTTTTGTAACATCTTTAAATAAAAATAGTAAAAATAAAAAAGGTAATTTTGATGATTTTAGGGAAATTGGGATTTTTGTATATCAGAACATGAAAAATTTTCATTTTGATTTTCAAAAATGTGTTTTTCTTAAAACATAAATTTTTCATCAAGGCCTGGACCAATGTTCGGGAAAATAAAATTTTGTATTACCCTAATATGTATTGAAACTTGTATGTCAAAACTAAGATTTTCCGCCTTGGATCTCCAAAAATTGGCCTTAATTTCAAACTCTGAAAAGTTAAAATTAGCTTTAATTGAAATATAAAAAAATTTCCGAAGCCTTCTTCCTTACGTTTAGAATCTAAACTTAGGATATTGAGTTCTATTTCGGTAGATGAAGAAGAAGAAATTTTAAAAAGGATCCACACTCATTCTTCATCTTTATCAATTATTTATTTCTTGAAAAATTCAATTCCATCATGATCCATCTGGAATGTTAATGATTGATTTTTTTCACAAAACTTCGGGTTAATACCGAGAAATGTATATATTTTTCATCTTTGTCCATTGATCATTAGTCCTACACTCTTAATGAATGTATTTATTGATCTTAAATTATCTTTTTAATGGTGACTCATTCAAATTCATAAAGTTTATTCCAATAGTTCTCGACAACTAATCGAGAAAATATCTTTTAAGATCTTTTTCATATCATGTAATTCATAACTATCATTGCAAGTTTCATCAGCATGAGCTTTCAAATAGGCAAAAAATTTTATTAATTTCATTCGAACCAGGCTATAATTTCTAAAAATAAAAAAAAAGATTTTATTCATTGCTTTAAAGTATGTTTATCATGATGCATAATAAATCTTGTGTTATATCGTTATAATTTTTTTCGAATAACCATAGCTATGTTGAATATAATACCTTGTGAACTAAAATCAAGTCATTTCAATTATAAATCCTCTCTTGACTCATGAATCATACTAACAAACAATGGAGATATTCAGGGAGCTCTACACTGTAGAGTCTATAGTTATCAATTAGAAAAATGTAAATTTTACAAAGAATAATTTTTTTTCTTCAAAAAAATCACCATTTGAAAATTATGTCGATCGATAGCAAAAGGTCTAACTGATAATACAGTGGACAAATTTGAGGGAAATTTTTTCTACTACGCTGATTTTTTCTGTTGTAGTTTGGTATGCTGATTACGAATCTAATAATCGTTTTGAATAAAAAAATTAAATGAGGTTTCTATCCTTATAAATTCTCATACTTGAGAAATAAATTTTAAAAATTTTCAAAAAACTAATTTTTTTTAGAGTTTTACACCTCTAAAATACCTAAAATTACTCTGATAAGCATTATTCTCTATTGAAGAGTTTATTATGAAATTCATGTTTAAATTTTCCAAATCGCCGTTGAATTCTTACAACGAGACCACTAAAATCTTGAACATCTTAATCATTTAATGTTCTTATAATTTGATTTAATATAAAAATGTAAGCCTATCATGAAGAGAAGCATCTTGGTGTAATTCAACGTTGTATGACGTCTGTAGGAGATTCCAATGTAGAAAAAAGAGCATTCTCATAACGTGGGTTGATTTTTTCTATCGAAAAAATTATCAAAATATTCAGCCCTCCCTAATATCCAATGTATTTTGTAAAATTTATTCTGGTTGGGAATTTTAATGCTAGAAAAAATCACAGTTAACTAGATTATCAATAATTCAATCTTTGAATGAAAATAAGAAGATGCCAAAGTATTTCACAAATAAAAATCTCTATTTCGGGCATACTCATGAGTGTGATACATGCCATTTAAGTACAGTTTTTAGAATAAGGGACCTTATTGGGAAATCTATTAAAACCATATTGCTTACCTGGCAACAGGGAGGAACCAATTGTATCATTAATAACAAAACGGACCAATAAGGTCCCTTATAAAATTCTAAAAACTGTACTTAAATGGCATGTATCACACTCATGAGTATGCCCGAAATAGAGATCTTTATTTGTGAAATACTTTGGCATCTTCTTATTTTCATTCAAACATTTAATGACATCGGTAGCATAGCTCAAAACCAATGTTTCTGAACATCTCTCTCAATAATTCAATCATTTTTATCACCTGAATAGTTAGATTCGTCTAATTCTAGAATTCATACAGAGATTGTTATAGTTATACATTATTGTCGCTTCCTCTTATCAGAATATTTTATTTTCAATAGCACTGAATTGAGAGCTGAAAAATGGTCCGAATGCTCGATTTCAGACATGAAAAGTATATTGGAAACTGGTGTTGGAGGTTGCTTGGGAGATACTCCAGCCCAGTCAAGAAGCCTAATAATACAACCAGATAATAAATTCAAAGACAGTCTACAATATCATAAACAACATTCTTCGCCTAGCAACATCTACTTTGGTATTGATATGGCCTATGTTCTGCCAAAGTTGAGGAAAAACAATAGACACAATTCTAAAATACTCTGTGGAAACGGTATCTTGGACCCTGGCGAGGATTGTGATTGTGGTTTAGCGTGAGTATTCTAACTCTATTGACTTCTGAGTGGAAACAAAATCTAAAATATGTCAAAATTTTAAGCTCTATGAGGCAAAAAAATCTCGAAATTACTTTATTCGTCAATTGTTATTTTTATGTTACAAAATCTTGCACGTTAAATAAAACCAAAAATCTTGAAAAATTTTATTCGAGTTGATAAGTATTTTGTAGTTGTAAATGTTAATGGTTAATAAATCCACCATTTGTCTGATTTTATTAAGAAATTTTCCGTTGTCAAATAAATCATTGTACTTTAATGTTGATTCCAAGCGAAATTTCATCATAGATCTTATATTTTAGATCTAGTTCGAATTCCATATAGAGAGAAGAATATTGCCTCATTCTTCTCTGTAGCATAGTATAGATTAATATCGATCAAAATACTTATCTTATGAATATTTATTCTTATTTTAAATATTTTAAAAGATTACATTCTGTATCTAGCATATCATGTCCACCTGAAGTGACTGCATGCTGTAATCCAAATACTTGTACGTTTATCAACGATGCTGAATGCGCTGGAGGTCCTTGTTGTGAAATTAAAGAAGTTGAAAATTCACAAAACCTGGGTAGTAATAGTGCTAAAAGAAGAACATGCAGATTGAAAAAAAGAGGAACTCCTTGTCGCGAAGCCGAAGGAGACTGCGACCTGCCGGAATTTTGTACCGGTGATTCAGAATGGTGCCCAGCTGATGTCTACAAAGCTAATGGCATTAGCTGCTATACAGATGATGGATATAAAGTAAGTGAAAAATTTCTATAAAGATAAATAAATAGTTTCATGACCGATAAAGCCAATATAAATTCAATGTAAAAAACAATCTATCCCATACGGAAATATAAATTACATTAAGGCTTTCAAAATCTCCATTTTCTATCGTACATATATGAGACATAGCTCAATCTTCCTAAAATTATATAAACTATTTTGAGATGATGACAATGATTTTAAATTTTCTTGCATTCTAATTGATTAATCGTAAAAATGTGTAAGGGACAAAAAATCCTCCCGCTCAATCGATGGTTTGACTGTATTTATTTATATTTTCGAGAAGTAAACCTCTCACTGATCTGGCTAAAGTAAACTACAGCCATTCTCGATGAATTTGGGGATTTATGATTTTTTTGATAAAAGTTTGGAAATTTTCTGAAGAATTTTTAGAATCCAAATGAAAAGTCACACTTTGACCGATTTAAAAAAGTTTTTTTTGGAAAAATTAAATTTCGAAGTGTGAGAAAAAATGAGATTTTTGTAAAAATCATTAATTCCTATTTTCATGTCAACTAGCATTCAGGTCAAGTCTATGATGGAACATTCATAGCCTGAAATCTAACCTCATTGTTTTCAAGAATATTTAACCTGCTTCAAGTCTAATTTATTAATTTCATGATGCAACTCTTTAAATTAATTGATGTTAATAAAAGCAGTACTGTCGATTAAATTTGTTTAAAGATTTAGCAAGAGAAATAATAATAATCCATTTCTAGACATGATTAGTTATTCTCATAAAGTCAGCACTGCAGTACAGTTGGTTCTATTGTTTAAAAACTTTTGTTCTTGTGTACTTTCGATTTGTAGAATTCAAATTAATTGTATCTCTTTTAAACAACCAACTTTGCTCTCTTTAAATTGATAAATAATATTTATATTATTACTGCAGAGTAATTAACTCTAGCTGGTCATCATTTCTAGATTTGATTTCAAAAATAGAGAGATCAATAAAATTTTTTTCCTTTCCGGAATAAAAGGCTAGTCAGATTTTTCTGCTACTGAAACGTTAAATATTAGGGAAAAACAAAATGTTTTTTCCCCGAACGATATTCTAGGCCATTTGTTAATTTGGACGCTTATACATAGGAAAGAAGACTTTTATAAATTGAATTCATAATTTTTGTTTTTCCGATACCCATTAATACATTTTAAAATTTCTTTAAAATGCATCAAATTGTTAAGAAAGTCAGATCAAAATTTTAATCCTCTATCTAATGTGAGCAAATGACTGGAAAATTGTGAAAATAAACAACCTTGGTTTTGATAAAATTTCCAGAATAAATTCAAAATTATTGAAAATTTTCCCTAGGCTTATTGTGCTCATGGTGGATGTAGATCAAGTCAAAGCTGGTGCAAAGTCTTATGGGGTGATAGTGGTCGTAAAGGTCCATCAAAATGCTTTGATTTTAACAACTGGAAATTGGACAAAAAATGGCATGACGAAGGTCATCCAATAGGCAACTGTGGTAAAGTTCCTCAAGGATTTTTATACAAAATCGACATAAAAAAAGTTATTGGAGTCATTTGTCCCCAGGAGTAAGTCGTTCTCTTAGCTTTATTATTAGCTTTCATGCGATAAAAATAGTTAGTCTGAATAAGTAAATCCATATCCATAAATATTTTTTTAACCTTCATACTTATAAGTAGAAATATTATATTTTTAAGCACCTGATTGTCCAGTAACATTAGTCTGGATTTTAACAAGATGATACTAATTACTGTCAATCCATTTTGATGTTTAACTGATGAAATTTTCAGAGACTTGGAATGCGGGAGACTATGGTGTACGCATGAAAATGAAAAACCAGCTCTGAATGGATACGCTTCAATATTACAAGTACATCCATATCCAGATGACGAAACAACATGTTACGGCCTCCTCTATGATCCTATTTGGCCAGCCTCTGATGATATCATGATACAAGATGCCTACAAGGATCTGGTCTATAAGGACATTTATTTTATGACAGATATGAAATATGCAGGTGGTCGAGGATCGGGTCAATTTTCCTCAAACTTTCAAGATGCAGGCCTAGTTCCAGATGGTACACCCTGTTCCAAAGGAGTAAATTATTATTATACTTTAAACTCAACTAAAATTTTCCTGGAAAATTCATCTCACTACTTCTTCTTTATATATATATTATATTTCATATTGATTTTTGAGCGGTTTCTTCTGAAAAAAATGTATCTCCATTAAATACGGATCAATTTTTAAAAAATCCGCTTATTCAGATAAAAATCTTTAAAGCGGTGAGAAAAGTTATCACTTCAGGAGATTTTGGAAGATCTTATAAAAAATTACTATGGGGCCTTTTTCGGAATTAACACTTTAGCATGAAGCTTCATGCTTCCACTCAAACTACGATGTCTGAGGTGTATTTGATTGCTTTGCAGAATTTCTATAAATATACTTGAGAAAAGGAAAAATTCCTTTGTTTAAAGCTTATTTACTAATTTTCTTTAGATGTGTTTCCATGGGAAATGTCAAAAAATTGAAGATGTTTACGGTCCTTATGAAAAGGAATGCAATTGTGGCAAAAATGGAATTTGCAATAATCGCGGAAATTGTCATTGCTTTTATGGTTTCGGAGGAGATCGCTGTCTTGATGACGGACCAGGTGGATCCTTGGATAGTGGTCCGCTATCTGGATGTAAGTTGAATATTCTTCTACTTCTTTTCGCAACTTGGACTACTTCTGTAATTAAACTACTATTTATAATTACAACTGATGAATGACATAAGACAAGTAAGTCAATATTTCACTTCACTAACAAAGAAAGCGATTTAGGATTAACAATAGTCAAGATCCGAGTCAGATATTTTGTTAAACTAAACATAATTTGAGCAATAAACTGATACACCCAATACCTGATTATTAATATGACAAAGTTAACTTTCAACTATGACATGACTTACTGGAAATATTTCGCGTTAAAATTTTCCGCATTCATGTTGTAGGACAATGTCTGCATAGAAATAAGTATTTGAAATTGAAATTTTTATACCATATCAATTATCACAAACTTTAGAATATTTATACCTATGCAGACTAATGCTAGTGTTGTAAATTTTTATCATAAATTCTAAAAGAACTGTAAAAAAATTTAAACTTAGTATTGATCGACAATCGGTTTGCTATTATGAAAACTTTTATATGTAAAACAAGCTAATTTGATCCGGTAATCTGGATTTATACTAGGTAAACATTCTGGCTTAATTATTGAATACAAGAAAATAGACGTGAATTTGAGTCGTTATTCATGCGACTTTTGTACAATCAGAAAAAGATATTAAAACTTCTAGAATGACACCTTTAATATTAGAACCGGATAAAGATAAAATTACCATTTGAAACCAATGGTAAGAGATTTGAAGGTTAAACAGATTCAATTTGCCTAGTTAATTAAGGCTTATTGACTAGATCAAGCCACACAGTCATTACCCAGATTCCAGGTTATCACATATAAACATTATATTTCTATTTCAGATTCCCCATCCTTAAATATGGCCATAGCTATGCTGATATTTTTCTTTATCATTTTGCCAATCTTCATTTTCATCATGTACTACATTCTCTGTCGGCGAGTTGATGGGAAATTTCAATTCATTAAACAATGGGATTCAACCGGGACACATCTTGTTGGATGCGTTGATGAAGGTTGTTACAAGAACATTTTTAAAAAGTCAGCTGCAATGTTTATTTTCTTTGATTTTATCTCTTTTTTATTTGTCTGTTTTTTTTTAATTTCAGAAAGCCAAATTTTGGAAGTGTTCCCTTATTTGCATACAAGGATAAACAAGTTGTTAAAAAGAGTGCTCTCGAGAAAAAGATTAACGAGAACCCCGAGTATAAATCATTGAGTCACCAGAAAAAGTTGTTGGAGAAGGAACTTCAATCAATTGTTTCATCCAAGCCAAGCTATTTGAAAGAAATTGAAGCCCAATGGGAAAGGCAAGCAGGAAAAGATAAATCCAAAACACCTGTTAAAAGTTCTGACATAAACTCTTCTTCTAAACCTATTCAGAGGGAATATAAAAACTTTACATCGATGAGATCAGCTCCCGAGCCTCCCAAAATAACTGAACGATCCTTGCCAATTCAAAAAGAGCAGAGAACTATTACTCCTACTAGAGTTGCCCCGAAACGAATTAAGTCATTGACAAGATCTGGATCCAGCTCCCCTAAACCAACTAAAAAAGATAACAGAAGTAAATCTCCTGCAGCAGTTAATAAACCAGCTACAAGTTCTCCTCAACCAAGTAAAAGTATTACTCCATCATGGGTAGCCACAAAGCCATATAAAAAGGGAGGAACTAGTCCCAAGCAAATCCATAGAAACTATCGAAATGATACAGATTCAGCGTCAGAACTAACAAGATCGGTTAAAAACTATTCAAAGCCTTCTAGACCCGCTCCCATGCCTCCAAACAAAGATCAATCTCTTTCAAGAAACAAAAATCTCTCGAATAGTGAAGAGTACATTTCAAAGCCAATAATTCAGAGCAGCACATATAAGAATCCCCTAGTCGACAGAGAACATGTGCTCAACACACAGAAAGATAACCAAATTACTACTACTAATAATATTTAATGTATTTTTTGTGGATATAAAAGAATTGAACTATTTTTCTTTTTTGTTAATATTTTTTTGAAATAAATTTTTTATCAATCTTACCAATGTTGAATTTCCTCTAGCCTATCATACATGTAATAACTTCCCTTATAATCAATTTTAGATTGAAAATAAAAAGAAAAATAATCAATATCAAAATAGAATGTACACACATTTATTATTCACAAGGGCAGAATGTATAAAAATAATAACAAATAATAACTTTGTAAAGATCAACATTAACCGACTAGCAACATTTCCTCCTTCCGGGGGAATCGATTTTCTCTGTCAGATTCGATCCCTCAAGAATATTTCGATCAATTCTAAATGCATTTAAATCGTCGGGGAGTTTTTGAGAGGAAACTTTCGAGCAGACCCGTTTTGTAGCCTCGTAAAATAGGCTTTCAATATTATTTCCTAACTTGGCTGAAGTTTCAACAAACAACATGCTGTTTTCTGCAGCAAACTTTTGTGCTTCTGAAAATGTGACCTCTCGCAAAGGATCTTCGAGATCTATTTTATTACCAACCAAGACTAGATCTATGTTTTTATCGGTAAAGTTACGACTTGAAATTAGCCATTCACTTATACTGTTGAAAGTTTCTCGCACAGTTATGTCATAAACAAGAAAAAGACAGACTGCGCCACGATAATATGACTGCGTCATTGATCTAAACCTTTCATGGCCAGCTGTATCCCAGATTTGTATTTTTACTGATTCATTATTTATTTTAATGATTTTGCTGCCAAATTCTGCTCCAACAGTTTGACTAACACAGTTTGGAAACTTTCCATCGACAAATCTCTTCATCAAACATGTTTTACCAGTGTTCATATTCCCGATTACTACAAATTTGAAAATTTTATCGAATGAGTAATCTTCAGTCATTTTCCTAACAAATTCATTTTCGTGTTCAAGTACCAATGAAACAAAAACTATTATTTATGGTTTTTATTAAAACTCCATTTACAAATTTGACGAAAATTCAAAATTTCATCAAATCTTTTGATTTTGAGATTGAGATAGATGTCTGCGGAATCCTGTGGTTCTTCCGATGCTGATACTTCTAATGGAAAAAATCAATTCAATTCAGATCAAAAGATTCTTAAAACATCTTCATTAAGAATTCAAAACAAAACATTTTACATCGATTTGAAAGAAAACTCGAGTGGAGTATTCATCAAAATTGCAGAAGTTTCCAGAAATAAACAACGTTCACATATAACACTCCCCATATCAATCGCTTCTAGTTTTCAGAAAAAACTTTCTCGTGCACTTGAAATTCATCTTGACACATTAGAAGAAGACATTGAACGGGATAAACTTTTTTCTGAAATCATCGTCAAAGAAAATCGGAGATACTACATTGATTTGAAAGAAAATACCAAAGGAAGATTCCTCAGAGTAGCAATGGTTAACAAAGATTTTCGAATGCAAATCTCAATACCAATTGAAGGATTTCAACAGTTTATAGACACCTACAAAGATATAATCTCGGAATATTCTTCAAATCAAAGTAAACTTGATTTAAACATGCCCGAGTCATTATCCCTAAAATTGGATTCAAAAACATTCTACTTTGATTTTGGCTCCAATCAATACGGCTCGTTTGTTCGAGTTAGTGAAGTAAGAAAGCTTTCACGCACTGCCATAACAATACCAGATATTAAACTAGATGAGTTTTGTCAGATTATAGAAAAGTGTCGAGAACAAATTGGTCAAATCAAATTCAAGAGATCTGATTCAGAAAAGGAAAAAAATACAAACGAAATAAAATCAGAGAATGAAGACAGCAAAGTTTCCGCGGGCCATATCGAAGCATTTCAAGAGATTCTAAATTCAAGCTAAATCAACTCTTATTTTTTATTGTTATTATTTCTTGTTTTTGTTCATGATATTTTATGTGATTTAAAATTCATTCCACTTGTAATTTACTCAAATTTACCCCTTGTATGTGGTACATTTATTTATTCTACTATCTTAAAATACAGAATCTTGTTGAATAAGGAAGAAAGCATGTTTTTTTATTTTCCAAATGCGTCATACTGAAAGTTAAATTGCGTTGTAAGGAATTTAAATCAAGGCATTTGCTGCGTTAGCTTTCAAATATTCTAGACAAATTTTATTTGAAAAGATTATCTGTCTAGCTACCATTGAGTAAAAAGCAGAATTAACTGTTAATTTAAATATATATCACAGAAAAAGAGAATTTATAATTATTAATTATAATACTCTCATTCTGAGAGTCTTCATGTTAGCTAATTATCCCAAAGGTTGTATACGACCTCTTAATCAACTACTATTTTAGGCGATCACTGCTTTCATTTTGATTCGAAAGGGTTAATTTATAAGAAATATAGAGCACTCAGGTTTCTGGTCGATTCTCATTGGCTAACACTAAAAAATTGCCCCCTGAATAGAAATGAAATAGTGCTACAATTAGTCTATTACAAAACGAATGTTACATTTTACTTATGAATCCTACCTTGAATATAGTAGTAATTTTAAAGTACAAATAATCCTAGTGTACAATGTACATATCATCATGGTAGCGTTTCATTTTTTATTTTGTCTCCAAAGTATGCCAAAACATGGGATCCCTTGGATTGTACTTTTAAATTTTACCCTTAAATGGAAAACTAAATGCACCAATGAATTCCTTGTAAAAATTCATATTTTTCGCTTAAGTTTCTTCGGACAGGAGTGGCCAAATTTTTAATTTCATGATCAATGTAAATCAGTAAAAAACCTAGCGAACCAGTTGCAATTTGCAAAGTTGGAAAAAAATTCCTAAAGACGACTTCATAAGGAAACTTTTATTACAATTTCTAAACTATAAACTTTTTATCATTGTCAGTATAAAAAAAGAATTTTTTAATTAGAGAAATATATATTTCGCCAGGTCTTATCAATCTCTAATCCTGGTTCAATTAAATGATTATAAATATTAGTTCAATGAAATTTATGTTAATGAAATTGTAAAATTCTTGAAACACTTCCAATTGATGAAAAACCAAAAAACTTCTCTATTATTAGATGTAGAAAAGAAAAATTAAAAATCAATTGGGCCAAGGCAACTGCAAATCATGTAAATGGTTCTTTTGGATGCATAAGTTAGGATCTTCGTTCATGATTAGAAACTTCTCCCGGATTTTGAGGTCTATAAGTTTGTCGTTTGGGCATTTGAATAAAATTTTGAAATTTTCTTCACTTGCTTCACAACCACATTGCTCTAGGTGCTTTTTAATTGAGGAATTCTTTCTGTTGAGGTGTTCTTTTATCCTAACAGCTAGACGTCTTTGGGTTCTTCCTATGTATTTGGCTCCGCATGTAGCTTGGAAACTATAGATGAGATTTGATTGCTCAGATGGTTCTAGTTTATCTTTAAGCTGGAATTTGAATAGACTTGTGGTTTTGAATACAACCTTCAATTGTATATCATTATAATTTTCATTTACAAGTTTGGTCAATTTCCTTCTTAAATCATGACTAAAGCCATCTCCTTTGAACGATAATTTGACATAGATCCGGATGGTTTCATCATTTTGTTCCTCTTGAATATCTTCTTGGTTGTTTGCTTCATCTTCTAAAGCCTTTTCTATATATTTGCGAACAAAATTTTGAGGATATCCGTTTTCTCTGAGTCTTTCTTTTATCTCATCAATTTCTTTTAGGAATTCTTCCTCGCTGACAATTCTCTTGGTCCTCTTGATTAAGCCAATAATTAAACCTGTTTTGTAACTTTTTGGGCAGAAACTTGAAAAAATGTAGACATTTTCCAGTGTCTGACTTCTTATGGTGGATATTTCTTTTAAGGGTTCCGTCAGGTTTTCTCGTTGATTTTTAATTTTTCTTTTCTACATCTAATAATAGAGAAGTTTTTTGGTTTTTGGAAGTGTTTCAAGAATTTTACAATTTCATTAACATAAATTTCATTGAACTAATATTTATAATCATTTAATTGAACCAGGATTAGAGATTGATAAGACCTGGCGAAATATATATTTCTCTAATTAAAAAATTCTTTTTTTATACTGACAATGATGAATAACTCTATGGGAATTTCGGACGTATATGTAAGTATACGTGAATATTTAATACATTATAAACTTTTTAGTTTAATCTAAAAGGGATAAATTCAAAAAAATACAATCAAGTTTTTTTACTGATAATTTATAGTTAAAAATTTCTACTTTGAAATTCTACAGAAAGATCATCAAATAAATCTTAATAGCAAATCAGCTCAAAAAGTTAATTTTAATGAATGGAGTAAGTTCAAGTTTAAGGTAGAATGTATTTTTCTCCAAAAAACTCACGAAATTATTTAATATTCTTATAAAATTTAGATGATTTTTTTGCCTATTTTTGAAGAGAAAAACTCATCCAATGTTATGTCCATATAATATGGACCATATTTACGATAATCTCCCACGGGTATCAACGGTTGAATATTCGGTTATAATTTAAATAAATCACAGTATCATAAAACTATCTTTTTTGTATCAATATAATCCATAAGACCATTCTTAAAAGATGAAAAGGGAGCTCAATATGCTCAGCTTATGATAAGTATAAGCTCGTATAATATATTGAGTTTTGTATTGTTGTAATATTAAAGGTACATATTAATATATATATATAGTATTTTCCGTTTAATCAATAGAATTTCCATTGTTTTTTTTTCTTTCTCTTAGAATAATCACCAGGAATAATCAATAAAAGCCATTTGATCTTTTATAAGTTAGAAACTATCATCTATTGATTATAATTAGGGCAGAAACTTTGTTAATTTTACTATTATATTTTGGATATGATGAATAAAATTTTAGAATGAATTAACCGTTACAGTTTTGGGGTAGAAATAGTATATAACCTAATTGACATAAAGATGAGAATTTACTTTTTTTACAAAAATTTCAATACTTTTCTTCGAAAAGTCAGGAAAAAATTTATTTTTCGAATTCCATGATAATATGACCCAGTAAGTTAAGAAAAGTTTTCCGATTGATTGAAAATTTTTGAGAAGAGATTGTTATAAACTTGATTTATAGGATTCCGATTAGACAAGAAACTGATTATGACCAAAAAATTTTGTCAAACTTTTCATTTTCAAGGATTTTGGATCATCAAACTATCACTGATTTTCAAGCAGTTTAAAACTGATTATTTGATGTCTTTGACTAATCGTGACCCTTGAAAGCAACTTTCAATCAATCTCTCATTTCGAAAGTTTCAAAAAATTAAGAATTTTGTAAAATTCATCGGGGTACTTTTTAAAAAAAACTTTTTTTGTGTGTTAGCTCGATCATTTTTTATAAACTTGAAGGGTTAATTGGATTTTAAAAAACTGGTTGAGATGAAGATGAGAATTTACTATTTACTACAAAAAACTCAATATTTTTCTCCGGATTTTTTGAATTCTAAGAGGAAATGAGCTAATAAGATGTGAACATTCAAAAAAATTCAATCTGACCAAAATTAGGCCGTTTTTAGAATATCGAAAATACACCAAATTTCCACTTTTTCAACTTTTGAACCCAACATTTTTATCGATTTTGATGATTCGAAGCAGTTAAGTGATGATATTTGGGATCAACATTGAACGAAGAATTCGAATTCATCCGTAGAAATTCACTGAAAATCCTTATTACTTTGGGAAATCGAACCATTTGAATTTTTCGATTATCACAAAATTATGAGTTTTTCGTATAAAAAGTAAATTCTCATCTTCATGTCAACTAGGTTTAGATAATGAAAAAAAACAATAAATTTCAAAAGCATATTGAATTATTAACATACACCGAGTACAAGATTGTATCATTCAAAATTAAACTTTCTTTGATTAATCCGTTGTTATTTTCAGCAGATACAAATGGGAAATTTTTTGTCAAATCTGAGCATTTTATTATTCTCTGGAGCCAGATGAATTTCGGCATTTCCCAAAAATGCGAATAATGATGTGTAATACAAAACTCTATTGCCTCTGGATTCGGCAATGCATGAGCACAAGAAGTCCAAAACCAAATTATTGTATCATTCTGGAATGGATTTCGAAAAGGACGTTTGAATAATCTGGCTGTATCATTCTTTTTGAATAATTCTCCATCAAAATTCGATTTGAATGACTGATCATCTTGTCTCTCTAAGCTGATCAAATCAATAGATGGCCATGTGAACTGATGAAAGTGATAGACAAATTTTGACTTTGGATCGAACACCTTCCAAATGCCTGGCATCAGTAAACTTGTTAATTGATCTGGTATAAATAAACTGTAGTTTTTCGATAAATCCAAATCAAAACCACTCTTTATTCTAGGCAAATCTTCCTTGAACACAAATATATCCATATCATCGTCCCAAGGGATTATACTATGATGCCTTTGGGATCCCAATACTGTTCCGCCACTGAGAAAATATGTAATATTGTTTCTGTTGAACATTTCATCGAGGTCAATCATCATTCTCATCAGAGCTTTATGGCCGCCAACCATTTCAGGAGAGGGAATAAAATATGTTTCGTCTCTGTCATATCTAGAGATAATTTCCTTGCCTATTCGAAAGGCTGTCATTAAAAAAAGCAATAATAAAAAGGTGATGTTGCATTTATTCAAGATAGCATGAGGTAAATTCATTTAGCTATAAATATTAATTTAATGAAAAATAATTTAATCGAAAAAAGTTCAATTTTTTGTTCATGTGCTGTACACTGTAAAGCAATAGAGTTATTTGCTCAATTTTGAATAAATAACCAATGACATTATTAGTCCGAATATGTAAATTTTCGAACAGATATTCATTTATTGATCGATAAATGTAATGAGATAAGATTTCAAGTTTTTTTACCAGTTATTAAAGATTTTTTACAAGATTTTGATCTATAATACACTTTTTCATGGTATGCCGCTTTTTTCGTCGAAATGGCTTACTCCGCCAGCTCTATCCACGATTGTTTCTTTTGATTACAACGTCGGTAAGAAAAAAACGAGGGCCTGTCGAAAAGTCATATCATTCCAACTTTGAACTCTTACATAAAACTTAAGCATGTTAAAGAACTTTTGACTCTACATCAAATGGTATTGGTTTCATAATAATTATAATTATTCATCCTAAAAATTAATTAATTTCATGACTTAAAATTGTTGATATCTCAGGTTTAAAATTAGATATTTTGGAATTTCAAATGCTATCCGGTGCTTAATTGCACGATTTACAAGATGGTATAATTTTCAAAGATGTAAGGATGAAAACTAGAGGAAGACGAAATTTTTAAACATAAGTATATTTATGATAAATTATAAAGGTTATATTAAAAAAAATCCCTCAAAAAGTTTAATACGTCTGTTCAGATGCGCCAGGGATGTTCATTTAGCAACCTCTGATTTAGGCTCCTCCACATTCGTTCTACAGTGTTTGTGTGGGCACCAGTGAACGGATTAACGAAATGGTGCTTATGGTTTACTGTGTCATGTAGATAACCAAAGTTGTCTATACCTCGATAACATCGCCACTCATCTGTTACGATCCTCGAACCAGGCACTATTGATCTGCGAAAAAAGTAATGGAGAACCTCTGTTGGTCTGGAAGTTACCACTTGGAGCCTCACTTGTCTAGTTTCCTTACAGAAAGCCCCCCCCCCCCCATTTTTCTCACCTCCTTAAAAATTTATCGTACCTCATAGAATAAAGAAAGAAAAGTAATAAAGTTAGAAAAAATTAAATTACGAAGACTGATACAAAGTCTGCTATACGAAAATAAAAATTAAAGAAATAATTATAGAATAAAACAGAAAAATCAAAAAGAAACACCTGAAGAGAATGTATCAGGAAGACTGCCAGAGATAATCAGAGTAAAAGAAATTAGGAAGTTTAGAGTCCTCGAAATCTCAGGAACCTAAGGACTAATCTTGAGGATAATCTTAGACAAAGGGGAATAGAATCAAGTATTTTAGATATAACTTAATAATTTTTTATACAGAATGTAGAATGTGTTACCTTAAACTAGAATGCCTACACAAACTATCGTTAATAAAGATTATTTTTGAACGGGAATATTGCTGAACTTCATCAAGTATATTGTTACTCAAATCTAGACTCATAAGGAAGGTTGGAGAACAAACAAAAAATAAGTGATAAACGTTTTATTTCGCTGAGTCTCTTCAGACTAAATCCCGGACTAGAGTGTTACAAAATTTTTCTGCCCTTCCATCGATTCAAAAGTGCTCAATCTAATCTACCTATTCACATGTCCATGCGCCAAATATGTCGGATAAACAACGAGAACTCTAGGCAAGAGAGTCAAAGAGTCTAAACACCACCTATACGAGACGGGTCACTTAGCAGATGAAGGAAATTTCTCGATTCTTTAGTAAATTGATCAAAGCCTTTCCAGTCGTGCGAGGATCAATGATTTAGACACTTTATTTCCAAACTGAAGCCAAACTTGAGCGTACAAAAAGTGATTGCCGTGAACCTAGGCAGCACAGGCTGGGACAGGTTCATAAAAAGAAAGCAACTGGCTAAGATCGAAGGAATCCTCAGCTCTGCAGCTCTACCCCCTCCTAAATTTAGCTCGACTTTTGATGGAAAATACCCTCTCCCTCAACATATAACTCATAAGTTTCTTAATTTTTCTTACTAACTATCCATTACATATCTGTCACATTAAGGTCAAATTGTTTCTTAATTATAATTTGTTAAATTAAAAATCAATAAAGAATTCTGTCTAGAGTCGTTTCAGTGACGTAGGAATAAATTGAATTGATCTTTAATTTTTAATATGAATTATAGGTATGAAATTTTTGCCTGAAATGTAATGCATAATTAGTAATTATTAATTACTAACTATAAATCATTTTTAAATATATTAGTCCTACTTCTTAGTAGATTTTCTAGTTTTATAATTGGAAAATCGGGGTGTGCACAGTCTCAAACAATAAAATCGTACCAATTAAGATCTATTAATATTTTTTATCTATCAATGTGTATACTTTGAAGTAGATACGTTAAAATTACAATTTAATCAGTGGATAAAACTAGTGTTCACATATGTACACCCTGTATTTTAAAGTATTTTTTGACCTCAAAAAACTGTCGTAAAATGCGATTAAAATTTATTTTCAGCCTAGTTATCTGATTAAATAATATCTAATTTTACAGATTACGGAATGATGTGCCGAGATTTCTGTCCTATTTCGGCTATTAGTACTAGGTAACTTGGGCCAAATTATCCTTATTCTTTAAGAATTTCTTTATATAAATCTGACAGGTATAAATCTGTTCAGTAAGCACAAAATATAGCGTTTATCCTTCATCCAATTGTTGAGACTGATCTGATTATCTAGAAAAAATTTCAGATGCTTGATAGAAATTTGCTCAGATAAAGAAATTCATCTCTCATTAGAATTCAGTATTAGAAAGATACTATTTTGGAATTTCTGTGCATTATCAAATTATTTTGCAACATTACATTTTCTATAAACACTTGTTTCATTCATGAACAATATGACCCCTCTTGGACACTTTCTTTTGTAAATAAATAGCCATCCTGAAAAGTTATTTGTCCAAAAATATTACATGACAAAATTGACCTATATACGAGTCATGAATTCTCATGTACATTGTTCATGAATATGAAAAAAAATGCGATTGACCTTTGAGCAATTAAAATGTGTCTGTACACACTAAGAATTTCAAGCTAAGGAAAACATACATTGGAACATGTATTGGAATCAATCGCTTATTTCAAAAGGTGGTTAAACCATAGAAGAAAAAGAATGTATGAAAATTATTATTCAATTTGATTGATAAGGGTTTCGCCTAAATTTTGGCTAGGTTGTGTCTTGCTAAATGTAAAATTTCTTTATCTATAAAATTCTTAAACTAAGTTTATTTTAAAAATTTAATCTTACTTTCTTTCTAAAAACACTAAATAACTTTGGATAATTATTGTTAAAACTTTATTGGAGGACACAAATATTCCTCTTTTTATAATATGATAGCAAATTGTCTTTCGAATAAGATCTGTATTATTAAGGTATAACCATTCTAAACGTTTCGACGAAGATTGACTCCACAGTGTTCACACGTCTCAATCAGGGGAAAGAAAACTAGAGTAAGAATTCTTTTCAATTTAAATATTTTTATGGGTTTTTGAACTTTTCCTATTTTAAACAATGTTTAGTTCAATAGGTTGCTGATCTCTTACTTCAAGATAAAATTAGGTTGTGTGAAAAGTTCTCGGAAAAATAAAAAAATTATGAGTAGAGAAATATTTGGATTAATTAAAGAATTTCTTAGTACTTTATTTTATAACATGATTTGAATTTTCCTCTAAAATATAACGATCTTTTGCTGATGAAATTGAATTCCATTCTGACCACAATCCTATGAGAGTAGTTAGATCATAATTTAAGTATCAATTTAAATTTGCAACTAAATGAGGAAAACTTTCACGAATAATTTTATAAAATTTAATCTAAACGTGGAAATTTTATTTAAAGAAATAATAATCAATCATAATTGAGATTAAAAATAATGGAAAATTATATTGACCAATGAGAATCAAGAATGATTGTATTCATAGTCTTTTGATAGTATTCAAACATAGTATATATATAGGCGTTGATGAAACATTGTGGAATTCGATAGGCAATCATGACATCACAATGCAGACAGCAGTTCCACGAGGAATGTGAAGCAGCCATCAACAAACAAATCAACATGGAACTCAACGCTTCCTACGCCTATCTTGCTCTCTCCGCCCATTTTGACCGAG
>SSNU01000034.1:0-114542 GCA_012064415.1 Gyrodactylus bullatarudis
TCAATTTGATTAAACAAATGAGAATTCAGAAATGAAAATTGATAAAAATTCTGGCTTGGAAAAAGCTTGATAACCTCCAAACGACTGATCCTACGCTAATAAAAAGGGTACCATTCGAAAGAAAATTAAATTTTACATTGGAATGCTTTTTAAAATTTCAAATTTTGTTAAATCTACACGTCAAAAAAGAAGAAAAACACTCGAAAAGTATGTATTTTTTTAAGGATTTTTCGAATCTTTCTAACTTGACGCGCGTTTTTAAAAGCTTTGCGAGAGTGCTAAATTCGCGTATTACCCATCAATCAACGCGAAATTTTACGCTCTTTTTAATAAGGATAAAATTAATTTCGGATTCTTATTTTTTCATACCAATAATATTAATTAAAACCATTGAGATACTCAAAATTAGCAATATTTGGTTTTTTGGCCATAGCGGCCAAAATATTAACGCTAGCGAAATTCTGAAAGCAGATCTGAAATCAGCACAAAATTTTATTCCAGAAAAGTTAAACCTGATCAAGTTCATACGACTCCACCCCCACCCGTAATAATTATTAAGCATATTGTGATTATCTGGTACAAATGATATTAAATATGAACAAATGTTGGCAATGTTTTTATCTTTAAACTGAGAAAAGTTAATTTGAAATCTTGTGCGAAGGGGGAGGAGTACATTAAATAGTATAGAGTATCCCCTTGTAGAGCGCAGGTTATAATGGCCATTTGGTTGAGTAGCATACTTAGAGTACAGGAACGCAGAGGCTGAGATGCGTCTAAGCCAGAGTGGAAATAATTTAATAATAACTAAATTGATACCCATAATTATAGACTATAATTATAATAATTATTGAACTATTACCTTTTGAATGTGACACATTGCCATTTATATCAAAGTTTATTTTCAAGAGTTTTTATTCTCAGTGGACGAATGCAATAGGGCTAAGTGGTACTGATCGAATCAAGAGAAAATTCTCTTTAAATTGAGACAAAAAACTAAAATATTGTGAAATTTTGGTAAAAAAATTATCTTTCAAAAACTTGATCTACTTTTAAGTAGATCTATGATGAGAAAAATCTATGTTTCATAGGAAAATTGGGGTGTGCGATTTCTCATACACCAAAACTGGGGCACAACTGTAAAACCGAATTTCTGAGCCAAATTTCACCAATCTTTTTCTACGTCTTGGCCATCTAAAAATCTTTTCGAATGAATAAAAATATTACCCATATGGTCATTTATCTTACTTTACGATAGTATTAAATTTGTTTTTAATCTTTTATTTTAACTCTTAAAGTATCACTGGGTTATTTCTATCACGTATCATAACTTAACAACTCATTATTATTCATCTAACACAAAAAGTAATTGTTTTATTTTGATAATAAATCTATTAGTATCTTGAAATACGCAAAGATCTCAACATTTGTCAAACATGTTTTATACTTATTAGAGAGAGGCAAATTTTCTAACTCATTTTTTTTTTCCAAGCTCATTTTTAAATAGAAATAGGTTCGTGTGGTATTTTTAATCAGCACTGCATATTCTGGTAAAAAATTCCGATTAATTTGGGATATGTTGAAGAGGCTTGGGAAAATGGTATTTTGGGGTATCAGAGAATTTAAAATTTTGAACTTGAATTTTGTAAATGGCATTTTCTAAGCTTGATCTAACAGATTCGCATTGCAGCCGAAAATATTTGACTGGCCCTATTACCTTAGCTTGCAAAAAGCCAAATTTTATTGAATTACAAGATTTGTGAACAGCGTTAAATCTTACTAGAATTATTGTCTATAGAAAGTCAGATAGAAACGAATCGAAAACACTCAAAAGAGCAATCATTTTACTTGCTGTTGTTCGCTTGCTGCCTGACTATGTTGTATTCTGGCTTGTATCTGTATAAAAAGAAAAAGGAGAGAAAGGTGTAGTATTTCTTAAAGAGCAAAAATTACAGTGATTGTTATAGTAATCAGAATTATTAGAACTCTGATAATATAATTCATCACTTGAAAGAACATTAAAATTAAGATTAGAATAAAAAACATTTAGATTACCCTGATAAAAATAGTTAGGACTCACACAATATTTCGAATACATGTCGTATTCTTCTTCTGGCGTGAGATTTTTCAAAAAACTTAAGATACTTTTATTCTAATCTTAATTTTAATGTTCTTTCAAGTGATGAATTATATTATCAGAGTTATTACTCTAATAATTCTGATTACTATAACAATCACTGTAATTTTTATAATCCTTATTTTTTAAGAAATACTACACCTTTCTCTCCTTTTTCTTTTTATACAGATAGACCAATACAAGCCAGAATACAACATAGTCAGGCAGCAAGCGACAACGTCAATCTATGCCGAACAGCTCCCTGAAGAACTACTTTCAAAAATATAATCATTTTACTACCAAACAGTAAACTTTACTGACTTTTGAATGGTCTGAAACTGACATCTCATCATCAGAGTCTTTCCTTTCAAAGTCCTCCCGGAGATATTCTTCAAAGTCAATCTTCTCCTGAGTTCCCGGCATTGTATAGAGGAATGGATCGTTCCTTCCGTTCAAAAAGTACGTTTTCATTTCTCCTTTACCCTTTTTTGAGAGAGTAAAAAATAAATTCAAGTGAGATTAATTAATGTTGATAAAAAGCCTACCTTGATAGTCATTCTTCCTCTGAGTTCGATATTATACGGGTACTTGCACAAATGCTCAGCCATTGGTGTGCTCAAATGAATTCTATTGGGCTTCAGAAAAAGTTTCAGTTTTATAGCTCTTAATTTTGGGGAGATATTTACAAAACTACTTTTAAGTAAATATTGAAAATAATTGATAAAAGAATGCTTGACAAATTTTACTCACCAGGCTGTTACTCATCATTCTGCTGGCCGTATTAACACTATCCCCAAATAGACAATACCTTGGCATTTTAAACCCAACTATACCAGCAACTATTGAGCCAGAATGAGCTCCAATATACATTTCCACATGTTTATCTGGTTTCGAAGGCCAGTAAAGTTCAGTATTGGCTACGTCCAACATTTTTAGCATCATTTCTGCAATAAATGCAGCATGTAGTTCAGTTTTTGAAGGTGCGCCTGATACCAGCATATAACTATCTCCAATTGTTTCCACCTATTATCAAATATCGATAAGAATTGAAGGTATTTTTGTTTACATACATATTTTCCAAAAATACAGAATATAATTCAATGAAATCCGAGCATTTATCTGTAATTCATGTTACAAATGAGCATTAAAAATAAACAAACTTTGTAGCATTTATGCTGATCTGTTAATTTGTCAAAGAAACTGTACATTCTGTTCAAGAGTTCAATAACTTTTTCAACTTTTGTCTCACAACATAGATCTGTAAATTCGACTACTTTGGTGAAACATATTGTCACGGATGGATAACTCTAGGGTTTTAAAGATTTTAATTATTTCCATTTTAATTTTGTCAATTTGAATAAGCTAACTGATGGAACTGATTGGGTAAAGTTGCTCTTACAACCGATAGCAAAATCTGATATTTTTGTAAAATTTCGTACATGAGATCACAATTAGTCATTAAAATTGCGATATTTATCAATAAATAGGTCAATTATAAGATTTTTACAAATTCTCAATTCTTACACCAGCAAATCGAATTTGGTCAAGAATATTCCAAGTAATTCCGAAGTAGCACCAAATCCCCTTTTTTTGAACTTTGAGTTGTAATATTTTGCTGATTTCAAGGTGAGAGAATGATCAAAAGTTGATTTTCAGGATCACAATAAGACAAGGAAACCTATTATCACCATAAAACTTTTTCCTATAGAAAATGATCAAAATTTCACTCTAAAAAAACCTTGATCAAATTTGATTTCCCGATGTAAGAATAAATGAATAAACTCCTATCTTCATATTACTGTACTGTATTATTCTCAAGACATTTTCTCATGTGCCAGATACAGTTTATTCCTCTGAGAAAACTTGATGCTTTACTAAATTCTAAATTATTCTGTACAATTTTCATTCTTACCTTTATTGTATCATGAGGATGAACGCCACGCTTTAAATTTTTTGCCACACATTTGGGTATGCAACTATAAAGGAGCTCATCGGTTTTCTTTCTCATCTTATCCAAAAGTTTGACATTATCTTCCATTTCTTTACTCTTTTTTAGTTGCTATATAGATAATACAATTGTCATAGAATAATAGTCATAGTATGATTTAGATAACTAAAACCAACTAATCACAGGTTGAGGAGTATAATGAGTAGAGCCTCAAAATTTTCTGTTGGTGAGTGGATTTTTAAAAACTGAATCACAACTTCAAGCCCTTGGTTAGTCAAACAAAAACTTGTGGAGGTATAAGAAATCAATTCATGACAAGTTTTGTTTCACTAGAAAAATTTTCTGAACTATACCTGGTTTAAAATCACATGGTATATGCTTTCCTACAAAGTAAACCTTGGAAGGTCTGCTTTAATGTAAAAAGGTTATTTTGACCTGATTGGACGTTTTTCATATATAACGTGGATTTTATAATTTTTCGACAATTGTGCAACATAATGCAGGCCTCCTACAAGACTTTATCCTAAATTTAGCAAAAAATCATGCATAAACTACTTACAAGAAAACCGAAATAAAATATGAAAAATCAGTTAAATGTTAAACTCAAACATTGCGATAAATTAAAAATTAATATCTTGGAGTTTATTTAGGAGCCTAGCAATTAGATAAACTAGATCTAGTTGACATGAAGATAAATTTAAGGTCAAGAAAAAATTTATTTTTCAAATTCCATTATGAAATAAGCCAACTAGCTACTGAGAAAATTCAATCTGACCTAAATTAGGCCGGTTTTCGAATTTCAAAAAATACACTAAAGTTCCACTTTTCAAGTTTTTTATCGATTTTCAAGATTTGAAGCAGTTATGTGCTGATAACTTTTAACGAAGAATTCGAATTCGGCTGGAGAATTTCATAGAAATTCGTCATTATTGTGGGAAATCGAAAAAATTGAATTTATTGATTATCACGAAGGGGAATGATCCAAAATTTTAAGCTCCAGCATGACTCCAGGTCAGCAACCCAAAATTATCTTTGAGGAAATCAGGCAACTTATGTCTTCAAAATTTTAAAGTTGAACTTTTTCTTGATTCCTTTCTACCACCACAGTCCAATTCGAATTCTTTGTCTGATGCTGATCTCGAATATCTGCATTTAACTGCTTCAAATTTTTTAAATCGATAAGAATATTGAGCTCAAAAATTGAAAAAGTGGAAATTTGATGCATTTTCGAAATTCAAAAAACGACCTAATTTTGTCAGTTTGAATTTTTTCAGAATTTTTTTATAATTTCCACAACTTATTTCATGATGGAATTTGAAAAGTAAATTTCCGTACGAGAATTCAAAAATTTAGTAGATACGACACATAAATTTGGTTTCAGTAAAACAAAAAAATTTTTTTTTCTGTGAATCCGGAGAAAAATATCGAGTTTTTTGTAAAAAATAGTAAATTCTCATCTTCATGTCAACTAGGTTTATGATTTACTATGCTGTAACAATGTATTGATTTAAAAACTTATCTTGGGAATAATAAATTTAGAGACCCTATAACTCTGAACCCTGATGCCATAATTAAGAAATGCATTGTTTTAAATGGTTTTGAGAACAAAGGGAATAGCTGGTTAAAATAATATTTTACGACGTTTTTAGGCTCCTCACTTTATATTTTCACTTCTCAGAAATTTGTACAAGATTTTTTGGTAAATTTGCGATAACTTGTATAAATAATACCATAAAATCGAAAAATTACTTACGATTTGAGATTTGGGAAAAAATTTAGTGATTTTTTCTTACAATTGTGAACTCCTTAAAAAATAAGGCGTGAATAAAACATAGTCACTCTTGTTTGAGTGTATTGATCTGATTGAAGGAGAGAAACGGGTAATTCTTTCAACTCACATTTTCGAGGGAAGCCTTGAGGTCATCTGATTGATGATCTCCAGCAATGACTAATTCCCTAGAGTTATCGTACATGTTCATATCGTCAATGTGTAGACCATGCTCAAGCATTGAATTGACATTTGCTAATCTTGAAAAGAAGAAAAAGACCAGAAAATATAGCTATAGATATTTTTCTTCGGATAGTTAGCAAGACAAATTTGTAGATAAAATATCCTTTATGAATTCATTTTCAAAGTAAAGCTAATTAATATGAAGTTAGGAATCTATGATTTTTACAGAAATCTCGATTTTTTCATCAAGAATTCGAAGAGATGCAGTTAAAGATTTTTTGGAATCCTACTCA
This sequence comes from Gyrodactylus bullatarudis, assembly GCA_012064415.1. Classification (NCBI taxonomy): domain Eukaryota; kingdom Metazoa; phylum Platyhelminthes; class Monogenea; order Gyrodactylidea; family Gyrodactylidae; genus Gyrodactylus; species Gyrodactylus bullatarudis. The sequence goes on from SSNU01000034.1 coordinate 6,306, forward strand.
TGTTGCCCACTTTTACCATTTAAAGAAAAAGATTCTGAAAAAAAATTATTTTTATGAAAAGTATGGTCATTTTTCAAATTCCATTTGGCGCCAAAATTCCATTTTTTTGAACTTTGAGCTGAAAGTTTTAGGTTAATCAAAAGAGTTTTTTCAGGATCAAGATTTGACAAGAAAATCAATTCGACTGAATCTTATCTTATGCATAACCTCATTATCGTTTGGGAACGGAATTTCGAAATTTCGATCATTTTCACTACTTGAAAATCAATGAAATTTCGATGATTCAAAATCTCTCGAAAATGGGGTGACTGTCGATAATTTGACGGTGCTATTCAGCCTTATTATCTAATCTTGATCCTGAAAAACTCTTTTGATCAGCCTCCCACTTTCAAATCAATGAAAATTTCAGCTCAAAGTTCAAAAAAATGGAATTTTGGCGCCAAATGGGAATTTGAAAAATGACCATCAAATGGTAAAAGTGGGCAACGTGAGTAGGATTCCAAAAAATCTTTAACAAATTCCGAATCTTGATGAAAAAATGGAGATTTCTGTAAAAATCCTAGATTCCCAACTTCATATCAACCAACTTTATATTGCCATTGGTGAGGCTTTTTGAGAAATGTACAATTGGTTTAAATTTGTGTTAGAAATTAAGAGTTTTGAGAAATTAATTTTTATCTTTCTACCTTGTACCTTTACGAAAAGGATGATAACTAGGGAAATATTGTACAGATAAGACGCAATAAAATCCAATTTTTCATCTTCTATAGACTTGAAAAACATAGTTTTGGTTTCACTTGGTATCATAGAATTCAAATCTTACATTGGAGTGCCCATGAATAAAACCATCTCCCAGGCATTAATGACGTGCATTTCTCCTCTAAACTTGAGAGTTGTCTCAGCAATCGACGTCCCCTTTTGATAGTCACCTAGAAAAATTGATTAAAACTCATAGGGGAGCTATTCTAGACATGGAGTGAATTTGATGAAATTAAAGCATTGGAGTTAAAAATATACAATAGAAAAATTATTCTTGAAATATAAACGAAAATTAATTAAGCTTTACGAGAGCGCTGAATCCGGGTAATACCCATTGATTAACGCAAAATTTTACGCTCTTTCTAATGGGAATAAAATCAATTTCGGATTCCTATGTTTTCATACCAATAATATCAATTAAAACCATTGAGATACTCAAAATTAGCAATATTTGGTTTTTTGGCCATAGCGGCCAAAATATTAACGCTAGCGAAATTCTGAAAGCAGATCTGAAATCAACCAGATCAAGTTCGTACGAACCCTCCCTACCAGTGTTATTTATTACAGTAAATATATATGCTTTTCGAGTTTTTATTCGGATATGCAATGTATAATTTCAATTGAAGATGGCAAATTTTCACTATAAGAAATTCTGATAAATATTGAATTATTGGACACGCTATGGTCTATGCAATATATTTAAATATATTCTGAATTGACCCTGAAAAAATCCTGTCAATTTGGGAAAAATGATTTAGGGATATCAGAACATCAATTACTGAACAATGTTTATTCAGTGAACATGAGGAATATTTTATAAATACATAAAGAAGAAACTCACTAGAAACACTCCGAACCAATACCAGCTCAAAAGAATTATGTCGGTACAATGTAATCTAAAATAATTTCAATGTTGAAATAATTAAAACACTCAAGGTCTCGGCCATTGTTCATTTATCCCAAGTTCAATGATCAATGGCTGGGAATAAGGGGGTGGAATAAAAAATTACCTCTTTCATATTGGCATTGATGAAGGGTCTTGCAATGACAAAGTTATCTGAAAACCTCTTTTGTTTCATATTCGGATTGAGGTATTCGAAGCCGCGGCCGACATGTCGGATCATCATTTTATCATCAATGAGCAGGTGAAATGGAAATATTTCGAAAAATTCTTCTCCGTTAATTTTAATCTCGTGAAAGATTGAAGTAATTGAAGTCTGACGTGTCACTTCAACCTGCTTGGTAACCTCCAAACTCTCATCTACAATCCAATTCGGTGAGAGAAGATCAATTTGGAAAACTGCCTGATGTATGCTGCCTTCTTCAACTTCCTCCTTCAGACTGACAGTAACATCTAGATTGTAGAAGCGCTTAGCGATCGAATGTAACTGGCCCATTATGTATGGCTCAAAGCCAGTTCTCTTTGAGGCATATTTGACGAATAATTGTCGATCAGTTTGATTTGTAACTACAAACGAGGGAGGCTTAATCTTTGGATAACTGTAACGTAAATGTTCATGAAGATTGTCGAGCATTCGAAGGAAATGAGGGAAATCCCTGCCGTGAACTCTGAGCAACTTTTCATATCCGAACTTTGACATCATGTCAACAAAGCACTCTCCATTTTCGTATAAAATGTCCTCACATGGCTTCGACAACAGGTTACTAAGAGCCTCTAAAATGCGTAAAATCAATGACTCTGGGTAGACAACATGGGTCTGGAAGTTATGAGAGTCCCATTCAATTTCATCAAGGGCAGAAATCCAATAATCAATGCCATATACTTTTTCTATGTAGACCTGGATGCCCTCCAAGATCAGACCATACATGGCGATAACAACCTTGAATATTATTTTCTTTTTAAAATCAATTAGATATTTATATATATATAGAGAGAGAAATATTAGTAACTATGACAACAGAGAAGATCATGATCTCATTAAACTTGAGTAGTTGGTCCTAATTGAGATGTTTGTTTATCTTCTTCTTCTCGATAATGGGATGAAATGAACATTTTTCAAGAGGAACTAAAGACTTTCAAGTTTGATAGTTAAACAGTTATCAAAAGATTATCTAAATATGGATCAACGTTCTCGTCATCAAAGAAAGGTGATTACTAAAAGGAGTCGAGATGAGATTTGCTTTTTCGACAGAGAAAAACTTGATTAATATTCTCATAGAATTAGACTAGACCTCGAAAAAATTAGTAGACGGAATTTTACAAATTTAGCTCTGTCGATATAAAGTTTTTTAATGTTGCAAAAATGACTTAAATTTTAAAAGAACTGTTTGAGACTCAAAAACAGTTAAAACAGATTAAAAACTAATTTTTTCTTTTTTTCATGAAAATAAAAATTCTGACCAGTCAAAAATACAAGATCAAGTCTAGATTCTAGAATACTCGGATGAAGTTTGTATATCCTCGTGTATTCTCTCATAATAATCTATCACAAGAATTTTTTCTTGATGATGTATAAAGACTCTTCGTCAGAAACTTATGGAATATATAAGATTTTTATTTGAAAAAGTTAGTAAAATAGTAATGATTATCTGGTGCATTAGTAGAAATAATAGGCAGTAGACGGGATTTTGTGATAGAGAACAGCAGAAAATGCGATTTTTCTCTGCCAAATGGGGTAGAGATCAGCCTTGACGAGTAGTTGTTTATATGAGCGAGGGCCAAAACATGAACGGAGGATTCGAAATTGGGGGCTTTCAGTTTTCTTGATTGTTCCGACAGGAAGATTGGATAGGAGGGAGGCTCCATAGTCCAGATGGGGTAGTATGCACTGCTTAAAAAGGAGTAAACGCAAACTGAGGGAGTGAACAAATTTTCAAAGAAAATAGGATTTGATTCTTAACGTTTTGAGAATAGAAGTGGCATGAATCGAGGTGTCAAGTTTGTTGGAGTAATTAGCCAGGATATTCATAATTTTAGTGAAAATTCATCAAAGACTATATTTTTTTAAAAGTATTTTCGATACTTAATTTATTTGTTATAGGTTTTTTTGGTGACGAGGGATAAGTGCTCAGGTCTTTTAGTATCTCTAAATCGATGCGGAGAAAGACTGGTTGATGATTGAAAAAAATACTTTTCAAAAACTCTTATAATAAAATATAGAAATAATATATAATAAAAACTTATCGTTATATACCAACACATTTTAGACCTTAGACAAATTCATAACTGAAAATTACAAGGAGAAATAAATTCTGATTATCATAGACTCAGTTAAATTTTCATTTACAAGCTCAACTTGCTCAAAGGACTGAGATTAGGTTTCGTCAATTACCCTTGATAGTATTGGCTGCAACCTCATTTTCCGTTAAAACTATGGATTCTGACTTAGAAATTGAAAAGATCATCGCCATTTTTATCGTTCTGACTATTGTAATTATAATTGTATATAAATATTAAATTGATTCTTATACAATATATAACAGATTTATACATGTAAAGTGTATTTATGGCCCAAATGGGCATAGGTAAAAATAAAAATGTATTAAATTTTGTTGAAATTCATAATGGACACGGAATTTTATTATCATCCTTCTCAAAGGATTCAATAATATTCTAATCTCCAATTTGTTTTATTCTTATTTCGATAATAATTAATAAATAAACTTTGAGCATCGAAATCAGAAATAGCGTGAGTTCATTTGAATGGTAAAGGGAGGGGGGCTAAGCGAAATAATAGAAATACACAACAAGTTTCAATGATCAACAATGGTGTCATCTGACTCGTCACCAAGTTCATTCGATGATGAAACCGAATTCGACTGGTCAAAAGAATTTGCCCCCTGATACGTATGGGAGAAGAAATTTTTGATATTCTTAGACTCATCATTCGAATCATTTAATGAGGCCTCTTGTCTGTGAGAAATCTGATTTTGGTGGTGGTTATAAACAGTGTCGCTGCTGTCTAGCACGCCCTTTGAATCTTGTGATGGAGGTGAATTGTTTGAGTCGGAAGATGGATTTTGAAGATTCGAGAAGCTAATTTCTAACAACTCCCTTAAACCTGAATTCTCTGTTTTGAGACGTTGAATTTCCCCTTCAAGATGAAAAGTGTACAGGTCTGACTGATCGGCCATTTCCTTGGCAATGGTGGCCATTGTTGAGATGCGTTCTTCTAGAACTTTATTTTGACCATCGCCTGGTTTTGAATGACTGCTCTCGCGGTTGGCGTGATTTGACAGAGTCTCGGAATCTGTTTCAAAGCACTCCTTTGAAGTGACAACATGCTCGTTTGCATTTGACTTTTTAGTAGCCTCTAGAATCTTTTTGGCCCTGATCAGATCGGACTCTTTGATTTTCATCATTTCGTTCATTTGATTTCGATACTTCGTCATGACAATCTCAATAACTGCCTCGTGCTCTTCGATTGAATTGTTCAGCATGCTGTTTTGTTGACGTAACTGTTCGAGTTCCTTATTCTCAGCCGCTAGCCAAAGGATGAGGTCAGAATTTTTGTTTCTCTTCGTGACCACTTTGGTTATTTCATCAAAGGATAAGGACTCCTCTTGGTAATCCTTCATGGATTCTATGGACAACTTGATTGCTTTGCCCTTGGCTATTAAATCATCTAGATTCTTTTCACTATTCCTGAGTTCAGTGGCCAAATTGGTCACCTCTTCAATGGTTTCCTCGATACTGCTTTCAGTGAAAGTGGAGGCCTGTCAAAGAAAAAATAAAATTACTGAAAATCTTTTACAGAATTTTCGAATAAAGAGAAAATGTTGAGAAAGTTTAGTAAAAATATCAATATTTATTATTTATTACAAGTAGAAATGCAAAAATAATTTTGTAGAGTGATCAGAGAACGGCAAATTGTTGGTAGAGAAGTTTGCGAACTGTAAAGTATGTATTGGTTAGTTTTCCTTCAAGACTCAACTTCCCAGCATCCATACGCTTGATGGAGACACAGTCGCCTACAACAAGAATTCCAGAAACAAACTCAGCTGAGAGCCCGTTGGCTTTGAATAGCTGTTTCAAGTCTGACATTTTCGGTTCATTGACCAAGACAGTTCCATGATCTGGACGACTCTTATCACTTGTTAGGGGAACTAAAGTGGGAAGTTTATTAACCTGCTGATGAATGGTCTTCATGGGTCCAATTTCATCAGGATCATTAGATTGAGATTCACGGAGTTCGTCAATAGAACTTGATGGCATCGATAGGACAGCATCGACCCATGCAAGTTCATAGTCCTTGATTTTGGTTAGACGCAAACTGGAAACAAGACCATCGGCCATTTTTGCCTAAAAAATATTATATAAAATGTATTTTTCTCCAACGATTCCCTGTTTTTCAAAAAACTCAGAAAGAAATTTATTTATTTATTGAATCGTGGCTGAGCGAAGTAGATAATTGCGATACCATGCATTGTATAAGGTTACAAACTGTGAAAAAAAACTAGACCAATCAAATTCAAACATGAAATATTACACCTACACGTCATCATTTTCAAATCAACCCGCATTAACTACTTAAAAAGACCTCAAGTATGAAAGGATATTCCCTAGTGAATTTGAAGTAACTACAGATGGGGCTATAATCAAAATAAGCATAATTAATTAAATGCAAATTAATTTAGAATTTGGCCTTAAAAAAAGGTTTCTGAGCTTACCTGATAGATAAAATCTTCTTTGGTGCAGTTGATAACGTCGACGCCGACTGGAACATGGACATTCTTCTCAGATGAGTTTCCCTTAGTCTTACAGCGATCTGTATTGGTTATGGATGATTTTCTACAATACTCAGCTAGATGGTCGACACTTCTCTTGTCATTACCAACCAAGATTAGTTCTTGTGGTCGGATACCGTTGACAATTTTCTTGATGGCCTCCCCATCACTACGACATTCATAATCGAGGAAATAGATTTTCATCTTTACATCAAGTTCCACTTCATGTGAGATACACTTGCTGACGTACATTTTCTGGAGGGATTTCGATGGGCTTGTCATAAACTCATCATCGTCATTGGTTTCTTCATCATCGTCATCGTTCCAGCGTTTTGACTCGCGTGTTTTCTCAAATGATCTCGTGGCCAACTGGAGCCAATCTGATATGTTGATGCCGGAGGCAATGGAATTTTGTGTGAACATGTCAAGAAGAAGTTTATCATCTGAGCCGAGTATGAACTTCATGCTTTCGCTAAGTTTATCTGGAAAGAAATATTTTTATTTGAAAAAAAAAAGAGTAAAATTCTAACTTTTGATAGATAAATCCTTTCAAGTTGTATGTTTTTTTACTGGGGGATTTTTCAATGAATTTTCTTTAAGCTTTGGGAAATTCCTGTGACAATTATTTCTATAAATTTACAGAAATCAATAGAAATCAAGGTCTCAAGACAGTAACTCCTATACTTGATGACATCAAATGACTAATGTTCTAGATATTTAATTACTTTTTAGCTCAGTAATAACATCAAACGTAAATTCATTCAATAAAATAACACCATGAGAAAAGAATACTTGAGTCATAGAATAAGTTTTTCTGGTAATCCCTGTAACTCATTTGCAGTTTTTCAAAATTTCGCATTTCTCTAAAAATATCTGTAACTTAGAATTATTTGAAATTTATTTTACATAATCAGGAATTTTCCAAAGCTTATTTTTCTTGACTATGATTATTATAAATTCTACTTTTTGAATAAAAAATTTGTAAAATAAGAATAATTTTCCGATTTTAAATTTTTTTTAAATTAAAGGTATAGAAGATTTCTTGGAGGGAAAAATTTTCTAACTTGAAAGAAAATATAAATTATTTCAAAAAACCAATTGAAAGAATCAATCGAAATCTTTCTGATAAGCTCCCTAAAAGACAAGGCCTTTTTAGTTTCTGATACTTTGGCGAGTCTTATCATTTGGTATAGAACGCATATATCAAATTGAGGAAATACTCACTCGAATTTTTCTCCGGCTTCATGTTCTGCGATGCATCAAAAGATCCATTCAGACTCTTGCCTGGATTATTTTGAGAATTAACAGTGCCGTTTTGATTTTGACTATTTCTTTTGAAGCGTTCCTTTGCCCGGGCATTTTGAATAGCAGCTTTCTCGGCCATCATCAGAGCGTTACCTCGGTACATTGATATTCGAAAGTCTTGCGACAATGGTTCACCATAGTCATCAAACTGAATCACTTTTTCTGTTACATTAAAAGCAAGGACAGTATTCTTGGCAGTTTTGAACCAAAGACCACCGTCATTACCCTGGACACTGCGTAGAATATCATAGCCATGTTGATGACGGCCTTTGACGAGAGGAACATTTTCAGTTGTAATCTTTTCAATAATCTCCCGGCTCTCGACATTCTGTTCAGATGCCATCTTTTTAAATGACGATTTACTCCGATTCCATTCGTCGCCGGAACCAGGATCTGAGTCAGAGGTTGAGGTTGAAGAGTAATCTGAAGTGACAAAGGCATTTTTGGGATGGGTTCTGCGTTTTCTCTTACCACGACCTTGAGAAAGAAAATGGTCATAAACTTTATTAGAATGGCATACAGGTACAAACTTCTCTCTTTGATTAGTTCATTCTTGTCTGATTTCTCATTGAAGCCCTCTGAATTAGATTTGGCTGAATCATCTATAATCTCTTCTGGTTTGTCAGAACTATCGAGAAAGGGTAATGGGGCAGATTTATCATATTTTTCAGCTGGGACCATAACTCGTTGGTTTATATTGAAGGGAATTTTGAAGTTATTCTCCGGAATATTCACCAAATCTCGGTCGTCTGCTTTAATAAAACAAGAATTACATGAGTGCAAGAATGGATAAGAGGCTTAAGTAAGTGAACAAACCTGGTTTAAAGTCTCCTTTGTTACAGTTTTGATATAACTGAGAAATGAGAGTATCTTTTGGGACTTGGTGGGTGATTATATCATGGCCGATTTGTTTTGTTATAATTATGGCATTTTCCGAATTAGAACTCCATTCAGCGAACAACTGGCGAGCAAAACCATACTTTAGATCGTCCATACTGGCCAGGACAACCTTGGGAGAGAGGACCAAGTCAAATTGATCAAGAGTATGACACAATTGCATATGCTTGAATATAAATGGGTTTGTTCTCTGTTCTTCAAAAGACTTGATCACTTTCTCACTCATCCATTCAATCAGGTTTTTGGCATAATCAAAAACATTGAAAGCAACATTACTCAGCATAGCCAAACCGTAGGCCATGAGACCAGCGTCGGGAGCATGCCAAATAGCCTCTAGGTAATGAGCAATTTCGAGACATCTTCCAGCAGAATCTGTGGCAATCAGAACATTTCCCCCTTTGCTCAGGGTTTTTAGGCATATTTGTCTCAAGTAATCATCGCGATCTTTACGCTTGGGCTGAGTGTACAGAGCGTTCGATGCATCCATAATTAACAAATAGGGCTTCATACAAGCATCAAAAGCAGCGCCATTTAAATGTCTTTCTTTTTTGTGGTTAAAATCTATTGCATAAACGATTTCAGTGTCTTCTTTAAAGACCTTCCAGATAGTTCCACCAAGAATGTATCCCGAAGGATATGGCATTACGCTAATACCTTGTCCACGACCTTGAAGAGTTTGAGCTTGTTGATATTTAAGTTGTGTAAACTTGGAGAATGCTGAGTCGACTTCGTCAAGAGTGAAAAAATCAAAATTCTCAGATGAATAAATAGACTGGTATAGATCATATAGAAATAATTGGCCCAATTTTGCTGTTGGTATGGTGGAATAGATTGGACACGAGAGACCATATTGACCAACTAAGTGAGGCAAAAGACCACAATGTCTCGGTGTAGCATGAGATATGAATACTGCGTCTAGATATTTAATCCATTTTGATAGTTCAGTTAAATGCGAGAGATCCATACCTTCTTCCCAACCACAATCAAACATGCAGTGAAATTGATCAATCTATTCGGATTTTAGCACAATAAATAATTACCTGAAGAATAAAACACGGAGGTTTACCATCGGATGCACCGGAAAAGGTGTGTAACTTAATAATAGATGTAGCCATTTAACAAATTTCCAAAATCTTTAATTGCATCAAATAAAATATTTGACATAACAAATTGAAAATTTCAGAATCTCAAGAAAGATTTTGTTTAGATTAATGGTCGGTAAAAATTTTAAATCTTTTCTATTAAAAGTTTCTGATACACGATTCAAGTCCAAAGGACTTCTTTATAGAATGCTCGATATATATTATTGAATGAAAGAATCAACAAATAAGGAAAAAGACAAGGAAAGTATATAAAAATTTATAAGAATAGTAGTTCAATCATTACAAGAAAATACTGTTCATCTATTTAAAATTTCAATTTGAAATGTAAATTTTGGGTTAAAAAATGGTCATTTAACATTATAAATAATAATGTCTAGTAATCATGGACATAATCTCCCATAAGCTTTGAGAACAAATTCTTCTCTGATTCACTTATGTAATCATAAAATGTCTTGAAGTGGCTGACTATTGAAAGAGTGTCTAAAATAAATAGAAAGATTGTAATATTCAAACTCAATAAATTATAAATAGATACACGAGAACATTCATACTAGATAACGAGCGTATTTCTGTATTAACCAAAAATCACATGCAGTTATCATGACATACAACAGAAGTTTGTTTAACTCACAATCCATCCATAATTCACGCAGAATATAAGAGATAATTTTTCAAAAATTATTTTTCCCTAGAAGAACGAAATATAGATGGATATAAATAAATCGAGACTAAACATTTTGTAGTACAGATTGAAGAATCAAATAATTATTGCTGCATAAGCAATTATATGATACATTTTTAAAGTGATTGCTCAGTGATTTGATCTATTTCCAAGAATCTTTTTTGATTGAAGATTAGCAAGGATAATAGCAGGAATTTCTTTTTATCATCAGTGTAATTGAAAACCATTTCAATCTAACCAATGTTTTAATCTATCAAGTTTTTTTTATCAGAAACTCGTACAACTCTATGAAATAATAATAGTGCGATAATTGTGTTTGAATAAAACTTACTTTGAGCAGTATGTCCATATTCTATGAGGGAATTGTTTGATTCACACGAAACAGTTTCATCTAGATTATCCATTTTAAAGACTACAATAAAATAACAATATAGAGAGGCAATTTGAAAATTTAATAGTTTCATGGGAAAAGCTAAAATTAATGCAATTAAATTTTCTAACAAATCAATAGGATATATCATATGTGTACTATGCAGAAAAAGAGAGATAGATTAGAGGCAATGTGTGGAATTTTCCTAAAACTAAAAAAATTTCAAAACTACGAGACAGTTCTCCAATGGGAGCAATCAATGTTGGGTCCTTTTGAGTTGGATTTTGATTACTAATTCATTACTACTACTAATTGATAACTAAAAGAAGAGTTTAAATTAGAAGCCTCTGAAATCAAATGAAGAGAGAATCGTTAATGAAAAAAAGAAAGTTACACACTTGATATCATTATTTCTTACATATTCTTCATCAGTATCAGTATAAAATTTTAGAAAACAAATTCATCATACAACTGATACTTTTCGAATCTAAACATGGCAATATATTGCAATTTTAATATTGTAGATTTTTGTTGAAATAGAAAGCCATTCGGAGCTTTATACATGGTGTATAGATGAGAAATTTTAACCAGTGAAAAAATTAAACTTGATAATTATCAAAGTATTATAATAATTATGATTTTATGTACTTGGTGAAACAATAATTAAGGAATCTATAAAACAGAAAATGGCTTCAAATATTACTGTATTGAGTTGGTAATACTGTGGTTAGAATAACTAAAAAGATATTACTGTAAATGAAAGGTATAGAATACTGTTTCTGAAATTGTTTCATCAATACAGCTATTGATACTGATACTACTATTCATCAGTATGAAGAATATATAAAATAATGTTACTGCAAGTGTAAAAGAATCTCGGTCTGTTATTTTGTTATTGAAATAAATTTGAAAAATGATTAAACATTTTGGGAGTAAAAGTAGGTTTAATTTGAATAATACCAACCCTTTTTCATAGCCTCTAACCAAGAGCTTGGCTATCTCGGTACTTTTAATAATATATAATACTGTACATTTTATTCCAGATTAGATAATTGTATGAATCGAAAGAAATCTCATATTAAGAAAAAGAGCCTATATTGTAATAATTAATAAATTAACTACTAACTTTGGTAGTTTATTTTGATAAATTTGTAACATGATAAAAAATACAGATGGGAGTTTTCGATGAGGAATCCAGGAATTAATCGAGTTAATTGGGAGCGGATAAAAAAAGATGAAGGAAGTGTCGGAAGAAAAAAATTGGGAAAAAAAGTAAAATCGACCAATTTCATATAGAATATATGGGTAAATTGTATTCTGTATTAAATTCAATAAGCTTTAGGGAATATGGTATATAGATTGTAGTTTGTCGCTGATCAAAACTTGGATCTATGTCTAAGACGCACTTTCTTGAAGGTTTTAGAAACTTTAAAGAGAGAAAATTTAGAATTTACGCAAAAATTAAGAGATAAAGTTTGTTATTTCTTGAAAATAGTATGATCTTTAGATGCTTGTATTTATTTATCAAGACTTACGACTATCTTCATGAGCACTGCTAACACGTTGTCTGGTGGACATGTCTCGAGTAGAGTCAGAGAGGCAAATTTGACATTTGCAGCAACAGCAATTACAAGAATGACTCATTTTTGGCTGATCTTCAAGACTTCCGATTGGCAGGTCTAATAGGAAGCTAAGTAAATCAACGGCTGTTATCAGTCCGGTGAATCTTTCCTCATTTCGATCGTAAATCAAGAGCATAGTTGTCTGGAAGGAGACAAAGATACCATGAGTATCATCAAAAGTTTTATTATTCTAAGCTAATTGATAAGAAAAATATGGGGATTTTTGAAATTTGGATTTGGCGCCAAATCCCATTTTTTGGAACTTTGAACTAAAATGTTTTTATTGAGTTGAAAGTGGAAGTGTGGTCAAAAGAAGATTTCCAGGATCAGAATTAGACAAGAAAGCTAAAATTTAAAAATTTTGAGGGATTTTGAATTATCGAAATTTCTTTGATTTTCAAGTAGTGTAAATGATCAAAAAATCGAAATTCAGCTTCAAAACGATAATGATATTATGCATTAGAACAGATTCTTGTCTAATTCTGATCCTGAATCGAAATTTAAAAAATCACCATAATTTTTATAAAAGTATTTTTTATTCAGAATTTTTTTCTTTCAAATGGTGAAAGTGGGAAACATGAGTTCTACTCATTGAGTAGGATTCCTAAAAATCTTTCAAATATTTGAAATCTAGATGAAAAAATCGAGATTTTTATAAAAATCACAGATTCCCATATCAATTAGCTTCAAAATTTATAACTATAATTATGATACTGGTAAATAGCTACTATTAGTACATATATTGTATTGGGAAATATTACCTTTAGTCTGAACATTTTATCGATTACTTGGAGGATGTTGTCATTGGAATCACAAAAGTTTTCCCTCTGCTGAGAACATGTCTGGAAAAATAGAATAGATAAAATGTCCATTTGAGAATCTTTAAATACAATACATTAGCAGTCTTAAATTGCACAAAAATATGTCCTAACCTGGTAAGCATTTTTACAGTATTTACTAGGCTAGGGTAAAATTTTTAGCCTCATATTAGGACCAATTTTCTGATATAATCCAAAATTTTTCAAATCGCCGCTAAATTTTCAATGAATTTTTACTACGCAATCACTAAAATTCGGAATATCTTGGCCATTTACTATGTTTCTTAATTTTTATCTTCAAAAATAGTAATCTTATCATTAAGAGGGGCTTCATGGTAAATTTCATCGTTTTATCATGTCCGTGGGATATTGTGCGAAAAATGGGTAATGGAGATTCCACTGGAGAATGACTTTCACGCTTTAAAATTATGCAAAACATGATCTGAGTACTAAAATTTATCAGAAAAGTAAGTCCTCTCGTGAGTTGTTCGGAGAAAAAGAATTCCATCCAAGCCTAGTATTTACTATATTTTCAACTCTCGTTGGACTAGGAAACTTTTGTACATTAATTTGTTCATTCAAGAGAAAATTCTCTCAGATGAAGCTAGACACCAGCGTAAGTAAGTCACTAGGATAACTTGAAAGCTTGGGAAATTTAGTCTCATGCTTATATTGACCAAAATTCTCTTGGATCTTGAACAAAGGATTTGAGCGGGGAATTGATTTCTCTTTTGAAATTGAGAAGTAAGCCATCTTAACTCTCATTCTTCCCTACTTCTTCATATAGGTTGATTTTGATAATTGTTCCCTTGATATTTGTTTTCTTGGCCATCTTGATGGCAGGATTTGCCAAGTGCCTTTTATAAATCACCAGATAATTCATCCAATAATACAGGTTTATCAAGAATTTCTTGAATGCTTGAATTGGTTATATGTAGTTTTTGAAACATTATCACTTTTCATAACTTAATTAATGCAAAATCTGATTACAACACAGAAAAAAAGACTTACAGGGAATTTAGAAGAGAGAATCTTGGAGACTTTGTCAGTGGCAGGTTCAATATCAGTTCCTTCCAAGAAATAATGCTGAAAATATGCAATAAATGGATTATTTCAGGGGAGATTACTATGAAGTAAATTCTTACAAGAATATCACCGGGAGAGAGTATCCCAACAAATTTACAATCATGCATTACCGGTAGCCAGGGTATGGCTGGAAGTTGGGCAAGAGCAAACTTTCTCTGTACCCTATCAAATAGATGAAGGGCCCCGAGGCAAGTTGTCTCATTCAGTTGGAGAAGAATTGAGCATATATCATTCTCATTGGCGAGGACTGACCAGTTTGTGCTGAAATTATGGTCTGAAGAGAGTATCCTATGTGTATAGGAATCGATTCGGGAGATGATCAACTTTAAAATATCTGAATGGGGCAATTTGCCCAAAACCAGGCGAACATATGATATTAATCTATCAATGGTTATGAGACCTATGGAATTTCCAAGGTTCGGATCAACAATGACAACCTGACAGGGTGGCGGAACTTTGTAAGTATTCTCTTCATAATCTTCCCTTGTGTCTGTTACTCTTTTGACAACCTCGTAGGGTATGAGAAAGTGTTTTATAACATCAACTAACGAAAGCATTGGCGATACAAAAAGGTTCTTTGAGAATAAATTAATTGGGCAATAATTATAGGTTTTGATAGATATCTCCTCGAAAATATTCAAGACCTCATACAAGACTTTGTCTTTCCATTCGACAAATGTTGACGGAGAAAAAAAGCTTTTCGATACATTTGAAGAATCATTAATTATGGTGGCTAGAAGCTGAACAGCTGTCAACTGGTTGAAGTTTCCGATGAAAGAATAACTTGATGAGTTCCATATGGGTGCTGCCTGGATTCCATTCTCCAAAAGACATTGAATACTCCGAGAAATCTAGCAAAAATTAAAGTTACTTTCATTTACTATTGAACTTTATAAAGATTCCTTAGAAGCCTTATTTTTTTCCGTATCAAAAACAAGAAAATCATTTACTTGATCATGGAGACGAAATTGTTCAATATTGTATGTAAGTCTTTGGTCGTTTAGAAAGAAATCTATGCAATAAATGATAGTTAAACGAGTCTAAATAAAATGATTAGAGAATTTCGCTCAAGGATCATTTCAGCTGCTAACTTGATTAGAATGAAAATTCAATTTTGACTCTGCAATACAGTGGGGGTAGGGTATATCTACGTCTGCTGATGAATTATTGATAATATGAATGATGATTATACCACAGTGTAAACGAGGAACATTTTCTATTGTTTCATGCGTGAATTTGAATAAAGAACAGAAATAGGTAGGGTAGAAAATTCTGATTAAAAAATAACAACAGAAAAGATAGTCCTTTTAATCAAGTAAATCTGGGAAAGAGACGCAAATATTTGAAAAGGAAAAAGAATAAAAGTTTACGTTGAACAGAGAGGATAAATCAATGAAAAACTAAGGGACATTAAAATGAAATCCTCAAGAGTTTTATATCAAGAATATCATATCGATATCAATAAAGAATGATGAGATTTATGTTTACACAGCCGAGAGTGATAAAAGCAGCAAGAAAGTGCCTTTAAGCTATTTCTTTGTCCTTTTCAATATGAGCGCGCTCCTTCCGCTTTCGTATTTTCTCTCAAAGTATCAGGACCCACATTGCAAAATGATGAATCAGATACAGAAAATTATCTATCTGTATGGGTTTACTTTCATTAGAAAGGAAGATGTAGTTCTCCATCTGGTTTTTAGTCAAATATCAAGAACTAGATCAGAATCAATTGGTTTTCAGATAAATTGGAGGTTTTTTAGATGATTATCGTCTCACATTGAAAAAGGTAATTGACTATCTCAGTATCGAAACGTCTGGAAGAGGCTTTGGAAAAAGATTACTAGAACTAAGAATATACTTTATAATAAGAATATATCCACTCAAAATATAATCAAACTGTTAAAATTTAGAGTTCTGTCCAAGCAACACTAAATGAATTGGCGATCTAATTGAAACTAAAGAAAAGTCAACATTACATTTGATAGAAAAGTTACAAGCCACTTGTGATTAGCGAGAAAAGAAATCATGATAGAGAAATGAATCAAAGTTGATTAATTTTCTGGGAATGAGAAGTGACCCCGTAGTTTGATTTTTGAGATTTTCGTAAAATTCATATACATTGCTAAATTCACCGAGAATAGTTGTTTGTTTTTTCAATAAAAAAGTATTCTATCTTTCTTAAAAGAAAATGGAAATCAATTAGAAGAGCAGTTCTCTAGTCGGAACACGAGTAGTTTGATCCAGGCTGAAATATTCTAGGATTAAACAATGAATAAATAATAATAGATTATTGCCAAAATAACCATGCAATCATCATGTTGTTCAAAAATAATGAACCTATAAAAGCATACACATGTCAGGTGATGCTATTGAATTCTTATCAAACAAAAAAATTAGACAAGCTAATTTATTCATTAACCAGAGAGACTGCCAGTAAATCTATATATATGTTACGACCAATGTAGAACCTATAATCAGTGTAGAAACTGAGTTTCCACATTGACCATTTTATTAATTTCATTTATTTCCCCCTTATATGACTAAATAAAGTAATAAATGAGAATTTGGATTACTTCCTTTGAAATATTATAATACCGTTTACGACCGTGGCCTAAACTTTTGTGTTCGTCATCAAGAATTAAAAAAAAATCTTTTGCTGTCTTTGACATAGATATGTAAATTCTTTGTATTGTTGATCCTTTTTCTTGTCAAAGTTTCTTCATTTTCAATAAGTTCAACATCATAATTTCAAGAGATCTTGTACAGATTTTTGTCGATTCGCCAAGCATCGGGATTTTTGGAAGACTTCACTTTGTTAACAAATTCTTCGTATCTTGCATCATTGAAACGTAAAGAATTGAATCTCTTGAGGGAATCGTTGAACTTTTCTTGCATGTTCAAGAATTATGTCGTACAAATAAATGTTTTGACCACAATACTTTTAGAAGAAATCTTATTGGTTAATAATATTGATTCTACAAAAGACGATAGACCTCATATAATAGGTCTGATGAGTATTGACATTCTCAGTTTTTCAGATTTCAAGTGCAAAACACTCGAACTAAAATTTGACTTCTGTTTAGGTTCAAGTGTTATCTTAACAAAAACTCAGATTAACAAACAAAATTTTTAAAATCAATCAAGCAGAAAAAAATTCATGTAATATTTACGTTGTACTATATCTTGGGATATTTTCATCATGAGTTATCACAAGAATAATTTTACAATTTTGAAATGAACATAAAGATATATAAATAAGCATTGCACTATTTATTACTTTATTTAGTCATATAAGGGGGGAAAAATAAATGAAATTGATAAAATGGTCAATGTGGAAACTCATTTATTATTAAATTATTTTGTAAAAAAGTTTTTTTGGAATAATTTAGAGACAATTTAAAATTTGAGATGGCGCGATCTTTAAATTTTTTTTATCCTTGAGTTGAAAACTTTTGTTGATTTCAAGGTCTGAAAGGAATCAAACGTTATTTTTCAGAATCATCATTAGACAAAGAAAATATTTACTCGTATTCATTTTTTTGAAAAAAAACACTCCATTCACGTGCGAAAGTCTACTTCCTATTTTTCGATCATTTTTTCTAAAATCAGTAAAAGTGTACATTTTGAATCAGTTACCAAAAAATCTCTCAAAAATTTCGATACCTTGATGAAAAAATGAGATTTTTGTAAAAATCATGAATTCCCAAATTCATCGAGAATAGCTGTATTATAATGATAATCGAGAACCAAGTATTTTTTTCGAGTTTGTTCTGATATCCGAAATATCGATTTAACCCTTTATGTACCATTGTTACACAAGTGGAACACAAGACTTTTTTGAGCGATAATTTTGTACTTTAAATACTTTGTTTACCCCTCATTAGAAAGGAAATTTATTAAGCTATAAAAATTCATAAGATCTGAGTGTAGAATTATTTTTTGTCGTACTCCAGGGTAAGATGTGTGAAGAGATTCATAGTCGAAACGTTTAGGAGATTTTTAAAATCATATTTGAAATGGGATATGACTTTAAATCAGATCTGATAAGAATAGAATAGAAGAGGCTAAAATTGTCATTTTTCAAAATTAATCTTTTGCTAAGAAATTTTTTATTTACTTACTGACAAGTTGGAATCTAGAATAACAAACTTGGCTGAGTCTGGCATAACATCGTAGGCGGTGGAATGTTGAAACAAGGCTATTATAATGTCTTCCCTATCGAAGGACTGAAAATTGCGTCGATTAAATGGCTCACTAATTGTCTAAGAAATAAAAGATTGATTTTATTTATGAGAATTACCAAAAGATTTATTCATAGCCTTACTTCATTATCAATAGATTTACTTATTACAATGTGAGTGTTGCAGTCAACAGCCTTGTTAATATTGAAAAGGTTTGGAGGTCTTTCGAAAACATGGCTTATACATCTCCTCCTGGCTATGGTTCAAAGAAAATTATTATTATTAAGCCAAGCGGAGGTTATTCGAAAATTTTTTCTAACTAAAGATGTCTTTCTCTCTGTAATAAGTAAATTACGAGGTACATTTCAGAAAAAATAATGAAAAAGTCTATGCGAAAATGTTTATCAGAACTCGAACAGTTTAGCTTATTCTATAGAAACTCGAGGTCTGTTTGTAAAATTAATCATAAACATCACAAAACGTCTGGAAGTAAAAGCTTAATTTAGTTCTTATTTGAAAATAAATAAATATAGAACAATAGCAAATCGACAGCAACGCCTTCAAACTTTAAGAATTTTTAACACCATGATTATCATTTCTTAGTCACGGGGATCAAAGGTGCTTGAGAAAAATTTAGGAGTGCAGATTTCTCCTATTCCCAAGAATTTTTGCAGAAAAAAAAATTTCCCAGATCCATTTTAGTCGAGATTTGCGAAAAAATTATCCATTACTTTAAAGTAATAATGATTGATTTTTAAAAATACTTGATTCCAAGGTATTATTCTAATACTTTATCTCGACAAAAAAATTTCAACTAAATAACCTTATTCTAATCAGACAAGTTTTTTTCCGAGTATATTTATAGAGAAAAACTATATCTTGAAAAAATCTGACATGTTTATCTGATGAAAATATAGGATAGCATATTTGAGACAATGAGAAGAAGGGATGCCAACTTCTGAATGGATTTTCAAGTCACAATAAATTCATTTGGCTTACTTGTAATTATGTCGACAGCACCTTGAAGCTGTTCAAACATTCCATCAGAGTTTTGAGCACTTGACGAGTACTTTGGTTGTTGATTACAGTCTGAAAATAGTTTGCAAATTAATGAGCAAAAAAGAACATGTAGACAAATCCCTATTTGCAAGAAATTAATTAATTTCCATTATTTTTCAATCTCTCGTCCAAGGAATGTAAAAGAAGAATAGAAACAAAAAAATTCTCGCTTTGTTAATTCAAGTATTTTGATCGATAGCAGATTGAAAAAAAAACTAAACCAATCAATATTCTTGCAAAGGTGAACCCTATAAAACAAAGAATGACTTTGATCGAACAGAAGGAGAAAGAATAAATGTCCGATACTCTTTATTTAGCAAATAATGAGTATCAAACAATTATTCGGATTATCCTTACTAGAGCTAGACGATAGGCGGATGAGAGCTTGTCAGAATTTAGCTAAGTTTTGAATTTCTAGAATTCCCTTATCAACCTGTAAGCTTGAAATTTCTATCGATTCCGAATTCTTGGAGCACTTTGGGATCAACATCAGACAGAGGATGTTGCCTTAAAAAGTTTACAGTAATTTATCACTATTTCGGGAAATTTTTAATCCAGCTACTAATGGGCTTATTTCGTGTATTTCAAAAAAGAAAAAAGTAAAGGAGAATACAGAATATAGATTGATTATTTTTATAATAAAATTTATTGAAACTTAGGTCAATATTTGAATTCTCATCCATGGTCATCCAAACGTTTCGATAGTGATTGTCTTCACACGCCTTCTTCAGTGGTACGACAGGTTTATCAAAAACAAAATACGATTTATATACTTGCATGATCTCAGTTTTGTCCAATCAGATGAAAGAATAGAATAATACAAGAGGCTGACCTATGATAATAAATTATTGATAATCAGAAAAGAAAAGGGGATATAATTTTTCATCGGATTTAATTTAACTTCCTTCTTTTGCCAAAAAGCTCAATCCAACACTGCTCAATGTTCACTTCACCAACATTTCCATTAAAAGTATCATTATTGCCAATTTCAAGAGCTTCATGAATTAACCTCTTTCTAAAGTTTTTTTGTACACTAAGAATTTTAACCTCCTCGGCAGTGTTGGATTGAGCTTTTTGGCAAAAGAAGGAAGTTAAATTAAATCTGATGAAAAATTATATCCCCTTTTCTTTTCTGATTATCAATAATTTATTATCATAGGTCAGCCTCTTGTATTATTCTATTCTTTCATCTGATTGGACAAAACTGAGATCATGCAAGTATATAAATCGTATTTTGTTTTTGATAAACCTGTCGTACCACTGAAGAAGGCGTGTGAAGACAATCACTATCGAAACGTTTGGATGACCATGGATGAGAATTCAAATATTGACCTAAGTTTCAATAAATTTTATTATAAAACTAATTTTAGATCATTTTTTACTGATTCGGAAATAGATTAATTATACCTAACTACTTATTAAAAAAGGCATAAATTTCATTAGTTTTAAACAGCGTTGGTCAGTTTTATACTCGACCCAAAATTAATTGGATCCAATTTGAAATATTTTGAGAAAAAAAGATTCTGTAGATCAGACGTCCAGAAATGTGGCCTGGCAAATTTTGTGGATCAAAATAAGCTCAATTAAATCAATCAAATGAAAACATGATGACTCACCGATTGTGGAGGAGAAAGACTCATCGTTGCGATTGTACTAGAAACAAGAGTTTAGTAAAATTTGAGTTAGTTTTTAATGAAAAAGTGGTTAGAAAATTCCAAATAAATTTATTGATTAATTAAGAAGAGGAATGCTAGAAGAGATAAAAAGAGGAACTTTTTCCATTTATTTTTGGGATTTCTTGTGACTTTTCTTCCCCCCGTATAAAATAAAATAACATTTTTTTTCTTTCCCCCTCTATCTATGTTGATGATGGAATAAAAAAGATGAATTGGGGAATAAAATAAAAGCATGAGTTTTTGTAACATTCGAGGGAAACATTAGTTCTTTTCAGATTCTAGTTAATCTCCTCTCAAGATAAAGCCTAGCGTTTCACGAAACCCAATATCTTTCTCCCGATAGATAGGTACAAAAATATATTTAGAGTTTCATAATAAAAAAATATCGGAAAAACATACAATCTGGCCAAAATTAGGTCCTTGTTGAAATTCAAAAATGCGCCAGTGTCAAAATGTACATCTCTCTAAGGATAATTAGTGGTAAATCACTGTAAGAAGCATCAGAGTTGAATAATTGAATGAAAATAAAAATTTGCGATTGTGAAAGAAATAGTAAAATTTGGAATATTTGTGTTGATCTTAAATGAATCTATGCAATTGCTTCAATTCATTGAAATCAAACACTCAAAAAGTGGAAATTCGGCGTATTTTTGTAATTCAAAAATGGCCTTATATTGAATCTTTTTCATTATGACATTTTTATGGACTGATTATTATTATGGAACCCTAGAAATATTCACTCCCAACCAGAATTGCCCCCTTGCCATCAGTGAAAAGGAATTTGTCGGTACTCGAACAATGAATGAATTCATCACAGTCCTGAGGGTATAGACAGACCTCTCCTCTTATTGGCCGCGAACTCACGAATATTATTAGGCCTGTGTTTAGTCCGAAGAGAAACGACGAAAATAAAGATTTATTCATTAAAAAACTTCATTTTTTTCGAGAAAATTAGACAACTTATTTCAGTGAAAAACATTTTTTGTTTTGTCTATCGGGAAAAGAATACTGAGTGTTTTGCAACGATGGTAGATTCTCATCTTTTTTGTCAACTAGCTTCAGATAAAATATGAACAAGAACCATTCAGGTTTGAGTTAGATTTATGTGCAAACAAATTCAAACATACTTTTAACATCTAGGTGTGAGTAAACCCTGGGAAAAATGCACTTGACGTTAAATGATGGGAGTAAAATGCAACGTTACTAAACGGCTAGTATTTTATAAGAAATTTGGCAGCTCTAAAGTTGTATTATTTAGCCTTTAATCTTTTTTATATTCAAAAGATGAAAAATCTATAAATGAAGACAATCTTTGTTGTTCTGGGAGTTACAGTATATATGAGAGTATAAGTGATTTGAAGCGTAAAATCTATTTGTTCGAGACAAAGATATCATTGTGAACAAAAGGACTCGTATCAATCATTATCTCTCAAGAATCAAGAGTTTAACTATGTAATTTGAATAGCACTCACAACGTTATTAACTCTAGGCTTCCTCTTAAACAGGGTATGTGCCGGAATACCAAAGGTGTAAGAAAACTTTGGTTTTACATGACTACTATTGTTGTTATTATTATTATTAGTAGTAGTAGTAGAGGCTGGAACTTTTGAATTGGCCAATGTAGACTCGTGATGATGGGAGTTATTTTCATCTTCGTCAGACTCCTCGATTAGGGAATGTGACCGAGTGACATTGGAACTGAATTCAACTGGCTAACAAACAAAAGGGTCATTACAATTGAGAAAGAATTACGGTACTTTATATCCTAATTTCATTTTAATGTCCTCCCAGGTATGAACAGATATCATATGTGCAGTCTTTCCATGTGTCCAGTGCCTTTAAATAGACCTTCTTTGTTGGCTTTCTCTCTCAAATTGAATTTGCATTTAGAGAGAAACAGGTTAATTGACTTTTATTATTGATAGTATATATTGTTAATTGAGAAAAATGATAGTAGATAGAAACCCAATCTATTCAGGGTACAGAGTAATGAATAAATTAGAAATGGATAGTCGAAATTCGAAAGAAGAGTAACAAATGAATAACGTTGACAATGGAAAAAACAATTTTTGAGAAAAATAAAGACCATTTCAAATCTTGATTTGGCGCCAAATTTAATTTTTTTCTATTTGAAGATAAAATTTTGTGTATTTGCGTGTTTAAATCGATATTTATTCCAAATTTTTGATAAATTCCAGTTGAAGAAAGCTCCCCACTAGCGATTCAGATGACCGATTTTGTTTAGTATTCAATATTCTCAGCGGACATTTTAATCAATTCTTAGAGTTAGTTAAAGGAATAACAGAAACTTTAAATCCTTGCTTAAGAAACGAATTGAAGTATAATTTATCCAATAACAGCCTCGCATAAGCATGCCTCAGCTGCTTTCAGTCTGTCTGTATGGAAGAGAGAAACCTCTTAGGACTCTTAAATATTGTATATTACATAAATAGTAATTTTACTACTTATAATCCTGTTTAGTCTTTTTCATTGTAAACTTTGTTTTATCTGAATAATAATTGATTATCAATGCATTAGATATACCAAGAATAGTTGATATTCTTCCGATATTATCAGTGATAATGTGATAAATTGAGATTAATTAACTTAATTACATTTCAAGTTAAACCAGTTTTCAGCAGAATGTTAGCCAACTCTTTAAAACTTCAATTTTGCTTAAAAATCATTCAGACATGAATAATAATAACTGACCGGGTCAGTTATTTTCCAATCTCTAACCAAAAAATGGGAATTTGGCGCCAAATTGAAATTTGAAAAATGACCGATTTTTTCTTAAAAATCATAGATCCTCAACTATATATAAATTAGCTTTATTTTAGTTACTCAAAAGGAAATTTGTAAACATTCATCAGTGTGAAAGGAAGCCAATTCAAAATTAGTCATTAAAAGATGGTTTATGTCATGAGATGAATTAGATCATTGATACAACTCTTCTACTGGCTGATAAGTTCTATAGCATTGTAAAAGGAACAGCTGAATTAATTCAATAGAATAGAATAGAGGAAAAGACAATGAAAATTTATTAAACACACGAGATAAACACTATGGTTTGTAATATATATTCGCATAATCATAAATCAAACATTACAAAATGCAGTAGTTCAGTTTTTATCGGTTAAATAGAAAGGTAACACGTTAGTGCACTTTGTCTCGTTCTAATTATATCCATATGTAGAAACTTTCTAGACCTATTCTATGATGGAATTTATATTTAGCACTGTCTAACAAAAGGTTGAGATCAATATTATTCATTAAGTGGGAAGATGAAACAATTTCGAAGTATTGATTTAAATTTAAAACACTGAGAAATCTAGACAAAGGCGGAGGAAAAAGAAGGCCTGAGAGAAAATTTATTTCAAAACTTTGATTCATTCATTAGGGGAATGTACTCACGTGTGAAGCCGAAATAGATCTAATTCGGGAGAAAAACTTTTGAGGAAATCTCTGAGAGACACCACCGGTAGATGTGGATAAATCCAAATTCTGATTTGACCCTTGGGTTGGAGACCTGTTAAGGAGACTCTTTGGCTCGATTATTTCATTATCGTTTGGGGACTAAGGAAGAAAATATATGATTAATTACACCGTCTATCCATAATACGCACTCTTTTTTAGTTACATTTTATAGAATTTACCCATCAGGAACCCGGAAATGCCAAGGGTTAATTCGAATTCTAGCAAATTTTGCAAGAAATAGTGAATGCTCATCTGCATTTCAACTATAGCTTGTTGAATAAAAATACTTCTCTATTCCTATTATAACTAGGTAAGCCAAATAAGGGTTCAAATACATTGATACTAGTGAGAATTGTATTCTTGAATAACAAATTAAGACTATATTATTCTCAAAAACTAAAATATACTACTGCTGGGATTCTTTGATTTGTTTGTCAGGTAAGACTAGCCCTTTTGTAGAGGAAAAAAGAGATTTTCGAGAAATATTTTTCGCTCAAAGTTATAAATTTTAAATGCCAATATCTCTGATTGAATAGTTTTAGATAATAAATCAGGTGGTTGAAATAAGAAAAAAATCTAAATTCAACAGTATAATTTGTTATCTATTTATTACGATTTTTGACATAAAGTGCAACGTTCGTGATCTATATTAAAATGGGATATAATTTCTTTTGTTGAACTCGTATCTTATAAATTGAATGTTTGAGTTTCTATGAGATGCATAAATATCTACCGCTAAAGTTGAATACAAAAAGATTCACGCATCTTGCTCAAATATTTAAGAGAAGAAGAAACTAAAAGACACGCATTCCGTATATATGAGGGCGTTATTAATGAAGAGGAGGAATGATCTTTTCTCGGGCAATTTCACTCTCAAGATTCAGGCAATAAATGAGAGGCTGTAACTTTAAGTAATGAGAATTTATTCAACGAAACCTATGAAAATTGTACAGAAACTTGTCAATCCATATCGATTTCTATGAAAATTGTCACTCTTTTTAATCAAATTCAACCTTTTAAAAAATTACTCAAATATATGAAGCAATTAAATGCTGAAATTTCAGGTAATCATCATTGTTACAATTTCCAACAAGAAAAATTGATCTCTGTGAACTCTTTTGGTCATATTCGGAATTGCTTCAAATCTTCGAAATCGATTTTAAAAAATTTGAGGTTTTACTAAATAATATTCTCATCTTCATTTCAACTAGGTTTATACCTTTAAATGGGGGGGGGGGGAAATGAAAAATAAATTCTGATTAATGTGAGATGTAAGAGACTTGAAAATTATCTAAAGGATCACTGATCTCACTAGAAGCAATAGTGCAGCAATAAAATTTAATCTATTTCCCGACGCCAAGAAGAGTATAAAGAGAATTAACTCAGGACTCACTCTGTACACTGTTGATTCATTGATCTTGACAGATTTGAACAATTTGGAAGTAACTCTGCCCGAATCATCCGTGTTGCTTGGAGAGATATGTCGATGTGTTCTGATATACTGATTCTGGTGATGCATTGTATCATGGTGAATGCATCTTTCACAAAAATGTTCTGCAGCTTTGTCGATATTAGCTTGAGAGAAGCAAATTTAATTCAAAATTAAATTGATAAGTTTCTTTATAAATTTTGGTTTCAAAAATAACAACTAGGCGACTGGGTATTTTAATAAAGACCTATTTGTATGGAAGACAATCTCAATCTGTTTCCATTTTATACTACAATATCAATATTAATTAGGTTTTACAGAAGGTTTGACGTAGTTATAGCTATCATGGATAAAGAGTTAAGTATCTGTCATTTTATATTCTCATCACTATGACCTGGGATAGAAAACAAAGAGCAATTCTACTCGTTTATTTCAGATTCTGTGAAAAATTATCTAAAATTAGAATTATTAGTCATCCGACGGGAGCTGTCTTCACACGCCTTCTTCGGTGGTACGGCATTGCTTATCAAACACAAATTATAAATTTTCTATACTTTAATGATCTCATCCCTATCAGTTTTGTCCAATCAGATTAGAGAATAGTATAATTTAAGAGTATAACCTATGCTAATAAAACATTGATAATCAGAACAGAATAGAGTAATAGACCTAATTTTTCATCAGATTCAACTTCCTTCTTTTGCCAAAGAACTGAATCCAACAATCAATCAATGTTCACTTTACTATCAGTTCCATTAAAAGTATCATTATTGTCAAATTCTGAAAATTATTTTCCCGCTCTTGTAATAAGATATTTTGCCATTTTCAAATGGGCTTGTCTAACACATGAAGAACCCTGTATCAAGATGGGAAAATATCATGAAATTATCATACAAATTATCAGACTTTTATCTACATTAGAATCCAATTCTCTTCACATTTGATTAGAAAATACCATTTGCCATCCCAGAGCAGGGAACACCACATATTAGAGAACATGATCAGAAGAACACTCCAAGAGAATGAATGGGAATTTGCTCTTCCTGTCTCTTGATTATTATTGTGTAACAAAACGAGATCTGTTCACATCTAACCAAATACAACTGTAGTAGTAATGCTTGACAATGTAATCTTCTTTTAGTTATAGCTATGAGAGATAAAATCGATATTTGAGAAAAAATTAAAAAAGAGAAGAGAAGAATTTCTCTCATTTTCCAAATTAGTAAATTATTATTTCAGGAGAATATAAATTTTAATTAGTCAACTCTCGGGACCATATTCTAAATCTTTTTCATCTTTCGAGCCTCATCGAGGGGGGTTTTTTTGCCGTATATGAAGCCAAGTTGATCAGCAATCACTTTTCCATTGGGCAAAACGAATCGTTAATAACCAAAGAAAAATTTTTCAAGGACTAGGATTGAAATTTTCTATGGTTTATTAGGAGATATTAGCCAAAAAAATGAACATTTTCATTTCAAGAGACGACTCCAAGGTGATAAAATATTAGAATTCTACGGGTATGGTTTCTTGTTCTTTTCTATAGAATATCTGTGTTTAGAATTCTTAAGTTTGTTTAAACTTCTCAATAAACTATATAGTAGCTGGATAAATAATAGTTTATTCGAAAGAAGATGTAACGCATTTCACACAGCTTTACTATTAATAATTCGAATTGAAAGATATCCAAAATATTTTGTTCACTCCTGATTAAAATGGAATTTTTTCAAGTTTATAGAGCTCATTAAGATGTTTGTTTACTGGTAGTAACCAAAATCAGGTAACAAGGGTTTTCAAAAAAAATTTACTGATTTTGTAGAAAATAACTCGTATGAACAAAAACTATGGGTTGTAAATACGCTGATTACTAATCAACAGTTGTTTTAATCGATTAAAAATTAGTTCATCTTTTGATCCAAAAATTGGCCATTTTTGAAGTTTTAGCAGAAAGAGTTCAGGCGGTTGCATATTTGAATTCTACAGGTATGATTAATCGAAAAAAGTTATCTTACTACTTATCTATGATTTAAGTAAGTAGGTTTCCAAAAAAACGCTTAGGTTGAACAAAAAATAATTCAAGGCAATATAAGATTTTCAATTCAAATAGACGGCGTATTTGGACCACTGATCAGGGAAGGGTGTAAGGAAAACCAAGTGTCGAAACAATGTGTCCCTGTCTAGGAAATAAATTGGCAAATTTGGATTCAGTTGAAATAACACAACACTAAACTAATTTTAGCTAATCTCAAGTAAATATTTCCTCTAACTATTATTGCTGTATATTATCTGCAGTACCATAGATATATTGGGGGAGGAAAATATGCCATAATTAGTCACATAATTAAATGGGAAAGATAAAAATATTGATTTGACAGATGTTTGATAACATGTTTTTCAAAAACCTCTAGTTTACAAGATATTGTCCCAAAAGAATGACCATTTTTAGACCTTGAAAATGGCCAACGTTTTTATTTCAAGAGATGACATAAATTTGATAACATATTTGAATTTTACGGGTATGGTTTCTCGATCGTTATAATTGGTTTTTCAAAAAAACATTCTTTATATTTTTAAGGAAATTTTATTATTATTTTAAAGACAAGTCATTTTAAAATTGTTATAACTTCTCAATAGAAAATTGTAGCTTGATAGGTTATAGTTCATTCGAATGAAAATTAGTTC
The DNA here is from genome assembly GCA_012064415.1 of Gyrodactylus bullatarudis. NCBI lineage: Eukaryota > Metazoa > Platyhelminthes > Monogenea > Gyrodactylidea > Gyrodactylidae > Gyrodactylus > Gyrodactylus bullatarudis. The sequence goes on from SSNU01000034.1 coordinate 35,134, forward strand.
TTCTTTCAGAAAAGTGGTCAATAAACTATTTTTAATTTCTTTAAAACATGGCTTGAGAAAGTAACATGTCCCATAATATGACCCGCTGTGGCTAAAAGGGTTAATAACCATAGATTACAATATAATTGTAGTTTGTTAATTATAGTTTTGAATTTCTATGGTTTTTAATATATCTTCATTCTATTTTCTTAATGAAATTCTTAATCTGAAATCTGAAAGATCTAAATGGGGATCAAAGTGGGTAAAGATTTGAAAGTAAGGTTAAATTTTGGCCGAAGAAGAATATTTCAAGTCATACAAATGGGAAATTGGCTATTTCATTCAAGTGAATAGTTTGAATTTTCATGTGACTTATTGATCTGTTAAACATATCTTTTAGATAAGATAAATAGATAGATTCTCTTCACACACAATCAAATATATATCATTTTATTTTAAAACAACAGATATCTATACTAATAAAAATTATCATAATAAACGATTGAAGATTGAAGAAGAAAACGTGCAATTGATTAGTTAATTGATTGATAACCAACTCAAATTCCAACTAGCTCAAAGTCATGCTCAATGTAAACTTGATTAGAGGAAATAGGCTTTAGAGGAATACAGGTAGACTTGTCAATACGTTAGAATTATACATTGATCAAGAGTTAGAAAGAACCATCTCACTTGGAAATGTAACAGTTAATAATTCAATAAATTTAGAGTCTTAAACAAGATTAGATAAATGTTAATTTTAGAGCAGTATGCACTGCATACCATGCAGTACTCACATGTATTTGCATAGGTTTCATGAGATTCATTGAGACTAATCCTTGAATCTTTCTTCTCTTGGCCAATATTATTCATGAGATAGTCATTGTAGGTGAAACTCTGAGGGCTTGGCGATGGACTTGTCACCTTGGTCTGTATCTCGACTCTATTACTTGAAGTTCTTTTATAGACGATATCGCCATAATTTATGCTGACATCAGAGTTCATTAAAGATTCCATCCAGAGAATAGCTAGGTGATCAAGGTTGCAAAAGGTTTTTGTCACATAATCCAATAGGAGTCAAGAGAGTTGGTTGAAAAGGAGATATAATGACCTTGCAATGCCTATCACGTGAAATAACATCACACATTGAATTCTATTGGTCGAAATCAATAGGAGCTCTCTGATTGGTTAGAAAATCTCGTCAATGAAATCACACCTCAGGAATGTTGTTACGTGATATACATTTTAATCTACATGACATGCTGAGTCATCAATATGTAATTACAATTTACAATACCTAAATGCTTCATATAAATTCTGAGTACATTAATTTTCCAAATTTTTGAGCATTTTGATTCGAAAATCTTGGCTTAAGAATTTCATGACAAAATATAAAATTTCTCATAGAAATACAAGTAGCTACTTTAAAGTAAATAGTATTTTAAAATAAATATAAAAAGAAAATTTATTAATTTCAAAAAATTCTATACAAAATCTAATTTCTGTAAATTATTTTTAACTTTAAAATTGATAATAAACAATGAATGAATGACATGTTAGAGGAGAGTACACTGAATTCTCAAGCTGCATAAAGGTATATTATTATTATTACTTCATGATTTTGTTAAATTTCAAAGCTAAGAGCTAAATGAGTTGGTGTTGACCCTTGACCGGTTCCTACTAACATCCAGGAGGAATTTGTCACCTTCCTCTGGTTGCAAGGAGTAGATCATCCTGGAACAAGATCGTAACTCTTCCGGACCTTGGACTTGGCTAATGATTTTGTCAAAGTAAAATAGTCTAATCTGACGTAGGCTAACGTCTCCATTCTTCTGTATGCCAAAGAGGGCTGCCAATTCTTCCTTGGCCTGGCCAAAAGTATAGTCTGTCTTTAGCAAGTGTTCCTTCTACAAAAGAAAACAAAATATCAAATCAATCAAGCAAGTTCATCGGGTCGGTATGTACTTGAGTTAAAATACTCTTTATTAATAATCTAATGTCTAATGTGGAGCTAGATTTGGTATGAGTTTATGTTTTATTCTTTTGTTTATCTTGAATAGATTTTTATCATTAGACAAGTAAAACAAGTCGTTGATATTTTAGGAAACACTCCATTTACGTGCGAAAGTCTACTTCATATTAATCGACCTCTTTCACTGCGTGTAAATTGAATAAATAAGGATAATCCAAGATCAGTTCAAATTGAGTGTTGATAATTGGTTTCTTTGTCTATTGGTGATACTGAGAAATAAAATTTGATCTCTCATATACCTTGAGATCAACAAAAAATTTTAAATATTCATTTTATTAGTGTTTGATTAAATTACAATCGCGCTAATAGGGATATACGAATTGATTTCTTTCTTTGAACAACATAAAAGTCAAAATTCTCAACCATATTTTTTGCTTGCTAAATTTATACAGAATTATTGAATTTTCAGTAAAAATAGCTAAGATACTCGTTTGAAAAAAATGAACAATTGAGCAACGATTAAATATTTTAAGAGAAGCCTATGTAATTTAGATTAAGGGTGCGATTCGCTTTCCTCCGAATAACTCACTATTTTTTATAGAATGTAGTCCTCACATGAGGTTACACATATTTTTGAAAAGGAAAAATCATCCCACGGTTCAAATTATCGCTCGAGAAAGTTTTGTGTTCCCCTAAAGTTAAAAAGTTTAGCCTATCCTCTACTACGTAGCACCATGTAGAGTTGAATGTTCTCAAGGCCATTTGATCCTCAAATTCTCCAAGACCATTTTATCTCAATTTTCCAGAATTTTGATGTTTCCTTACCTGTTTTCCCTATTGATTTCAATTTTCCCCTTATAAAACCTAACCAACTCATTGACATTATTCTTAATTCATCCTCCATCAGGAGGAAAGATATTTATAACATCTCTATGGAATTATTGCTCTCCCTTCCTTTCAAATTTTTTGAACATCTTTCTGATTTTTACAATGACATTCTCTTTACGTGTATTATTCCTAATGAATGGCTTATTATTAAAACTACTCCTATCCCTAAAGTTGCATCTCCTAAATCCAAAGACGATTTTCGTCCCATATCCAACCTTCCCATCTTTTTATCTATTATTGACAAATTTTTACCTGACTATTTTGTCACATTAGTCCCGCACAATATTAACCCCTGCCAATTCGGATTTATCAAGAACGAAAGCACCTCATCTACCATACTCAAATTTACTGACCACTGCCTCGATCTCTCTTACGAAAATCATAAAGCACTTGCATTTTACATTGATATCTCAAAGGCTTTTGATAAGCTACCTTTCCATATTATTATTGACTCTCTAATTCCTTTCAAACCATCAAATGCCTATATTAATCTCCTCAAATCATTTTTAACCAACAGGACTCAATTTACATCTTTTAACGCCAACGCTAGCTCATCCTCATTAGTTAACTCAGGTGTACCTCAAGGCTCTTCGATTGGTCCCTTCCTGTTCAACCTGGTGTTTGCCAAACTTCAGCCCCCATCGTCCATTATTAAATTCTTCAAATACGCTGACAATATAAAAATTTTTAAAGTCATCCCAACCATATCTCTGAAGCTGACATCGACAACCTTATGAGTTACTTGCACAGAGAATTGTCTGATCTCAACCTAACTATCAATACTGGTAAAACTAAAATGATGCCTCTCTTTAACTCAACCCTCCCCAACAAATACTTGGTATATCTCACTAAATCTGTCAAAGATTTGGGTATTTCCTATGATCATAACCTCTCTATGGCTCCGCATCTCAAATCAGTTAAAAGGGACTCAAATTTCTCAATTTTGACAATGAAAAACCTTATAACCTCTAAACCCCTACGATTAATTTTATATAAACAAATGATCGTACCTACATTTGACTATGCATCCGGACTTATAAGGAATATAACCCGTAAGGTTAGTGATGAACTTGAGAAAATTCAAAGGAGATTTCTTCGTTCTTGTTTTGGCCCTTTTTCCTCTCTGGACTCGCAGACTTGCCTTCTCTATTTCTCTCCAGATTCAATCCAAAGAACTCTCGCCATCCCACCAGGAAAAACTTGAAGTTCACATGCCTTCTCAACAACACTCTTGTCCTGAAGACTAGTTTCAACATTGATATCTACTCCCTCTCGTATTTGCAAATCCGCAACATATGCGCCTTTCTTTACATGCTAATTCCACCAACATCAGATATAAACTGGAATTATTTTATTAAACCTTATCAATAACCAAGATTCAAATTTGTAAATATTTTTTATATTTACCTCGAGATTCTACTAAATAAATTAAATTTTCTATCAAAAAGGCAGAAAACTGAATCAAAATCTTAAACTGAAAAGGAGTGAAATTCCTCAAACCAAGCAGATGGTGATGATGAATTTCACTAATGTTGCATTGATATGTTGGTTTAGAAAATCTCCATAGAAGTCATGTGCTCTGGAAATATGCATATATATAATAGATCCATTGGCACACACACTTCCAATATGAATATTTATGCAATTCTTTCTATTTATTTACTCGCTAGTACAGTATCATCATCAGCATTCTGTATTATATGAAATGGGGTGGATGGGGTTATTTTTATAGATTTCTTATTCTATCATTGGCTATATTTTCCTTTATTGTCTAAAATTTTTAATTTTGCATGATGATGTAAGAACCATTAGAGAAAGAAAAAAAACTAAGAAAGAAATCAATCAAGTATCCTAAATTTTGAAAGTTTCGGTGTGCATTATTATTGCTTACCTCCTCTCCATTGAATTCAACCTTGATTGAAACTTCTCTATTTGGCGACAAATCAATATCAGCCAGGGCATTCAAATGCCCGTGTTTAGCCTCTAGCTCATGAAAACTAAAAAAGATCATTTCATTATTTTAGTTTCTCTTATTATTGGTTTAGATTTGTCCAGAGAACCTACCGTTTAGGTCTATCATTTGTATCGAGATTATAAGAGTTTCTCAGTAAAAATCTTTCAGCTCTTTCTCGTTCTACGGGGCTGATTGGTGCACAATTCAATATCTGCAAATTTGGCATACGAGAAATAATTTGTTTTCGATAATCATCAGCATCGGTATTCTGCATTTAGATTAAGAGAAAAACACCAGAATCTAATTATTTATGTATGTATGAAATTTGTCATAGTTAAATGTACTTGAAATACTGGTAATCTAGTTCCAACCTTGAGAGTGCTCAACATTGGAAGCCAACTATTGAGACAGTCAAAGGACTTTAAATCTCTAACTTTGGTATCCTGAAGATTTAGTGAGGTTAATTTATTCAAAAATGTATGTGAGATTCCAACATAGTCTGGAATCTCCTCGAGATCATTTCCAAGAAGAACCAGGTTCTTCAAATTGGGAAAGATTAAATTGAGGGGTTTCACATTTCTATTCCAGTCCAGGGGTCCATTGTGACTGTAGAAAAAATTTTCTAGCTTGGGAAAGATTGGCCAAACAGAAGGGTCCTTGGATAAAAACTCATCCAAATGGCCGTTTTGATTGCCAAAGTCATTTAGGGCTATGTGAAGTGTTTCTAGACTAAGGAGAAATCAATTAATTCAATTTACTTTGGGAAAATATTCAGCAGATCAAGGATTGTCAGCCAGTTGATAAAGGTACCATTGAGAACTAGAGTGTTCATATTTTGATACTCCTTATAGTTTGAGGATGAAAATGAATTTTTCTTGGCATTTGACTGAATTAAATAAGTGGGAATTTGAGAAGACCTCTCATTTTTAGTCCCATAGTTACCCAGAGGATTATGACTCAAATTCAGCATTTTAAGATTGGGTAAAGATTCCAAGAGGAGAAAGACTTGCTCAAAAGACTCTATTTTGTTGTGACCTAAATCAAGTTCTTCACAGTAGCTACCGAAGCTTTCAATGTCTTCTTTTCTTCCGACGTTTGAAATATTCCTATTTTCCATGCAAATAACCTTAGATACACCGAATTTCTGAGTAGTAGTCCATTTTATTGGGCTGACTGGACTTCCAGGACTATCATCGTTCATATCATCTATATTAACTCGTATAGCATCGACTAAAGTAATCATTTTGATTAGATTGATAGGTAATCAAATTTGTTCCAATGCTATGATCATCTGATATTTATAAGTTAGCTTATAAAAACAAAAATTTTCGGATTCTAGGAATTGAAAATTAGTTTTAGTCATACGTAATTACAAAAAAAATTCATGACATGTCTAGAAAGTATACATGTCGTATAGGATTTGAGGGAATTTCCCAGGTAGCATTTTCCTCTGAAACCGATAGGTATTTAGCTGCTATTGGAACTACCGGTGGGAGAGTTCGTATGTATGTTTCTTGTAGATAATTTAAGATATACTATGAATGAAAAAGAAATTGAAGAGATTTTCCGAAAAAAATGGCACGAGAGCATTTATAAATTAAAATTCTTTCCTGATAACAATGAAATAATTTCCACAAGTGGTGTTGGCGGATTAAAAATCCATAAAATGGAAACATTCGAGCAAGTTCTCTATGATTCTGATAGTCACGAAGATAACCCGATTACTGGGCTTACTGTTCTAGATTATAATCGTTTTGTTACTGGTGATAGCCAGGGATTCATCAGGGTAAATTATTTTTTTGTCTCTATAAATAAACTACCAATTTATCGTACTCAAAATTTGATAAAATATTTAATTCCAGATGTTTGACAGGAGGCGGCCTGATCCTCTCGTGTGTGAAATCAAACCTGAGCCCGACGAAGATGGCAACATAGACATTGATAATGATTTATATACCATTAACGATATGACTCAGAGATTCGATATGCCTGAAACTATTCTTTCTGCAAGAGATGACGGAGCATTAGTGATTCATGACTTAAAAATGCGTAGACACCAGATGACCTCTGACACAGTGGGTTACAGTGCTCGTACAATTGAAATAATTAAAGACGGTATGAAAGTTCTTGTTGGCACAGACGAGGGTGTCATAGCAATCTTCAGTTGGAACGAATTCGGAAATATTTCAGATCGTTTTCCTGCACGTCTAGAGAGATCTGATAAATCATCTCTAAAGGGAAGTGGAGCTGGCTGGCCAGCTGTTGAGGATATATCTAGAGTGACTGAAGATATTATTGCAGTTGCTACTGACGATGGAGTCATATCAACACTCAATGTTCTCCCTAATCGATACTTGACCATAATAGGTCATCATGCTCCCAAAAATACTGAGGGAGGTGGAGATTGTCTAGCAATCGACACGTCGGGAGACGCAAAGTTCATTATTTCCGGTAATCCCCTCTCGGCAGACTTGATGATGCATTCTCTTGAAGAGAGCCACAAAAAGTCGAAGCAGGAGAAGAAGCGACTTCTCCTACCTCTTTCCAAGCGAGACTGTTCCATGAAAAAGGTAACACGTCTTGAGAAGTCCTCCAATGCCAAGCAACTTTTGCATTTAAAGAATGAGTTTGGTGACTTTCTCTCTGGTATGGTCACCAAGACTGAGAATGGTAATGACGATGATGTTGACAGTGAAGGTGAGGGTGAAGATTCCAATTCAGATGATGACGATGATGATGATAGTGATAACGGGGAAGACTCTGAATCCTCCGAAACAATTGATTCAGATTCCGAGTGAATAAACTTTATTTATAAACTTTTTAAAAATAAAACTTGTTTCAATCTATAATAAATTATATCTTGACTACTTTATAGTAGAAATACCAAAATAAAATAATTAATTTCATATTTTTTCTCTTGGCCTCATTGTTCGTCTAAGCCAAAGGAAATACTTAGTCTACCAACCATTCGACATAAAATCAATTAGTCTCCTAGAATACGCAAAAATCTCAGCTCTATCATTCGTCAAACTCGTGCTATACTAACTCAGAGAAAGGTGTTTTTTCCAAATATTGTATTTTTGTTTGAAACGTTTTTTTGAAACCTTCCTCCCTAAACTATAGATAAGAAGTAAGATAACTTTTTTCGAGTAATCATACCCGTACAATTTAAATATGCGACCGCATGAACTCCTTCTGCTAAAGCTCCAAAGATGGTCAATTTTTGGATCAGTAAATGATCTAATTTCTGATCGATAACTCTTAAACTAAAAATTATTGCGTTAAAACAACTTTTGATTAGTGATCAGCGTATTCACAAAAATAGTCTATTAGATTGAATTCGAGTCACGGAAAATATTCTCTGGGATTTTAAGGGTAAAGTTTACTATTGAATTTATTTTTCATCCTATTTGTCATGTGGAATGAAAGTCTTGCTTTTGAATTTACTAACTCGACTTTTGATTTTATTTTTTTTCAAACGGAATGGAAGTTGTAAAACAGGGGAGAGTTAATGAATTTACTTTCTTTTTTATTGGAGACTCTCCAATGGAGAGTTTTTCCTTTTGATTTTCAATTCTTTTACTCAATTACTGTACTATAATATCAAACTTGACACCTCAGTTTCCGCAGTAAACATCCTTAAATCCCTAAGAATCAAATCGTACTACCCACGAAAATTTGTTCATGCGCCAGACCTAAGACTACTGTTATTCAAACAATGTATTCTGCCCCATCTCGACTACGGAGCTTCGTTGTTATGTAACTTACCAGCGGAGAAAATTAAAAAAACTCTCCAGTATAAGTTCCTCCGATTTTGTTTTGCACCATATTTGTACAAAGAGCTACTTAACAGATCAAATCTCCACCCTATTTGGATGAGAAGGAATGCAGCAGTTTACCACAAGATTCCTCCTCCTCCTCCTCCTGACCGCTGTTATCATCTATGCTCCCCAAGAGGTTTTACAATACTATCGAACTACCCTGCACCCCCTCAGACACAGATTCCAATAAAATTTTTAAAAACCAAAAATTTTCACAGGTTGTAAATATTATTGCAAACTTTGTACCAGATACACAAAACTACTTTACTGATTTTTTCAAATAAAAAGGTTTAATTCATGCTTGTCTTGATAGAGAGATTTGAGAATAGCAATTTAAATTTGAATATCACATTCTCTTCGTGATAAGCGACGCATTTTCGTGAGAAGAATGAAAAGGAATTGAATTTCTAAATAGAAAATTCACATTCTACTAACTTTGTGTGTGAGTGATAACGATGCTAGATTCGATTCTCTCAGTCTTTAGTTCCAGTGACGGGAAGAAGAAGTCGAAAAAGGGTAATAAGAAAAGTAGTCAAAAGAAAAAGTCCTTCTTCAGTTCAATATTTGGCTCGGAGGATGAAAGTGAAGGCGGCGGAAAGGGGGATCCATTTGGCATTTTCTCCGAGGATGAAGATGATCCAAAGACTCGAAAGTTGAAGGAGAAAATTGCTGAGAAGCAAAGAAAGAGGCGAAAGAGGAGACGAGGAGATGGCTTCAGCATTGGTCAACTTTTCGGTATTGACAATAGCTATAAAAATATTAGGGCGTAACTGTACAAAATTTTTCAAGTCAAAGTCTAATAAAAACCAAGAGAAACCAACAAACTCAAATCTTTCACTTTACACACTCTATAGACTGTTTATTATAGTTTTGATACTTTAAAGTTGACTAATTGGAAACTTTGAAACCCCCTTTCTACAGCTTTTGACTGGAATCTCCAAAAAAATACAAGCTAACTGATATGAAGTTGGGAATCTATGATTTTTACAGAAATCTCGATATTTTCATCAAGAATTCGAATTTGTTAAAGATTTTTGGGAATCCTACTCATGTTGCACACATTTACCAGTTGAAGAAAAAAATTTTGAAAAAAAATTTTTTGAAAAATATGGCCATTTTTCAATTTTCAATTTGGCGCCAAAATCCCATTTTTTCGAACTTTGAACTCAAAATTTTTATTGATTTAAAAGTTGAAGGGTGATCAAAAGAGATTTTTCAGGATACAAGATAATTAATTCAACTGATTCTTACCTGATGCCTTATTGTTGTTTGGGAGCTGAAATTCGATTTTTTGATCATTTTCACCAGCTGAAAATCAATGAAATTTCAATAATTTAAAATCTCTCGAATAAAAATAATGGGAAACATGAGTACTACTCATTGAGTAGGATTCCTAAAAATCTTTAAAAAATTCGAAATCTTGATGAAAATATCGAGATTTCTGTAAAAATCATAGATTCCCAACTTCATATCAACCAACTTTATATCAGTATATGCTCAATTGCCTGCTGACTTGGGTAAATTATTCAAATATGCAGACGACGTTAAATTTGTCTACACTGTAAACAATGTGCTTGACATTCTGAAGATAAATCACTATTTCAACTCTCTTAAGCTGAAGCTTTCTCAACATGGGTCTTGAGATCAATAGATCCAAATGAAAACTGCTACCTGTAGTGATGGAAGCTATAATTACAGTTGTTCCCCAATTGTGGGTGTGAATAAGGGGAAGAGGCCAAAATTGAGACAAAAAAGAGAAAAAACATTTTTTGATCCAAAATCAAAACTGCTCCAATGTTTGGGAGTGTTTTATGAGATAAGAAATGAACGAATCTGGTATTTTTATTACAGATTTTTTTATTGTAGATAGAAAGAATCAACAGAAAATTCTCTATCGAATGAACCAAACTTGAGTGAATTTTATTTTTTCGGAAAGTTTGACACTTATAAACCTACTTTATAGTAGCTATACATTACTTTCTCAACTTAAAAGGGCCAGAGAGAAGAGGTTTGTTACATTTTTTATAGAGGTACAACTGTATTTCTAAAAGTGCTTCCGTCCTCTTTTCTTTCAAATCTTCATCTTCCAGATGAGATGCAGTTGGATCTACTACTGACCTTGGTTTTGAAATGAATTCCTCATTAACTAGCTCCCCTTTCTCTAAAATAGGCTTGATAAATTCACTTTTATATATATAATCAACAGGTTCACTTCCTCCCCAGACCTAAGAATGTTAGCCTTCAAAACTTTTGTCTGATACCGGAAATATCGGGCATATGAATACGTATTCGTGTGAGAATAGACTTTAACAATTATTGGTTGCGGTTGGTCAATCCCTGTTTCCAGGGTTGACTGACTGTATTATTTGAGCAATTAAAGTTTTTTAAACATTAAATTGGTTAGTTTGTGATAAAAAGTTCATTTCAAAGTAAATTAACACTCCATTGTGTCGAAATGTAAAAATCTGTAATTGTTCTGTTCCCTTCCAATTCTGTTCTGGTTCTTTCCTTGGAGAGGGGGGGGGGTGTTGAGAGAATGCTGGAGCTTTTGGTTTCGTCTCTGGAAGGTTCATCTGCTTTACATGATTCTTTTGTACACAAAGATTTTCTTCAACTCCTTTCAACACATGTTAACATTGTATAAGATTTCAAAGTAATTTTTAAGACGGTTTGAAGATGTCTTTGGAAAAATTAACTAGACTCTGTTAGGTCTCATCTCTTCACAAGCACATTTTCATGATCTACATGAAAACCATTTTCTATCGGATGACATGATAAAATTAAAATTCTCTTTCTAAATGCATCAAAATTTTAAAGAAATGTCTGTTATTCTTAAGTTGATAGTTTTTTTTTATTTTTGAAATAAAATATTTAACTGACATGATTTTCATAATTTATTCATCGAAGGCTTTCAAATGTCAAATTTTCGCAGTGGCTATATTTATAGAATGAATCTTTATTTGAGATTTCTTGTTTCACAAAAGCAAAATAAAATTATGGCATAATTATTATGCTTTGATCTACAATTGCAGTTAAATAGATAGATCGACCTTTATGCTATCGACATTTTGCTTTCTACAAAACCGAAAAGAAATGGCTTTTCTGATGTGAAATGCGTGAAAATTAAAACATTTAGTATCTATGTCTTAAAAATATTAAAAGCAACCTGAAAAGGTAATCTATCCAAAGACTGCGAAGGTTATGAAACTTCCAACTTGACTAATGCAAATGAAATATTCATGTAAATCCACTTAAAATCATGCTTGGAAAATTAGTAATAAGATATATTAACACCAAATGTACATTTCTCAAAGGTTCATCGATAGTTTCTCTTTGCAACTGATAACAGTTAAAAGTTGAATGAAAATTTTAATAAATTATGATTTGAAAGAAAATTAGAATAAAATGTAAACTGAAAAAAACACTAAAAACTCTTCGATAAGTAGCAAAAATATGAAAGTGGGCAGCATGAACTAGATTCCAAAAAATAATATTTTTAGACGTTTTGAGGCTCTACTAGGTGTCATATTGAAATTTATAAAACGATAGAGTCTTCTTTATGAATCAGGTTCGACAATCACTGAGGTCTAAAAACAAGTTTTATAATTTTAATTGATGAGATTTGTCAACTTTCTCCTCAAATCATTGCCAAAACCATTTCCTTTGAGTTTCATGAAAATACGCATAGAGGAAAACAAGAAATTCTTTCAAGACGTTAGTAAAAAGACTAAAAGATAGACTCAATATGCACTACAAAATAGTTGAGTAGAACGCAAAAAAGAGATACGTAGCACATGTATCAGTTTGTCAAGAACGTCCCAGAATTAGTTTGATCGATGATCACTTTTACTACAGCAGATCACGATGCTGGATACGATCATTTCGGCTCTTAGTGGAGAGGACACAGCAAACGATAAAAAATCTACCAAAGAAACCAAAAAGATTGGAAAGGAGAGTTCTAGGAGGAAATCCTCAATTTTCACAACGCTATTTGGGCCAGACTCTGAGGAATCCAACGACAATGACAGTGACGATTTGTTCAGCTTCAAGGACAAGAGTGAAACCAATCGAAAGAATCGTGAGAAAATCAAGAAATCCAAAAACGATCCCAAGAATATGAAAAAAAACCACAAGGCCACTGGCAATTTCCTCAGAAGGAGTCGTGATAGTCTCTTCAGTATTGGCGAATTCTTTGGAATTAGCGAGCCGAAACCTCGTCGAAGTGTCTCAGAAAATCCAAAGTCAGTTTGAAAAGATATTTTGATCCATAATTTACTCAAGTGGTAAGAGGTCCAAGAATAAGAGAACTGCTCTACATCTTGAGACATTCAATCTGATGATGCAGAAACAGTATCAGGACTATAAGATAGGCTTGAAAATGCTCGAAAGTATGCGGAAGAGAAATTAGATAAAATAGGTCAAGTGTTAAGGTACCTTTAATGTTTTTTTAAAAATAGATCAAGCTAAAACCTGATTGGCTGCAAATTTCGAGTTTTGGTCTCATTTTTTAGAGAAATTTCTCCTGATTCGATCTGTAACACTAAAACCTATTGAACTCGTTCGATTAGAATGAATAATATTAAAAATAAAACCAGAATTTTGAATGAAGGAATTAATTCGTCATCTTCACTTTTGATCAAGTTTTACACTTTTTTTAAAGATACAATACAGTTCCTTAAATAACAACTAAAATATTGGATTTCCTCAATAATAACGAGTGACAATATGTGGCTAGTAGGTTTCATGCATAAAAATCAATTTCTTTTCAATATGGCAATAGAAGTAAAGTTCCAGTGTTTGATTTCTATACTCATTACAAAGTTTTATAGAATAACAAGCCTACATTTGAGTAGTAGATAGAGAGTAAATCATGAAAACCGACTGGAGCATTAGCGATATTATTGTAAACTTTTCAATTAGTCTTAAATAAACATTGGTGAATGAAGTCGATTTAATTGTAATATAGCCAACCATTTTTTCCAAAGCCTCTTTCAAGACGATTCGGCACTGATACAGACATTGCTTACTAGACAAACTACCTTCTTTAGTGGGATGAGACGCTTCTTGCCATGAACCCTCTTCTTACCTAAAGATTCTTGAATTGTTCTTTTTCCAAAATGATTCTTAGGTTTTTATATTTCTATTTTTCATAGTCTTATTTATTGAAAATTTCAGATAATGAATCAAAACAATATTCCTACATTAAATCAGTAATTCAAATTTTGTTATTTTCCAAAGATCTCCCAAGCAACCCCCAAAGCTGCCAAAGGAGAGAAAGACGAAGCCATCAAAACCAAAATCTGAATTCAAAGTCATTCGTGTTCAGTGTCAGGACAAAACCAATACCAGTAGCGGTGAACAAGCAGGAAAGGTTGCAAATTTTTTACCAAAATCAAAAGATTCTCGCAGAGGAAGCGACGCGAGAAGCCTTGATTGGCTCAGGGGTGATTCCATAAGTGGACCCAATGACTACCACCCATGGGACCAAGAATAAGCTATCCTCAGTCTCTTTATTTTCACCCAAATAAATCGTTGTTTCACATTGATATCTTTTAGATTGAATTTCAAATATTGTAAATGAAAAGGAATTCTTCTCAAAAAAGAAAAGGGAAAACTCTGGTGGAGGACCGAAGCGGTTTTGACGTGCAAATCGATCGTAAAATCTGATCATAGGGGCGAAAGACTAATCGAACCATCTAGTAGTTGGTTCCCTCCGAAGATTCTCTCAGGATAGCTGGCACTCATGAACAGTTTTATCCGGTAAAGCGAATGATTAGAGGTATTGGTCAGATACTCTCCTTGACCTATTTTCAAACTTTAAATGGGTAAGATGCTAGGCTCGCTTAATTGTAGTCTGGCCTTTGATGTGAGTGCCAAGTGGACCATTTTTGGTAAGCAGAACTGGTGATGAAGGATGAACCTAACGTGTAGTTAAGGTGCCTCATGAAGAAGCTCGTCAGATACACAAAAGGTGTTGATGCATTATGACAGCAGGACAGTGGCAATAAAAGTATTTGTAAAAATCATATATTCCTTAAGGGGTAATACAAAAACAAAAGGTAGGGTGAGTAAAATGGTTAAAAACAAAATGTTTTACATGAAGATTAGATCTGAATGAAATTTAAGAGTTGTTCTTCCTCGGATTGAATTCAATATTGCTTTATGTGATATTTAAAATTTTTTATCCTATTTCTAGCTCAATGTTTTGGCTCAGATTTTGATCCTTAATCTAATGCTTCTCGGGCTTCAAATAATAAAATAGCTAAAATTACTAACTTTTTCATTAGAGAGAATTGATTCGTTTAAAGATGATTTAGTGTTCACTATTTTAAATATTGTATTCCTACTATCCTTTCTAAATCGATAGATGTGAGGTTCTTTGCAAGTGAAAACCTAATGGAATTTAGTTAAGAAAAAAAGGATTCACGTAAGATCAGTTAGATTGCCATTTTGAATTGACTAATTGAGCTTGGAAAAATAGGTACAAATCAGGTATTAATACAGATTAAACCTTAGATTGACCTATTATATTTGACCATATATATTGGTATATCCCATTGTATATGAATACTTCTCTACCCCAGATATTAATAGTGATCATATTCCTATTGTTTTTGGATATACCTCGAATATCACCTATTATACTTCATCTGACACCTATTGTTTTTAACCATTTTACTCACCCTACCTTTTGTTTTTGTAATTACCCCATTACTTGATTCATCTAGAATAGTTTAGACATGTTAGAGCTAATCCAACCAGCAGCTAATAGTGATATTAGCGTTATAGTATTAGATAAAATGATCTTTATTCCGCTGAGCAGCTTTCGAAACCAAGGTTATTAATTAAGACGGCTTAGAAAAAAAAATTAACTGCAGCTTAAAGTTTTGTATTCTTAAAACCGATTAATTTCTCGATATAAATGCAAAGCTAGTTTACGAAAAACTCGATATTTTCTCTGGATAGTCAGGAAAAAATTATATTTTGAATCTCATTATGAAATTAGCCGATGAGTTGTTAAAAGAAAAAAAAGTAGGCTATTTTTCGACTTTTGTAAACGCCCCAATTTACCAATTATTTGACATTTGAGTCCAAATTTTTCTTTCGATTTCAAAGATTTAAAGCGATTAAAGAATTTGGCCTTAGAGGCTGAAAGAAATCTGCGATTTTCAAGAAAAAAGTTCAACTTTTAAATTTTGGATCATTTCCTTTCGTCACGAAAGTTTCGTGATAATTGAAAATTCAGATTTTTCAAATCATTCGAGCTCAAATGTTGAAAAAGTGGGAAATTCACGCAGTTTTGATATTCTCTCAGCCAGATTCAATTTTTTCATTTAGACAACTCGTGAGCTCATTTTAAAAAATTAATACGGAGAACAATATCGAGTTTTATGTAAAAATAGTAAATTCTCATCTTCATGTGAATTAGGTTTATTTTTAAAAGTATATAAAAATACCAATAGGGTATTACTCAATTGTACCCAAGATTAAGTAATTTAATATGACATCTAGTCTGTAATACGGTAATCCATACTTGCTAGCTTTTAGTATTAACTACCTACTGAATAAATTGGTATTGGTTGATTAATTATATTAGCTGCAAAACAAGTATAAAGTATTGGATATGTAGAAAAAGTTCAAGAAGAACGACACACATTTGAATACAGTATTTTCAGTCTACTCATGTATGAGTATGGTAATCGACTCGAAAGGCAATCATTTTCTTGTTGTTTTATTGTTGTATATAGGAAAATTTCTATAGAAATATTTGATTAAATAATAATGGTAGTAATTTCAGAACAATAATAATTGGTTAACTAAAATTTGGTCAGCAGTATTTGTGTTTGAGTGAGAGTAAAGAGAGAAATGGCAACATTCTTCTTTCTTGATTATTGGTTCATCTTCTTTCTTTATAAAATTATAAATTTTTAGATATTTGGTGATGGGAACAAAAATAGATGCTACTCCTTTTGTTTTTAATTGTCCTTTGTTCACTTTCGCAGGAGGCTAGGAGGGAAGAATTGGATTTATTCAGAGTCCTCTTCATCTATCGTCATATTAGAGCCGTCATCATTGACAAAACGCTCTGATCGTCTGCGAATACCATAAGGAATTTCCCGAAAGTCTTTGATAGAATCATTTGGAGACTCCTCATGTGAGACAGTCGACTCATGTGGCATTAACATCTGAGGTGCACGGAACATGTAGAACAGGGGATAATAGATGAGGTTAATACAACTGAATGAGTAGAGATCTGCATATCGTAATGCCTGTGATGAGAAAAAGGTATGACGTGATCCATTTCTAAAGATACTTCCGAGACGACCATATGCTGACTCCATGTCATGAGCTACTGTCTAAAAGAAAATATTGTTCTCATTAACTCAAAGCAATCTCATCAAGAGTAATATTATTTTAAACAATTACATTTCGTTCTAGGTGATTACTAGCACTGCTTAGGTAATATATCCCCGAGGTTAGCTAGTCTATTTCGTTGAATATTACAGCTTACAAATCAATCCCACTGTGACTAGTATAGAAGAAACTCGCAGACGAAACGCGAGTTTATGTCTACCAAAAAGATGTATGTACTTGTATTGAGGGGCAAATTAGACGAATCTAAGCACTTAATTGTAGATAAACATTGTAAGTACAGCTGTACGATCATACAGAAAAAACTACAGATTATTAAATCAGTACAATCTACTATAGATGAAGTGAGAGGAAACAATTTAAATTCATCATTAAGCAAATTTGATATGAAGATGGGAATCTGGGACTTTTTTTATTCTGGAGGACCACTTTTACCATCTGAAAGATGGAAAAATACGGACATTTTTTTCAATTTCGAGTTGACACAAATTTCTCATCTTTTCAAACTTGAATCAACGACCTTGTCTTGTAATTTTAATCCTGAAAGACTTCTTTTTTTACTTTAAAAGTTTAGGGTTCCGAAAAAATCTTAGTCATAATCGAATTATTGATTTTAAAACAATTGAGATTCTTGTTAAAAATCATACATTCCCAACGTCATATAAACCAACTTTACATGTGGCACTTGAAAGTGAGAAATGATAAACATTTTCCTTTCAAAATTTAAATTATCTGTCATGAGAACTTACTCGAATTTCACTCTTGATATTGCTGATATCTGGACTCTCAATAGAATCAATGTTCATATCTCTAGAAATAAATAAGAGTTAATTCATAGTTTTCATTGAGAATAGGAACCATAAAATCATCTTCTCTTATAGTCAACTCAACCGTCTGGATATAATTGTGAGACAAACTAATCTAAAATAGAACGAAAAAATTTTTTTACTTAGCTGCATGAAAAGAGTCTTACTTTGATAAATTTGACATTAAATTGCATGTTTTCGTGCAAAGATAAATGAGTTCCCTTTTTTTGAAATTTGAATCCTTTTCAAACTTTGTTTTCTCCCACCCTCCCTACTCCAGTTTAGTTAGATTAGAATGATTCCTCTTATTAGATTAGATTTTAAAAGTATACAAGAGAGAGTGGAAAAAATAAAGACAAAAGGGTTGCCCCTTCTCACTTGTAAATCTGACCCAATTGCTCATCTAGTTTGGATAATTTTTCAAAGAGGGTTCTCTTTGTTTTCCACACGTAAATTTCATTGACCAGCTCTGGGATAATGAGGAAGGTTCTCCAGCCATTGGTTTTCTTTGACTTGACAATATCTCCAAAAATGTGATCCCCAACAAATAAGACATCCTTTCCACGTGCTCCGATAAGATCAGAGAAAATTTTACAATTTCCTAAATTCAAGAATCAATAAATGAATGAAAGAAGGTTACAAGAAATGTGATTTTCCAGTTGGCATTTGTAAAAATATGAAGATTTTTCAAATATAAGAATCATTCATTATTGTAGCATGTTTTTTACGAGTTTTATTTTGACCAACTTCAAATGGTAAATTATGGATACCAAACAGTCAAAGTGAATATTCGACATAAACTTCTCCTTATTTAAGTCGAAAATCAATCCAAGAGTCAAGGATTTTAGGTAGTTGAATATTTCATTGACCAGCATGACTACTACTAAGTTACTGTGTATTGAAATGCAATCAATAGCCATTAATTGGAATTTAACTACATTTAATATGAGAATAGCAAAATTTTATTTTCAACCCTTTTATCAATAGGATGAGAGATTCGTGTATCTTTCTCAAGCAAACAAGGTCTAGATCACGTGACCAACTGTAGAATCAAGTAACTTGTGGACATTTCTTGAAAAAAATTAAAGATCTTTACAAAAGAGATGGTATATTTTTCCCCTTACATGATTGACAAAATGTAATACTTACCTCCACTATAGATTTGACCAGATATCAAGGGACCAACATGATGTCCAATTACAGTTTTACCAGTTTCCTGTTTTTATGCAATAAATAAAGAGAAATATAATTATTCTTCACAGAGATAACAAATATTAGAGCAAACTATATCAATGTTACAGTTGATTTTTGAACTTGTCTAACTTGGTTTTATTTTACATATTTGGATTAGATTTATACAAGTCAAATTTTATCATTTCATCAATTCTCACAAATACAGAATACAGAGCAAAGATAAAGAGAGATAGATGGAACATGATTCAGTAGCACAATCATATTATTAGATTATAATCGTGAAAATATGATATTGATTAAAATTAGTTTAACTAGTGCACACACATTTCAAGTACAATAAAATTATGCTTTTCTTTTCTTGACAATTTACTCATGATAAATTTAAAAGAGTAGAATAAGAATACACCTCACCTTATTAATTTGTCTTAGAACCGTTCCATTCTTGAAAAATGATGGCTTCCCTGCATCTGTGACGATGTAGTTGAAGTAGTCAGTCCATTTCTTGTCAGAGTTCTATAAATAAAAACAAATTTGATGAGAATAATCAGGAAACCCCCTTTAATATGTGGAGACATTTATCTGGAAGACTTTTATTCTTTCATTTAATCATTATTTGCTCGTACATAATTCTAGCAACATGAATGTTAAAAATATGCATTTCAAGGTTAAATCAAAAATTAGATTCTTTTTTTAAAATTAGACTAAGTAGAATGAACTTTGAAAAAGTGATTCTCTTATATTTTTTTATGTATGATGAAACTTGAATTTATTTGTTATAATAAAAAAGTAAATGGGATCTTTTCTATCTGTGAACGCTGGTTAACTAGGACTAAGATGAAACCATTGATAAAATGAGGAAATTTCTTACCTTTGAAGGATCCTGTATAAACAAATATAATTGGTAAAGGTTATGTTTTATATTACAATCAGATCTTCAATAATGATATAATCAAGAGTTACTCACTGGGGAACTTGTTATGAATGACATGATTTTCTAATAAAATGAAATTATTGTATCGAAACCCAAGTTAAGGGATAAATTTTGAAGCTTACATCTGTGTAAAGATAGTCACTGTTGGTCAATAGAAACGTTTTGGCTCCATTAGATCTAAGGCGCTCCAATAGCACAAGAATGTTTGGATCACGTTCAACATAATGCTCGAGATTATCGACTGTTCGTTTTTTTAATTCCACTCCATGTAGCCAGCTCATTGCTTTGTCGACATCTTCATAAATTGAAGTGAAGGACATGTACAAGCTTCCTGATTGTACACCTTCACTAACTGTTTGGTAATGCTCAGAAGTTGTCAAAACCTGGGTTATACATGCAAGCGCATAAAGCTTTGGGAGATCAAATAATGTATTCATTATGATTATACGATCCTCGTTATATTTGACAAACTTGTTTGGATACATTTCTCTTAGTTTTGCACTAAAAGTATAAAGTTTAATTGATTACCCCTGAACTGTACTAAATCCCAAAAGACAAACCAGAATGTTACCAAACTGGTCCATCTTAAGAAGAGTACCATGAAGTTTATCAAACCACATTCCACGAACAGGAAAATTCGGATCGTATTTGTGCTTTTTGAGATCCTCTGGGTAACCCATTTCAATCAACTTATCTATGATTAGATCGTAAGAGAGAGTTTCATATTGTGGGGATTTATATTCTAGATAAATAGTAAAAAAATGGATGGATCCTCACGAGCTAGAGTGTAATCCATATCGAAACCAAAGAATTTTATTTTATTCAGATGAAGGCTTCGGTTAACGAAAATTCTGTGAGATGTTTCACGTTTGTATGGTTGGTGTACTTCGGCCATTATTTTACAAACTATTTTTGAAAATTTGCTATTTCTATCTATACCTGAACAAACAATTAGCATTACTTCTTTTCAGTCTTTAAACATGATCAGAATTCAAAAATAAATTTCTTATTTTTTGATGAATGAGAAAAACGTATATTTACATGATTTTCAATGCTTAATTTGTACACTCTGTGAGGGATACCTAGTCGATGCAGTCACTATTGCAGAATGTCTTCATTCTTGTAAATTTTTGTTTTCTAAAAGATTTTTCAGTCTGCAAAACATGCATCATTAAACATTTAGAAGATAGTAATTATTGTCCAAAATGTGATATACTCATTCATCAATCGCAACCTTTAGATTACATACAGTAGGTTCTCTATATTATTATAAAAATTAGTTTTGATCCAACATTACAGGAAATCGTTTATAAGATTGTACCTCATCTTCGTATCGGTAAGTTTTACCACCAAAACAACTTATTGTTAAATTTTCTAATAAATTTTCTGGAAGATGAAGAAAAACGGAGATCAAAATTTTATCAGAGTGTCGTCAAAATAGATAATATTCCAGAGGAAACCAAAACTCCCAAGATTAAAAAAGATGTTATAAAACCAGAAGTCATATCTCACAACATTGATACTACAGTGGAAGACAATAACTTCCATCGGGACGATGAACAAATAAACATTATCCTCCAGTCAAGTTTAGATTTCCCCTTTGGTTCGTTGAAACGAAAATATCTACGACTTTCGTCAAAAGCTTCTGTAACCCATCTTAGAAAATACATTGCCAAGGTACTCCTCAACGATGTTGACCAATTCAATGAAATCGATATTTATCTTAACAATGAGAAAGGTGGCATATTCCTTGGTCGTGATCATTTATTGAAATTTGTTCGTGTTTTATACTGGCAAAATGTAAGTTTTTTTAATTTTTTGATGAGACTCTTAGGAAT
This sequence comes from Gyrodactylus bullatarudis, assembly GCA_012064415.1. Taxonomy (NCBI): domain Eukaryota; kingdom Metazoa; phylum Platyhelminthes; class Monogenea; order Gyrodactylidea; family Gyrodactylidae; genus Gyrodactylus; species Gyrodactylus bullatarudis. Next base: position 56,887 of record SSNU01000034.1, read on the forward strand.
CTCCGATACCTCTCGAATACAGGAAGAAGAAGACCTTCAACTTTTGCTAACATCTGTGATAATGAATACTCAAAACAAAGGGCGAAACTGAGCAAATTTTTTAAAGGAAACTTGTTGAATAAACTAATTTTTATAATTATATATTCTTGTATTATTTTGTTCATTTCTTATCATTGGATTTTGTCTCGATAATAATCCTTTTTCTTTGTAGTAATTTTAATAGAAACTCGATGAACATCGTAGACAATTTCAAGGATCCCTTGTCCTCAGATAAAGAATCAGATAATGAGTCGAAAAAGTATCAGGAGAGAGTCGTTGGCATGAGTGAGTTTTTCTTTGCATGTGTGTTTGTATGTGGAAAATAATATATAGTATTTGCGAGGAACATATTTTTACAGTTTGCACTTTATATAGAGTCTAATAATACAATCTATAGATCTCTTCAGTTTGTGGGGTGAATGAGCATTTTTCCAATAGAACACTAGTAGTTCACTTTACAAGTTGTAATTAATAAACGATATAGACCATTCTTTTTTAACAACAAACATATTTTAGAGAGTGAATCTGAGAAAGAGGAAAATAAACGTAAGTTTTTTTGGCAAATAAAAGTTTTTCATCTTGTAATAATCCCCCCTCCAGTGTAACTCTATCATAATCTTGAATCCTACAAATCAACTTTGTCATTCACACCATGAGTCTAAACTTTCACTCCTTGACAACTTTACTTATTTTATTTTCCCCGAACAATGTTGTATGCCTTAATCAAAAATTGATGCTTTAACCATGAAAAACACATTTTCGAAAATCATTTTCTGATATACAACAATCCCATTTTCCCTAAAATCATTAAAATTTACCTAACTTCCTTTCTTCCGACATGTGAAAGAACACTCAATTTTTAACAATAAGCCCTATTTTTATTCAAAATGTTGTGAAATTCATTGAAAAAAATCTTGGCACGTGTTCAAAAAATTGTCATCTTCAATCGAGATTTTGTATATCAGAACAAACTCGAAAACGTATAGTTTTATAGGAAAAAAATGCTTAGTTTTCGGTGATCTTCAAAATGAGATTAAGGCTGGGAAAAGATGAAAAATTTGGCCTACTCTAATGACCATATAACCAAATTTACTTTAAATCGGTGAACGAATGAACTAAAATGCTTTATTCTTTTGAAATATTTTTATTTTCCTCAAATCATATTATTTTCACTTTAATTCGATAAATATAACCAATCTTTTGCTATCGTCTCTTCCAGTCGTTTCGGCACTGAGATAGTCAAGTTCTTCTCTCGCCTAAGAAGAGACTTTGTAAAGACTACAACTTTTTATTAATAGTTTCGAGTAAAATATAACGAATGAAATGAGAAGAGGACAATGATTTTAACTATTTTTTACAAATTCAAGGAATCAGAAATCGCAATACTCCGTCAGAATCTCGTATCCCAGTTAGTAAGAAGCACTACAAAGAAAATCATTATTACGAAGACTTTGAGACCATCGACTGGGTCAAGGACATCTCTCGAGATAGAATTCGTCACAAGAGCCTTCATTTTGGCAAGGTAAGAGGATTAATTGACTTGATTGCTTTTCAATTTTTTAGCGGACAATTCTAGACCATTTGCGATGCTTCCTCGATAGTGGGTCCGGTTGGTTTTGTGTATTGGCCATAGGAATATTAACTGGCCTAATTGCTGGCATAATCGACATTGGCTCCACATGGCTCTCCGATATTCGCCAGGGAATTTGCTGGGATGCATTTTGGTTCAATCGAGAACAGTGCTGTTGGTCAACCGGAGAAGAGAATTGTCGCTGGTATACATGGTCAGAGTTATTCTTGAATAAGAAGCCGACAAGTCTTCATCCTGACGCCTACATAATTGCCTACCTGTTCTATTGCTTTTGGTCACTGGTATTTGCTGGATTATGCGTGTTATTGGTTAAGAATTTTGCTCCTTATGCTTGTGGTAAGTTGTACTTTTTTCCTCTTAAAAAGCATGCGAAACAAAATTATTATACAAGAATAGTCAGTACCCTTGTGACTTGTTCGAAAAAAATATTTATATTCTAACGTAACATCCCTTGAGAAGAGTGGTTGTTTGAAAACCTATTTGCTAAGGTTGTTGGTAACTAGTCTTAGAGCCGAAAATAGGCAATTCTAACCATCACTATCGTTTTGAATGACAAGTCGACTTTGAAAGCCAAACTAAGATTTTCATTCAGTGCAATCGTTTTGGTAAACTAATTAAATACAGATGTATAATTTCAATATTGAAACTCCAACTCTCAATTTTCAACATTATCGATTAATTTATCCGATACCTTTTTTTCAATGAATGAGTCGCTTTTAATAAAATTAACCTTCCTCACTCTTACATATCTTTGAACCCTTTGAATTCCCATGGGTCCAGATCTGAAAAGTCATTCAAAATTTAAAACCAATAAGATTACCTGTGAAAGAATGAAAAAAAACAATCATCAAATCAATAGTGTTATGAAAGTGTTCTTTTCAACTATTGGTTTAATAATAATCTTGTATTTTCTTTTTAATCAAAGTCCCTAGAAAGAAATATGTAACTGAAGGCTCAGAGATGGCATGCATTGCCTAAATCTTCAATGAAAGAGTAAAATTATACTGTTGTTGATCATCGATCCCAAAACACTCTTGAATAATAATCTTGAGGCTATCAGTAAAGGTTGACTTGCTCATCAAAAGAAATTATTTCAGAGTGATATCTCACCCCTTACATATGGTAATCCATTGATTTTCTCATTGAACCTTTTCGACAAGTTAATAAAAACTACATGATACAGCTTCTATTTTCTGAAATCAAAATCCTCTCCTTATGGATTATCTGAATTCTTTTTTCTCAAGGTTCGGGTATTCCAGAGATCAAAACTATCCTCTCTGGATTTGTTATCAGAGGCTACCTTGGCAAGTGGACACTGTTGATCAAGTCGGTCGGTATGATCCTGGGTCCGAGTGCTGGTCTATCTCTCGGCAAAGAGGGACCCATGGTTCACATGGCCAGTTGTGTCGGCAACATTCTTACAAATCTATTCCCAAAATACGGCAAGAATGAAGCAAAAAAGAGGGAAATTCTATCTGCCTCAGCTGCTGCTGGTGTAGCTGTTGCTTTTGGCGCTCCAATCGGAGGTGTCTTATTTTCCCTTGAGGAGGCCTCTTACTACTTTCCCATGAAGACAATGTTCCGATCATTCTTTTGCGCCATGATCTCAGCCAACGTCCTTAGAATGATGAATCCGTATGGAAGTGATCATTTGGTCTTGTTCTACGTTGACTACAAAGCTCAATGGCATGTTGCTGAATTAATCCCCTTTGCATTTCTCGGCCTATTGGGAGGTCTTTTTGGATTTATTTTCAACAAAGCAAACCTCAAAGTCTGTCGTATGAGAAAAACAACATGGCTCGGCAAGTATCCAGTTAGGGAAGTCCTATTTGTCACCGCTATCACAGCGATAATATCATTCCCTCATGAATATCTACGCATGAACACTAGTGAAATGATCAAGGTCATGTTCAGCCAATGCACCTCGGACAGTGAATACTCAATCTGGTTAGTTCTGCTCTTGTATATAATTGAATATAATACTTTAATTTCAATGTGTAAGAGTACCTTGACAGGTGGAGAAATTCAACCTTTTCCAGCCTTAATCTCATTCTGAAGAATTCCATTAAAAATAATTAACCATCTTTCTCATCTTTAGTGATTATCAAAAGAACCTAACTGATCCAATCTACAAGTCTATTGGAAATTTCCCAACTGGCAAGAGAATGACGACAGCAGTCTGGCTTCTGGCCATTGGTGCCATCCTCAAAATGTTTATAACAATATTCACATTTGGCATCAAATTACCTGCTGGTCTCTTCATTCCAGCTCTTGCTGTGAGTATTAAAATACAGATTGCTTGGACGCTCAAATTAAAAAAGTGAAAATCTTTTCATGGGGGTTGTTCATTGAAATTGTAGGTCTATAACTGAATTTTTCCATAGGCTCCAAAGTTTATTATCTAGATTATTACTCTTTGAGTGGAATGTGTGTTTTCTTTTCACTTTGAAAGGCATTTTAAATGGGTCTATAGGATGAAAATAAGAGTCTTCTTGCATGTATTATCACTGCAAACTGTCTCATAAACCAATAAAATTGAAGCAAATTTTCTCACTACTCTTATTGAAAATTACTATCCCTTCATTTTGATTATTATTTTCTAATTCCCTTCTGATAAAGTCTCTTCCATCATTGTATTATTAGGTTGTGCGATAAGTAATGGGACTCCAACTTGAACAAAAATTTTATCCTCCAAAACTAATATGAATTCAAACAAATTTGGTACCATGATAGAAAGATGATAAAAAAATCATCTCGAACCCCCATTTCGGAAAAGACATTAAAACTTTTTTTCAGAAGAAGAACTTTGATTTCATAGGTCATTTCCATTATAGACTTCATCTTGCGTCGTCTGATAATCCCCATTTCTAGATTATCTCTAGAACCTTTTCTTAAAGTCGAGAATTGCAAATCAAAAGATGTGGTAGAAAATGGATTTAATCCCCTTTCTCAACTCTAAATTTGAAGAATTCTTTACTAATGGGATCATAAAATTACAAATTCATTAAGAGAAATGTCCAGTTTCATCAGAAAACTATTTTGTCTGATATCCAATCGATCTTTCTCAAGTTTTTTCAATAAAATCAGTTTCAATATAAAATTTCATTATTCTCAAGGTGGGAGCAATGATTGGTCGTATTGTTGGCGTTGAAATGGAACATCTCGTCCTGTCCCATTTCGAGAATCCGCTAGTCAACCGAATGTGCAAGTCGAGTGAAGCTTGCGTTAACCCTGGTCTCTATGCCATGGTTGGTGCTGCTGCATTTCTCGGCGGTGTCACCAGAATGACCATTTCGCTAGTTGTTGTCATGCTCGAACTAACTGGCGGGTAAGTTTTTATCTTGAAACATTTATGACCTAAATTATATACATTTCCATAGTCAAAACTGGCCTATTTATGAAATTAAGATTGATTATTCAATTTAATTTTTAATCATCAACATTTTTATTCTTAAACTAACAAATGTAGTGTATTCTGAATATTTCTGGGGAGGATAAAAAGAAAAACGTAAAGCTGTTTTCGATCAATTTGGGAATCCATGAATTTTACCAAATTTTTTCAAAAACAATTCATTTTTTGAATTGTTAAAACTTTCCCAATAAAATATATTGTAGCTTGATAAGTCATAGTTTATTCGAAAGAATATTGGTCCTTCTTTTAGAAAAGTGGTCATTTTTTTACAATTAACTCAACCAATGGAAGTACACAAAAATTTAGCATTGTGATAGTATTTATATGTCAACCAGGTTAGAGTCTGAAGAGACCTGGCGAAATATAACGTCAATCACTATAATATAAGTCTGTTTTCTCTAACCTTCCCCCATGAGTTCAGAACCCAATAGTAGTAATATTTTTGATGAAGTTCGACAATATTATCGTTCAAATCATTTTTAGTTTCTTTAAAACAGAATTATCGCTTGAGCTAGTTACCTGTCCCACTGAAGCTTGAAAGGGTTAACGAATTATCTTGATATCGACATGACAAAACCCTATTTGATAACCTTATTGGATAATTTGAATTGCATATTTTTCTTCCTCAAGACTCAACTACATTATCCCCTTGATGGTGGCCAGTATGGTTAGCAAATGGACTGGGGATCGCCTCACAAACGGTTCCATCTATGAAGAGCACATTAAACTTAATAATTATCCCTATCTCGGTGGACACGATGAGATCCTCAATAATCTCAACGCTGTCGATATTATGAAGCCAAAGTAAGCAGCTTTCTATTTCTAATACTTCAAAATGATATAAAGCTGTATCCATGATTTATGATAGAAAAATCAAAATTTCTTGAAAATGATGAGATATTTTTTTGTAATTCAGATTCAAATTCACACCTCAAAAGAGTCAACTATCACAAAAATACAGATCATTTTTTCAAATTTTGAATTCATACCAATTTCGAGTTTGATTGAGGCGCCAAATCTTGCTTTCTAGGATTTTGATTATCATAAAGTTGGGCATCAAGGTTTTGAGAAAACTGCCACAGTTCTCCGATCTTGGTTCAAGCTCAATTTGCCTTTTATTCGATTTCATCGTCTGACCACGATACTAGAAAACAACATTTGATCGCTCAATTGAAATGAGATCAAAATAAACTTTCAACTCAAATTCGAAAATTTTTCTTGAATGTTTTTCCCTCTTAATCAATTAGGTGAACATTACAAACTGTCGCATCATTATCGACCTCTTGATAGAATACTTTTGATTTTTGTATCAAAGGTTCTCATCTCCATATCAACTGTAGATTATTATATATTAATAGTTATATTATTACTAATGATTCATGAGATAACGTTAGTTTATTTTTTTCATAAAAATTTATCACAGTCTTCTTACAATACTGCGTGCGTGTAAAGTTAGTTGATATAGAGTAACAGCTCTTGATCATTACTTTACTTAAAAATTTGTGAAAATTTTTCAGCTGAGTAATTGGCAATTTGTGGCCTATCAAATATAAACATGAAGATGACATGAAGATGAGAATTTACTATTATTTTTACAAAACCCCTTTTTACTCATGGAATTATCTGTAGCTCAACTAAAAACAGAGATCAAAGAGTTTCTCTCTCGAAACCAAAATTTTTATCGATTACGATGATTCGAAGCATTTAAGTACTGATATTTGGGATCAACATTGAGCGAAGAATTCGAATTCACCTTTATAAGTTCACTTAAGTTTGTCATTACTGTTGGAAATCGAACCATTTGAACTTCTCGATTATCACGAAAGTAAATTATCCAAAATCTGGAAGTTTAACTTTTTCTCTGAAACAGTAATATCTTCGCTATCTCCATGGCCAAATTCGAATTCATTGTCTAATGTTGATCCCAAATATCATCACTTCACAGCTTCAAATTATCGAAGTGGAAATTTGGTGCATTTTCCAAATCCAAAAATTGGCCTAATTTTGGTCAAATTGAATTTTTTCTGAATACCAACAACTTATTATTAGCTCATTCCGTTTTAGAATTCAACAAATTATTATTTTCTGTGAATCCGGAGAAAAATATCGAGTTTTTTGTAAAAATAACAGTAAATTCTCATCTTCATGTCAATTAGGTTTTTGTTTTTGTCCTTCGAAAAACTATTGAGATTTTAAACTTGACTTTACCGAATCTTTTACAAATTCAACTTGTCGTATGTTGACAAAGAATGATTGATACATTGATTTTGATGTAAACATTTTTGTCACTATAGAAAAAAGGTTTAAAAGAGTCAGTAAATAAATGTCATCCATCCCTTGATCTAAAAGAAAACAATAAAAAAGTCAAATGCCTTCCTTATAATAATAATAATAATTCTATTTCAGTTGTGGTCACACCTAGAGCACCAAATTTGCTACTCTCAATGCTACTTTTTAAAAACTCAACTGCCATTTCTGCTATTCAATGCTACATCTTCTTAAAATTGGTCCCTTTTGTTGCTCTCTTTCTCTCTCTGATTGGTTCACATCTATACATGCTTTGAATACGATTTGATTATTTTTGAATGAGTCACATTTTGAGTTTCAAGTAGATTATCAGACTTTTGTTTCAACTTACTGCTACACCTGTGTTCTATACATTTGATGAGGCCACTAGGGATCAATTGACTAAAGAGGCATGATACAAGTTTGGTCATTTCTGCTACTTTTTTGGTGCTCTAGTCTTGACTGGTGATTCATTAAGAGATAATATGAATTAACTCTCTCTTGTAATAATAATAATAGAAAGTCATTATTTTGAGAAGATGTGCAATGTTTCACCAGTTTCGGCCACAACTCTCCTAGCATTGCACAAAGCTTTTTATTATATATATTATATCCTCGATAAATTATTATTCTTTTTTCGGATCATAATAAACCTTTGATTAAATTATTATACAAATTTAATTTCTAAAAAATTTGACAAAACCATCTTCTGATCAAATGCACATTCTTCCACTTGGTTGGAAAAAAGCTCCACTTTCATTGGCTACTACTTCAACTTTGAATAGTAAAAGAGTCCTCTTCAGAAACTTGCTCTTTCAATGTTGGTCAATAGATTTATTGCCCTTTATGACTAATACCATACAAATATTGGCTCAACAATGTTAACTTTTGTAAATTCAATTTCGCACATTTAAAAGTAATTTAACTCAATTTCCAGCTTGAATAGTGATGAAAATCTCCTTGTTTTGGCTGAAGAAGGCATGAAGCTGGGCGAAGTGCGAGATTTGATTCTAAACTCTGATGTAAAGGGATTTCCCCTTGTCACTTCAAAGACATCCAGAAACCTAGTTGGATGGGTAGCCAAAAGAGACCTCATCTTGGCCATTGATAAGGAGTGCTCCTTTGAATCGAAAATCGATCTTTCCTCCAAAGTTTACTTTGGCGATTCCAATGATGATAATGGGGAATTTCTCGAATTCGATAATAACTCTGAACAAAAAGATCAAATCTCTCTGAATCTCCAACACATTGTTGATCTGGTAAGTGACTAATTTTTTGTCTAAACAACAATTCCCTAAACCTACTAGCAAACTGGTTATTACTATATCCATGTTGTGAACCTAAATTGACGGAGGTTGTCTTCTCACACCTAGATGTCAGAATTCGGATAAGCTAAAGTGTCAATTCCATAAGAGAGTCACAGAATATTCAACTCACGCTGGAAGATGTAGACACTTTTCGTTCTCATTAGGGTCTAGTCTAGTGGTTAGAAGCATTGCCTCGCAAACCCATTTATCTAACTATAGATTCTCATTTGTACTTACTCAGAGTATCTTAACTAGTTGAGGGCTGCTTTTTTCATAGTATTTTGACTTTTAAAGGCAATGGGATAATGAATAAAGTTACTCAGTTGTTAAAAGTTTTTGAAAATTTTAGCTTTAATTGTATCAAATGAACATTATTTCTTTTGCTACAGAGTCCAGTTACAGTCACTTATTCGACACCCATGGAAACAGTTGTTGATTTCTTCAAAAAACTTGGCTTGCGTCAAGTTGTGGTTACCAAAAATGGGTATGTTTTCTTACTACTTTTTGAATAAATTTCAACAACACATTCACTACGCCATGGGTTAAGGCTTCTAAAAACCTTTCGAATCTTTTCACAATCTCTAAATATACTGATTTAGTTATATTCTCATAGTATATCATATACGAAATATTTTATCTGGTAATTTATAAGTTACAGCCTAAAGTGACGAGGCACTGGGTTAGACAATATATGATATAAATCTCTCCAAGTGTGAGATAATGCAGATGAGAAACATGAGATTAGAATTTGATCTAGATAATTAGGTTCGAAAGAGTTATCAAGGCAATCTGAAACATGATATAAGATATTTCACTATTTATAAATTGAATCTCATGAAAAAAATTCATTGCTTCAATTTATTTTAGATTATTACTTGGAATAATAACAAAGAAAGATATACTCAATAAAATCCACAATTGTAATGGAACATTATAGAACATTTACTTAGCTTGTATATTTTGATTTCAAATATAATTTTTATTTAATATTCATCATCTATGATAATCTCTATCTAATTCAAATAACGGATTCTTTTGTTCATGAAGATTTTTATTATGAGAATAAAACAATGATTGATGCAACACTAATTGATGATCCATTCATATTATGAATCATAATCTAATTAATTTGAATTTGTAAAATACTAAAGACTCTATTAAAACAACCAAACATAACAACATGCATTAATGTTTTGTGCTTTTTGCTTTATACAGATTTGAAAATTTTAAATTGAATTTGAGTTATTATCCCTTATATATAGAAATCCGTCGCTTTTAGTCAAATAATATCCTTTTAAATAGAAAATGGAAACTGAAATGTATGCAGATCCGGAGGTAATCTTGATCATTAGTTATTCTATAGTTTAACGATAGTTGCTTCGAAATTCAAAGAATTGCTGACTATAATGCAAAACGAATCGAAGATATTTATACCCATTTTGAGGTAGCTAGACTGATCTCTTATGCAAACATCGAAGTCCCTCATTACAGAGATACCGAATATGAAAAGTTTCAAAAAGTTTTACAAGCTGAAAAATTTTATCTGTTCCGAAAAATTGATGCTCTGGAGTCAAAGATTGAGAATTTATTATCGAAAAATTCCAGTTCTTTCAAGGATGATGATGATATGGATATAAGCATAATAGTACCCAATAAATCTAAAGCCAACTCTACAAAGCTTCAGTGTATCCCGCATGTGGAATCTATTGTTTCTTATGGAACTACACCGGTTAGATCATCTAATAAATTCTCGAATATGACCAAGGCTTTTAATACAACTGAGGTTGGTAATGTTGTCAAGGGATTCTTCAACCATGTTACCAAAATTGAAAATGATAGTGGATCCGACATGGAAGCTGAGTCGACAGTTGATGAGGTCATCCCTCGACAAGAAGAAAAGAAGAAACCTTTTCAAATATACAAAGATCCGACTCTTGTCCGTGCCATTGAAAGTGAACAAATTAACCTCAAATATTCCCAGCTCAATGAGTCTAGCCAACCAAATCAAAAATTCCCGCAAGCCAAGGAAGATGTACCCCAGGAAAAGAGGGCATTTGGAATTTATCAAGATTCCATTCGTGAACATTCTGTCAGGAAAACCTCTGAGAGTCTGGCTACCCCCATGGGGAAGAATATCCATCATGATGATAATTTTGAAGATACCATGCCAATAGCCACACCAAAACCCGTTGAAAAGACCGCCTTTGATGTATTTAAAGGTCCGCTCCATGAATCAACAAAGGCATTTGCTCGTAAAAATCCAAATGAGTTCTTCAATGATCCCATTTACGAGTCAACCAAGGCATTACCTAGGAAATTATTGCCTGAAACCAATGAGAGCTGTATCAGGTCATCCTTTAATAGTTCAAAGAGTGTGGTCGATGACAAATTTGTTGTAAGCTAAATTACTTCAATCTAATTTCACTAATCCATTTCTTTTTCTCTTTCACAGGCTCCCATGGATAAGGGATTAATTGTGAGTCTTTAATGTTCTTAGGAAACTTCATATAAACCTAATAAGTCGAAATTATAGGGTCCTCTGCATGAATCAACCAAAGCCATTCCTAAAATGAATGCCCAGGTAAGATTTTAAATCTTTAATTTATAAATTTTCTCAAGGCATTGAACCAGATGAAGGGACCTTTATTTGAATCGACTAAAGCTTTACCTTTCAAAGTTAGTTCATTCATAGACTTTTTCTCGCTGTAATTTACATTCTTTTTACTTTTCTAGAGCCAGTTTGTGCCAAATAACCAGGAAAATTCATCTGTAAGTATAAAAATAATAATGATTCTTGTCAAAAATAATCATTATTTTTGAAAGGATATCAGCTCAAAAACAATTAGTCAAAAGGTAAACAATTTATATTAGCCCATTTAATATTTTAACCTTCAAAATTTTAATTTCAGAGAAAGATTGACAATATTGAAATAAGCAGTCCTGCTCCAGCCCCAGGGAAAAAAGAAATTGAGGCTATGACGCCATCATCTAAATTTAGATATTTCCTCAATTAATAAAATATATTTTGGACCAATAGTTTCTCTATATGCGTTGATTTAGCTCAGAAAATGAATTTTTGTAAATATTTCCAAAGATTATGGTAATATCATAAGTTATGACTCATAACTATTAGATTTAAGAATTAGCAGATCTTGTCTAGATAATCTTGATATGAAAAATTCTGTATACTTTAAACTAGATTTGATTATTGGTTTTAGTTTAAAAATATTTCATTGAACTTATTTGAACAAAATATCAACTAGTTTATTTAAATACCAAAACTCAATTTGTTTTAAAAGGTTTCATCAATTCAATATAGAACATCATGGTCTCTCCAAAATGCTTAATCCTTGTCCTACAGCTCATGATCATAAAGGGTCATCCGTTCCACGGACGTAAATCTAACTTGTTGATGCTATTCTGAGACATTGTTTCAGTACGATTCAACATTAAAAAATTCCTTTCATCGTCCTACAGCTCATGATCACAAAGGGTCATCCGTTCCACGGACGTAAACGAATCTTGCTGGTGCTATACTCGGATTTTAATTCGAGTACGATTCAGCATAACATGATCATCCTCTATTGTCCTACAGCTCATGATCATAAAGGGTCATCCGTTCCACGGACATAAACCAAGCTTGTCGTTGCTATACTGAGACATAGTTTCAGTACGATTCGCCATAACAATACTCTTTTCATCGTCCTACAGCTCATGATCATAAAGGGTCATCCGTTCCACGGACGCAAAAAAACATAGTCGATGCTATACTAGGATCTTGATCCAAGTACGAATCAGCTAGACAGCATTCCTTCTGATAAACGATCCTAAATGGAGAGTAGATAAATAATACATTTATAAAACAAGTTTCAGTATAATTCACTTGCTACGAATATACTGTTTTACTGAATCTAGGTAACTAGCATTTTAACGTTAGTTTACTTTCAATAAAAAAGCATTTCTTCGAACCCAGAGAGGCTGAAGACCACAGCTGAAATCAGAGTTTTATGATTCTGATAAGGGATAGGGATAACCTGTATTCTTGAAACCTCGCGATCCTAGGATAGCAATCACAGTGACAATGCTGTATAATTAGAAGTGAATTAGTGTTTGGTTAGAAGACGATCAACTCCTATCTACTTGTGTATAAAATTAGTTAATAAAGTTTGTGACCAAACATAATGTCTAGCTTTTATAGTAAGAGCGATATTTGGAACTATTCTTTGAACAAAAGAATAGCTCAAACTTAAACAATTAGATTTATTACTGGGAGCCTTCGAAATACTTTAAATGTTTCAGTTACCATAGTTTTATTCTGAAATTATCGTGAAACGTTTTTAATATGACATTATGAATAGGCTATTCATAAAACTAGTCCTTTGGTAATTTTCTTACTAGTAATTGGAGACAACGAAATAAACAAATGGAAGGACCCCAATCGATTAATATAATTAGTAGAGAGTCAAAAATATGACCTAAAAAAATTCGTTATTTATATGGTAAGTTACCATTGGTAACAAATGATACTTGGTGTTGGAGTTTTTGGCATGGTTTAAATAATATAGAATAAAGCATGCTGCATGATGTAATCAAAATGTGAATCGTGGGAAATCAAAGAATGAATGCGATTGGTCAATTAGATTAGGTATGGGTATATTCTATGCAAAGTATACATTATGTATAAATATGACCTATAAATATGCCTTTTAAAAAATATGACCTATTACAAAATATATGACCGATATATGCTCTTATAACTTTTTTACATGAAACCTCACACCTCCTCTGATTATACCAATGTGCTTTATTTGTTTAATATACCTTACTTGTAAAATATGACTTATATGACTTTTTGATGCTCTAATAATTATTATTTATCTGTTAACCGGGGTAGAGTCTAAAGAGACCTGGCGAAATATAACGTTTATCACTCAAATATACGCTTGTTGTTCTCTAAACCTTCCAAATGAGTTTAGAACCTAACTCAAATAAAAAAGTTACTCGATTCTAAGTAGGACACTTGTGTCCCAAAATGCTTGTATAATTTTTGAACTTGAATCCTTATATGGCTACTTAAAAGAATGTGGGTCCTTACTTGGCAGATTACTTACGAGTATATTCATTATCCATTATCAATTTAAATGAAAATTCTATATACAAATCTGTCCCAGCATACATCAGGATTTTTCTTTGAAAAAGTTAGTAAAATAGTAATGATTATCTGGTACATGAGTAGAAATAATAGGAATAATCTGGGAGATCTTAAGGTTTTTAAAAACATCAAAATTAAGTTGAAATCTGTGTCTTAAGGGATGAAGCGTTGTAAGGAGGATCGTAAAACCCCTATAGGAGCGAAGGGAGTAATTTCGATTGGCAGTAGACGGGATTTTGTGATAGAGAACAGCAGAAAATGCGATTTTTCTCAGCCAAATGAGGTAGAGATCAGCCTTGCCTACAAGTTTTTTATATGAGAGAGGGCCAAAACATGAACGCAGGATTCGAAATAGGAGGATTTCAGTTTTCTTGATTGTTCCGACGGGGAGGTTGGATAGGAGGGAGGCTCCATATTCCAGATGGGGTAGTATGCAATGCTTTAAAAGGAGCAACCGCAAACTGGGAGAGTGAAAAAATTTTCAGAGAAAATAGGATTCGATTCTTAACGTTTTGAGAATAGAAGTGGCATGAATCGAGGTGTCAAGTTTGTTGGAGTAATTTAGTCCAGAATTTGAGATACAATTGAGGGAATGAGGTCCGGCGTTAATGTAATAGTGGGGGATAGGCAGAGAATTTTCGTTTTAACAGGATTCAATGATAAACCAATTTTAGCTAGGGAAGCGTCCAAGTGTCTAAGTTCACCATGAATAATGTCTGTGCCATGTTTGCATGGGCAAAGGATTTTTATATCATCAGCATACTTGAAGTAAGTTATGTCAGTGGTAGACGGTGTATCTGGGAGAAAACAAGATTGAAGAGTGTTGGACCAATGGTAGATCCTTGTGGGACTCCCGAACTTATCCTGGCATAAGTTATTGAAAGATACGTAGCGGGTTCTGTTTTCAAGAAATCCGAGAATAAGGTTGATTATGTAAGGATTGACATGATGGTTGTTCAGGCTGTCTTTTATGACGCTGAACGGCAGACGATCAAATGCTTTTGAAACGTCTACATAAAAAACCACAGCAGGGATACGTTTGTATTTAAGTACATTGGCCGTCTCTATGAAAGAAACAATGTTTGTTGCAGTGCTGCGACCTGGAACAAATCCATGTTTTTGCGGATCAATGCTGGTAAGATTGATAGACTTTAAATGTAAGTTGATGAAATTATCAACAATTGAAAGGAATATGAGGAGACTAGAGATTGGTCTGAAATCAGAAGGATTTATAGGCTTGGAACATTTAGGGATTGCTGTAATCAGAGTATTATGATTCTTATAAGGGATAGAGATAACCTGTATTCTTGCAATCTCACGAGCCTAGGAGCTAATTAGCTCGACAAGGTGGTCTATCAAAGGCAGAACAAGGCCATTCTAAGCCTTGAGTCCAAGATTTAATGATTTCTTTAATTTAATAATTGAAAAAAATATTGAGATTATTATAATTTAGTTCTTCTGAGAGTGACCATATTGCATAATATGACTATTTGGAAGTGGTTTGGTCTATGATTAGTCTACCCTTACTATGTATTTGTCCGGTTTGTATCGTGCTAAGCAATGTTTGAAAGATTAATCTAAAATAAAATTGCTGCAACTTACAAAAAGTTCATTAAAAGTTGTCTTCAAAATACATTTTGATTTTCTTAAATGTGACAGTTACCATAGTTTTTCTCTGAAATCATCGCGAAACATGCTCAATATGACATTATGAATAGCTAGTCCTCAGGTCATTTTCCTACAAGTAGTAGAGAGAATTATCAAAAATTTCAAAAGCATTTCTTAACAAGTTAGACCAAAATAAAGTCTATATTCAGATTCAACGACCATTATATAGAATAAAAAGTCGGGCAACATAATATAAATCAACTTGTTCAATACGGTATCTCTTAGATTTAAGTAATATGTTTTTCCGATTTGTGTTTTCAAACAAAGTTATGATATGATTACTTACGAGTATAATCATTATTCATTATCAATTTAAATGAAAATTCTATATACAAATCTGTCCCAGCATACATAAAGATATATTTGCATATATACAAGACAGGTCATTCGCTGATTAGAGAATAATATCTGTACTATACTTAGAAATAATATAAAACTAGGAACAAAAGTGTTCCATCCTCAGAATATTTAGAGAACAGGCAACTATGGAATAGCAGAAACATGCTCATTGGACTCATTGAAAAATTCTTTCTTTACATGTGAGTATTTGATATTACTTTTATTTGTTTGTCCAATTTTGAATGGTTAAGAGTATTTTTTCCTGATAATTAGGCAGCTAATCATATTTTTAAATCTGTGAATTCGTTTTCATGTCGTATACTCTTCTTTCTTGATTCAGTTACCTAGAATATGTACTAAATACTATTTATTGTACAAACAATGCACGAGTGTGGAATTAATGTCGCTAACACACCTAAAAATCTAATGAAAAAATGAATCGAGAAAAAGAAAAATATTTACTCAGTTTTAACTTTATGACTGAAAAATTGACTCTGGAACAGAGCACCAAAACTGACATTGTTAGTAATTAACTTCTCAAAACTGTAATCTTGATCATCATTGAGTTTATCGACTACCAATTTCATATCGAATAGCTTTATTTTGGCTAATATAGGAGATTACTCCATAGTTTGCTACAAATTTTTATTCAGGCACTAAACTTTGAGAGACTTGTATTGAAAATCATTGTTTATATATCAAGTTACATTCTGAATGGGCCAACATACATCTAGTTGTAAAGGTTTTAGACTATGAGAGGAAACCAATGTAATTGATACACCATGATTCTTTACTCTCTTGATTGAATGGAACTGGGTACATTTGTATTGTTCTCAATTATTTAGCAAGGAGAATGTTATTTATTCTTTGGGCCATATAAATTTTTAATAGACATCCAATTCTTGCGATTTATCCACAAAGCTATTGCCACAAAAAGTTTTCCAAATCCATTTTGAAGATGAAAGCCTATGGATTCACTTAATTATTCTCATTTGTGTAAAATTACTTGGCAATAATATATAATATCGATTAAATATCACTACTAGCACTAATTGAAGCTCAATGCAGTTATCTTCCCCACAAACAGTTTGGTAAAAAAAGACCACACAGATTTTCAATTTTCACCTTATTCAACAAACTGTTTGTTTCTTTGTTAATTACATCACACTCTGATGATTGAAGGCTATGCCCAGTGGACATGTGTGTGTCTTTTCCATAGTAACTTGGTAAAATCGAACTGAATATTCCTTTCATCTCTGTAGTAGTGTAATTCTATTTAGGGAAAATACACCAAGAGTATTATTAGAATGATTCATTTGATCGTTTACACTTGCATCCAATCAACATGTTTGAGTTGTAGGGGATAAAACTACTTAAACGGGAGTTGTTTTGCTGTAGAACATTGAAGAGAAGCATCATAAAAATTGATTTATCTGTCAAACAGAGGTAGTCGACAGGAAAATTACTCACCAGCAGTGTAGTAGGAAAAATGTGTGAATTCCCTCTAGTAGTAAAACAAAAACCATTTCTCAGTTATTGAAGGGAGTAGTTGAATGATTGGTAATGGGAAAAAGAATGATTTGCAAATGATCCGTACCTTTTCATCTCCTGCGCCAGTCCTAACAGCTTCAAAGAGAGATTTAAACTCTTCATATTTGCTAAAAATAATGGAATTTGAGAGATACTCAAATTTTCAGAGTCTTTTTATTTCGGTCTGATGTCCATATCTCAATGAATATACAAATCTTTGCTAGAATCAGGGCTATACTCATCAGTGTGCTACATGCCACGAAAGGGATACGAAAGCTTGACCTTTGGATTTTTTTTATAAAAAAAGTCAATAAGGTATTTCAAATTTAAGTTATTGATGTGTATTTTTAGCTTACTTGTGCTCACTCTAGAGAAAATCCGAGCACATGGTCCGATGTGCCAGATTCAGATTCTACAGTATTGTATGCTCAAAAAATGTTGAAATCATTTCGTTACTACTTTGCAGGATCAATTAGTAAACATAAAAATAGACATATCAAAATTATGGTAACCAAATTTGACAAATAAACATTTATTAGCGAAAAGCAAATATAATATTAACGTACCTATCTCAAATATTCATTTTAAAAAAGAAAAAACATACTAAATTAGAAAACATAAACTTTTGAATTTGCGCCAAACATAGAAAAAAATTATTTTCAATGAATTTTACCACGAGAAATGACATATCGTCTACTATTTGATTTCACTGAAAATTGAGAAATGATCAGTTCATCCTGAAGGTCTATTTCAAATTAGAACTATTGTATAGTATCTTGTATCTTTAAAATTAATGCGGGTTGAATTTTTTACTACATCTCAGTTGCCATCCTGATAAAGGTTAAACTCTCAGCTCTGTACAAGTTCACCACACCTTGCAATGTGCTTCATCAGGGTTATGGTTAAACTTTGGTAGCTATACCAGAAAGGTGATCTGATAACCACCCAATGTGAATGAATTACACATGATTGCCAAATAAATATATTCATTCATTTATCTATCTACACTATGATGATTTTGATGATGATGATGATGGTTTATAATCGAAAAATTCAACCATTCTCCAAACATCTGAATTAGAGTAGGCCAAAATCATCAACTTTTCCCAGCTTTAATCACATTTTGAAGATGATCGAAAACTAAGCATAAAACCATACGAACATCTCGATTGAAAATGACAATTTTTGAACACGCACCAAGATTTTTTCAATGAATTTTACTACAAGAAAGGACAAAATTAAGATGATTGAATAATTTTTGCAAAATTTTGAATAAACATAGGATAAATTGAGTCTTTATTTTGATTTTCAAAATTGTGTTTTTTACTGTTAAAAAATAAATTTTGATCAAGGAATGGAACGTTGTTCGTGGAAAATAAAATTTTGTATCACCCTAATCTAAATGGAAATTAAAAATTCAAGTAAATTGATTGGCAAACGGTTCTCCCTCTCATGTGATCATTCTCCAAAAGTTTCAGATCTCTGTTATTTTTGTGTCGCTGTTATGTGTGGGGAATACTGTATAGAGTTTCTTTCAGATCAGGTGTGAACCTGTTTGTTTAATAGGGAGAGTTTGACGTAGGTAAATGAATTAAACAAAGTCAACATTTCGAATTTTTACCTTATTATTTATAAGTTATCAATAATTTGAACTTGATTAATTGTTTTATTTTTCATGCTCTTTCGTTCATTCAATTTTATCTCTTCAAGGTTAGTAGGCGAGATTGCTGCCATTTTAAAATGTAGAATGAGGCCAAGAATACACCACAATATTTTTAAATTGTACTTATGAGTAATATCCTATAGTGTGAATAGCAAGTTTTTAGCAATCTATCAGACAATCATTACAGTATTAACAGGTGACTTGAGAAATACTCAAAGTCTATAGAGGAATATTAGAGACAAATAATCCTGAGTCTTTTTTTCTTTCTCCCCTGAGTGAGAAGAAAATCCGTCAAGTGCACTCGATAGATAATAATTTGAGTAGACACTTTTTCTATGTCTGGAGCTAGTGGGACATTCTCTCCGTAACCACTACCAGAAATGTGGCCCATTGTCTCAAGAAGATGAAGAGATTTTCAGAAGGAATGAAACACAAAGCTTAGGAATCAAATTTCGGTTTGATAAGATAACCATCGAGCACAATCGAGCAAAAAGACCCGCATTAATTTTTTCTTAAAAGTCTTTTTTCATCAATTAACCATCAATTGACCAGGCATCGTTAGATTAAAAAATCAGGTCAAACTGTAAAAATAGTTGAATCTACTTTTTATTTATTTAAACTACATAAAGTGGTTTATTAGGAATCTTGTAGACTACATTTTGTACTCAGCAAATGGCCGAGATTATACAAATGTTTGAGTTGGGTAACATCTCCAATCTTCTCCTCGATAGAAGGGAAATTATCATGGATAAAGGTTAATCAGAGTTAATTGAATAAAACAAAGTAAATTGATTACATAATGAATGGATAAATTAACATAATGAACAAAGCTTCATCCGCTATATTGCACAAATACAAATAAAGTTCCACAAAAGTGACATTGGGAATCACTGATTTCCTCTTTCGTTTTTCGTTTTCAGTCATAATGATGATGATATTTATTGAATTATAATTGTATAAAAATGTACAATTGAATTTAATAAATATTGTATATGAAAGCATAATCTAATGATAACACAATCATATCCCAATATATATGCACAGATATCCTCTTGAAATTCTACCAAGTCTGCTATCCCTCTGCTAAATGTGAGTTTGCTATGAGGGAGTAGATAATTGTCCTCTTTATAATGATAAATTATCGATGTGTAGTACCTGTATATTGATCAAACTCAAATGCAGTTATGTTTATAGGGATCCTCTTGCCAACGTAGACATACATTTGGAAAAATATTCCCCCTCATTAATAATATAAATGAATGCCATCAACATTATGCTCTCGATAGCTGCTTTGAAAAATAAACTCACTTCTTTTTTCCCCGAGTCCGTTTGATTTAAAAAGAAGAGGGGAGAATTTTTATCATCATTATTAATGATTCTCTAAATCAAATCAGAGAGATGAAACAACAAGGCCAATATTCCCCATAGAGACTATAGTAAATAGGTAGGCTTGATAGTAATGAGGTGCTCTCTGATAATTTCTCAAACGACTTACTTTACGGATGGTAATAAAAGCTGTACAATTTTCATTGAAAAATCTAAATGAATGAAAAGTTGTACAACAAGATTTATACTCGAAAAAAACATATGGTTCATTTATTCGTGTTAAGAGAGAACGGGAATAATCTATAGCTTGAGAGTCTGAATGGGAAAAGTCATTTGAAAATTGTCAAAAAAATGTTTCCACTGTCAGTGTAATGAGAAGGGGGAAAGACAGAAAGAAAATTAAGAGAAAACGGAATAGTACTAGGAGTAGAATTTTGGTCTCTCTCTCCTACCACACAGCCAATCCACCCCCAGTGAATGAAAGAGGAAATTAGTAAGATTGCTCTGTCCCAATCATCCCTTGCATTCATTCGACTAGGTAGGTAGGGAGCCAATTTTGAAAAAATTGGAAGGAGAAAAATCTACCCTCCTGTCGATTCATCATTAAAACTGGATCATCAGATTTGTCTCATTAAACTTCATAATTCCCTCTATCTTGATTGATAGATGGATCTTGAGTGCCAACCATATTCCCTTCGAATTAAATCATCCATCTTGTAAGAGAGGAGAGTCCTTTCATTAGAAATTCATTCACCTTTCCTTCTACAGTTCAATGTCATTCATCCATCTGGCTAGCTGGCTCTAAAGGTTCACTTATTAGAGCTGTTGTTGTCTAGAGTCCAGAATACACGCAAGAAAGAGTTCATTCTCGTAATACAAATAAAGCTCTCATCATTTCATTGAAAACTGTGCGGAAATTAAAAAAAAGTCCACGAATCATCATGAGGGGTTTAAGTGTGCCATAAAAAATAGTGTTGAGAATGAAATAGTTACTTCAGTTAATTCTTATACATGATTTTACTCCATTTTGAAATGACTTCTTTTTGTTAGACAAATTTATTTGTTGATAAAAGAAATATAAAATGTAAATCTGTCTTGTAGGCAAAGTAATTCGTAAAGTATAAGATAAAAATAAAAAATACTAATAAAGTCTGCAAGGAATTTGTTGATCATTTGGCTTTTGAAGAAGAGAATAAAGAAGAGATATGGAATAGTCTAATTTGGATCTAATGTGGGACATTTGTACTAATTTCAAATTGATAAGGTTCTCTCAATCGCCTGATTCGAATTTTGAGTAAATAATAGTATTAAAAGTATAGACAGTAAAATATAAGCTTCAAAATTTTCCTTACGGAAATGATGTAGTCACTTTGTAATGTGGCATGAGATTCTATGCCAACGTCAAATTTACACTTTTCGAATATTGAGCTGAACTTTTTCATTGATTTGAAATTGTCAATAAAAATTCTTACACTGGCAAGATTAAACATCTTCTTCTGTGTTAAACATTTCAACAAAAAGAGATGATAAAGTTCACAGAGTGTTCCTTACAATTGATTTCCAAATACACTTTCTCTCTGAATGACGAAAAGTAGATAGGAATTTTGATATGAATCAGACCCTGATAAATATACAAGATTTTTATTTATTTTAAATTTTTGACTCCGTTACAAATTTGGGAAATTTTTTTGGAATCTATTTGAAATCTTGTCTTGAGAGGAAAAAGGGCAGACAGTGATATAGAATATTCTCTTGAAGATCTTTGATTATACTGGTTAGTTGTATTAGGGGCGCGAATTATGAGTACTGCAGATGAGACAGTTCTTGGGCGAGAATAGAATCTTAGAATATAATGGGCAGTAGATTGGAGATCCTTGTAGGCAAATGGACCAAGTCAACCTTTAAGATACGTGTATTGAATCCTTTCAAAATTTCCTAAGTAGTTCGATGAAAGAATCAAACTTGAAGTTTTGTTTAGCTTTGGTATTTAAAGGGTTAATAAAATAATGACTCGTTCTATAGATTCTGTCAGTTTGTCAGGATGTACTTGATTACAAGTCTGCAGATGGGTTAAAGTTACATTTCCCTCTACTAATTAATAGTAAAGTAATAAAAGCGTTTAGGAAAAGTAAAAGATGATGAATACAATACAAAAGAATACAAGAAAAGAAACTCAATGTTTTGATAGTTTCTTGATTGTTAGTTTTAGTATTTTGAATAAATGTACAAGTGTGTATGATTTCTTGTTCTAATGAGGAAGAGAGAGAGAGAGATGAAAACCATACCATATTGCCCAAAAATACTTTAGTTATTCAAGGTGGTTACTATTAGAATAGTAACAGTAGAAAAACTAACTCTTACCAAAGGCATCTGATGATATTTGTAACATGTTTTTTCCCTAATTTACACTAAGCTATACAATGTAAAAATAACAATGAAATACAAACAATACAAACAAGTCCAAAAAGTGTCTAACTAATACCAGTATAGTAGTAATAATAATAATACAGTGTAAAATAAAGCAATCTGGGATTGATGGAAAAGAAAACAAGCTTCTTTCTTTTTTTTACAAGAATTAATTAAAACTAATTAGCCACAGTCGAGACAGCTGACTGAATGCTCTGTGATTGGTTATTGGAGTTACACGTCAAGCCTTGAATCCCACTCAATGAACTGTAGTAAATAAAAATTTCATTGAGAATTTTATTCATCCAGAGAGAATTTTACAATTTGATTGAAAGAAAATATTGTTCAAGACAATTACTATTGAAAAACTATAGAGGGGAGAAGCAATTTCTATCATTTTCATCAAATGGGGAATTTACAACTACACTTTTAATTAATTCCAGAGAGATAGAGAGAGGAGTTAACTTTATTAACTAACTAATTAATAACAGAGATGGACAGGGAAGAAAGAAACTCTATAGGAGTGTGTAAAGAACTTGAAGAGGGTGTAATGATTCAATCGCTTTGGGAATTTCCAATTCAAGAGGAATAAAACTCTCTCACCTCAAAGATGTCCAAGTCAAAATAATGGGAGAGCAGAAAGTTTATTGTCTTCTACCAATTTCTCACTTAATTGACCACACCTTGGTTGTCTGGTGTTGTGGAAACATAAAATTCAAGTTTTCTTCCATTCAACTGCTACACACACACTTTTCCCGAGTATTTAGGGTATGTAGAATGAAAATGGTTATTGTGATAGACAAAACGTTGGCCTAGAGTTGATACAAAGTTTGTAAAGAAAAACCCCGTCGAAATGTTTGAATGAACAAATAACTGTCAGCTATTAGCTGAGAATTGAACCAAGCCCTAATAAATCCCAATTAATAATAACAACGATTTTAGACCATCTCCTTCCTCTCTTCTTTGAGAGAACTAGTTGGGTACTCCTAGCCCTTCCTCTGATGACTATGCTCTGTGGAGAGTTGTTGAAATGGAGACTTTTCAATGTCACACCTTTCGTATGGATAAGGAGGTGGCATATAGTATGAGTGAAAGGTGTAATAATATTCCCATTTATCATAAAAATATTCAGTAAATTTCTATCCACTATGGATAGATGACCATCTCATCACAGATATTATAATAACATTGTGCCCTGAATTGCAGTTTTATTTTTGAGGCCATTATTGCAATAAAAATTAATTCTCCCCTCAGACTCTGGTAACAGTAGTAGTATCTTATCTAAATGTATGCTTTACAAGGCCCATAAATAATAAACAAGTGTATTACATTATCATAATGCATTACATATGTTATAGTATTACAATGTCTTGCAATTAATTTTTTTACTCAAAATAAACAATATGGATGAGTGTGTAATATGACGTACGTATATATGTATTTGGAAAAGTATTCAGGACGTGTTATTTTTTGACTGCTGTCTAGTATTATTACAGTAAATTTTGTTTTGTGAAAGGCCAACACACTCACTCGCCCACGATAATAAATCATTGAGTAATAATAATAAAACTTACAGATTCATTGCAAAATTCTCTCGTTTGACTTTTGAATGAATTTTACTACACCCTATGAATTAAATTTTTACTAAGGTATACATTAAAAAGTAAGAAAAATACAATAATAATATTATCGTTGGTCATTGCTGTGATTGAGATTGAACTGCTTTCAATTCATCCCTCTGTGACATTGTTTATGGAATGTACATTGAAAAAACTCTGTAAATGTAAGAGAATGTGTACAAGAGATGGTACAATCTCTACCTCTCACACTAGATAGTAGAGACTAGGCAGGATTATCAAGAGAGAGAAAGAAAACGTTATTAGGGTATTCACTGGTTCCAGTATCATAGTTTTATTACCTGTCACTTTAAAATGTATAAATATAGAATAGAAAACTGTAATCATAAAGAAATGCATTCTCTACCAATGTAAAATGTAGAAGGAAAAGAGGAAAAAACTCTCTTCTATTTTAGCAACAAAAATCACAAAGGAAAAATATATCAAATTTCTTTTAGTGAAAAAATGAAAATAAATCTCCAAGAGTGAGAGAGAGAGAGGAATGGAGAAAAACATTAAGCCTTATTATTCCTAGAAATTTCCATGGTGATGAATTTGATGAATGAGCTCTAAATGGACTTTCTGTGTTAGCCTATGGCAGTAGTTTCAAGTCATCTGAGAGACTTTTCTCATCATACTACTCAAAAGTAGGCAAATACATTCATTGTACATGGAAGCTATTATCGAACTATATTTGGGTTTGTGTCATAAGTTATAGAGACTTTTTATCCGAAATTATCAAAATCACCTATCAATGTGACAAAATTAATCGAGTATTTTAACATGATCCCACCAAATTTCGCTCCAAAATATCTTCTCATGCTTTCGTAATAATAATAAACAAAATTGAGAAAATTCTCAAATAGAAAACGTTCTTTAACCCATCAGAAATGTTATATTCATAAAAAACTGGAGAAATTTCATTTTTCAAAAACAGTTTTATAGAGATTGAAATCAATTCTGCAACTTCACTGAAAGAAATTCAAGTAGAAATCATGCGAATGATGCATTAAAAGATGCTTTTTATTTTAAAAACTTTTTACAGAAGAATAAAAGATATTTTGGAACGAGATTTGGTGAGTCTAGATACGTAATTTTCATCCAAGACAAATACAGAGTCAAAGTATTCAAAAGCAAAAAAAACTGGTCTCACTACTCACAATTGAACTTTTATTATTCTAGGGTTTTTTCATAATTCTAATACATTCATGATTGAAATGATCAAAGTTGAACAACAAGAACCTCTAGCAGACACAGAAACCCTTTTTCCATTTATCTATGCAAAGTTATGATTTGTTATTAAATTTTATACAAAATGTAAGGAAGAGTTGTTGTTAGAGATACAAAAACAACAAATATATCAAATCAATCATGAAGCAACTTTTTACAATTCAAATTCATTAAAAATTTAATAAAGATTAATTCTGCTACTACTATATACTAATACAAAATTGAGTGAAATTCAATGAAAATTTAAATTAATCACTTCTCTTTGTTTTTACTACTGTATAAAATGTATGAATGAATTTACTGTGTAGATGACCTGTCATCATTCACACTCAAGAATGAGAATAATACAAGATTTATAACACAACATGGCACACTTTCTCTCATCCCTTGGACTGATTATTAATCTAATAAAAAGTGTATTGTCTTTTTTATTGGAGTTATTGATCTCAACTAAACTTGCACATGCTACTACTAGCCTTAATTTTTCTGCTATAGTCTAAATCGTTTGGTCATTCTATGGTGAATTGCTTTTCTTCTTTTGCTTCTGGACAATCTCCTTGTGACAATGATGCTTGTAGTTTTTATGTGTCATCTCATTAGACTCTGTGTGTTTCCCTTTTTATAACCCAACTCCCCTAAGAGGTCACTTCTACAGGGAATACACTCACTGGAGATGCTCCAGCTACGGAGTTTACAATTTCTATTCTATTTTTTATTGCCCATCATACGAAGAAGATGTATTAAATTCGAAAAAGAAATACACTAAATCTCAATAAAACGTTCCATCATTCGAACAAGGTTAACTTAGAAAACAAATGCACCCCTTCTTTTTCATTTCTCTCAAAGTTATCATTAGAAAAATAAACAAAAAGAGAGTTAAAAAAAAGCTTTATCTAATCCTTAGTGATAATTTGAAAATTCAGTTGTTTCGATTTCCCTCAATAATAACGAATTTCTCTGAATTTCAGTGGACAAATTCGAATATAAAAGTTTCAAAAATCAAACATTCACTTAATTTAGAAAATTGAAAGAAGATATATTAAAACCAAATGTACATTTCTTGAAGTATCATCAGTGGTAATTCTTCAAAAATGATATGGGTTTGATATATATATGATATTAGAAGAAGGCTAAATGATCTCATCAATCAACATTATAATAACATACAATTGAAAATTGTATTTAAAAATCAGAGATTATTTAGTTTGATTCATAAGGATTTGCTGAAGCCAGAGGAGAAAACTCTATTAGTTTACAGATTCCAATGTGATTGTGGAGCCTCATATATAGGTAGAACTATTAGGAAATTATCTACCAGAGCGGAGGATCATCTGAAGAAGGATACTGCGGTTACTAGGCACCTTCGACAAGAAGATCATACAGCTTCAGTTTCTAATTTTTCCGTTTTATACAAAAACCCCAATGACGACAGCATAGATGTATGGGTGAAAGAAAAATTTCTTATTCGTAATTCACTTAATATTTATCATCTAAACTTATTTCAACTTATGGGTTCAATTCATAATTATGAGATTTGAAAAATGATTTTAAAAATAAAAATTGAGGTTTTCTGCAAAAATAGTAAAAATTCATTGTGCGAATTTTGAAATTTTGAATTTTATCTGTATGAGCAAAGTAAAACAGGATTTTTCCAGAAGGCGCCAGATTGTTAATTCGGCATTGGTGATTCTAAAATGAATTGACTTAGTGGTATTTTCCGGTCTAACTTGATGCCAATTAGAGATTCAGGGTTTCAATGAGAAACACCATCTCTCTTTACCCTTTTTCTATATTTCAGCTGTACGCATGAGAAAAAAAAACATTTGCCTAATTCTGAGGTGATAAAAATTGACATTTACGTCAAGGAAAGTGAAAAAGAGGAAGAAATACCCTCGAATAATTGCAAATCTTTTAACCAATGTTAGTTTTTAGTTAGAAAAATACATCTATCTGCTACGACGTTCCTCTATTACTTAATTAGACGATTGTACAAAATGTGTCTTGTTAGCATTTGAAAATTGCAGTTTCATTCCAGGCAAAAAAAGACAAAACGAATGAAACCCTCTCTTTTTTGATTCTGTCACACGAAAGATTTCCTTATAGCTCATTTATCATTAATCTTATTGTATAGCTTAGAAGACCAACTGACAATCTTGTTTTATCAGAGTTAATCTTATTGTTACCTGTTATCGTGATGATCGTAAACATAATCTAAATACCACTAAAGCTGATTGATATGGTTTTTAAAAATTCCTCAATTCTTTCATCAAGTCATCGAATTTGGTCAAGTATTTTTGAAATCTAGATCATATATTCTCAAACTTTGGCTGACTCTCGAGATTTTCATAAAAATAGATAAATTCCCATCTTTTTTCTCCAAAAAGTCTTGTTCTAATTCAATTTCTTCATATTACAACAAGGTATATTTTTTGTTTCAAATGACAGATTGAAATACCTGTCTAAAGGATGTATTAACAATGGACAAGAGTTTATGACAAGAGTTCAAGCCATCCCCTCAGAGTTAAAATCAAGATTTCTTTACTAGAGACACACAAAGAACAGAGTCATCTCCGAGAGTGTATCTCTTTTTATTTTCAATACTAAATATATTAGTGGTAAAGTTGTTGGTTATACTTCTTGATATCACTTCATGGAAAAATAATAAATAAAATACTGGGGTTAAAATAAAATGTAACCTTAATCCACTTTGGATGTGCTGGGAGCTGGTGGGCTAAACCAAACTCCTCGTTCATTGAGAATCGTACATTTTGATAATATTAATTAGGGAGATACAGATCAGATAACCTTTTTTATCCCATTTCTATTAAATACAACTACCAATTGCAATACAGAGTATCAATATCATTGTATTTGTATAGGGTAAAAATGCTTTGTACATAGCGTAGGGTGGATTACTTCCAAAAAACTGTTTCTTTGATGATTTGGAAAGAAATACTTTTTTTACCCTCAGATAATTAACTTGATAAATCTATGATTTATTTAAGCTTTCTCACATATATGTAACTAAAGAGTAATTTAGTAAATATTGTACCTATTGGAATTATCAGAGTCATTCTTTTGAACACACCATGATCAAAGTATGCATGCTACTTTTATTTTTTTAAAGACCCTCACTCCTTTAGGACTCATGTGTTAGAATACTCTTCATTTGGGCCAGTTTTAGTCTCATCTATTGGCTTTGGAAACTAACTCAAATTCAGAGAGAAATTCCAATATTAATGCTTGTTACTCAATTCACTTGAGCCTATTGATTTTTACATTGTAGAGCTAGAGTTGACATGAAGATGAGAATTTACGAACAGCTTTGAAGATTTTAAGCAATTCAACAGAGACATTTCGGATCATAATTAGACAAAGATCGCAAAGAAAAACTTAAAATTGTGATGATTGAAGATTCAAATGGGTCGAATTCTTTGTCTTCAAATTTAATCCCAAATATCAGTATAATCGGCGAAATTTGGCTCTAAATCGATCTTGGCTCATGAGAAAGCTGAGGAATAAAATCTGTAACCGGAAAACATCTTCTCGAATTTAAATACTAACCCCATCCTTTTTATAAATTTACATTTTTTCTGTATTCTGAAACTTACAGGAAAGTACAGTATTTATTTACAAAAAAACTATATACACAGGGCTAATTACGACTAATTAAAAATTCCAGATAAAAAGAGATGGAGATTTAAAAGTACTTTGGCAATTTGGATTTACAATTCTTTTCTCTTTGAAAAGAGAGAGAGCCACAATCAACGGGATTATCAACAAAAGAGGGGGTGTGCGGGTGAATGCTGATTGAGTGAGTGAGGGGGTTACCTTTTGTGCCAACTTGTCACAGTTAATAATATCAAAGTCATCCTAGATCAAAAGCATTCGAAGGGATTTTTAAAATGTCTTGAAATTTTTTAAGAGGAAAACTAATTTTTAAAATGTCAACAAGGGAAGAAAAAATATCAACTTTCATTTACTTTTGATGGTTTTGTTACAACTCTAAAGAAGGAGGTTTCATAATTGCATCTGGGACTTTCTTGGCTGAAGTCAAGTATGAGATTTAGGAGCGATATCTAACCATACTCAACTTTTACTACTCCGATTAATTCTTAATGAGCCTAGCTGATGCTTTGCATGTATTAATATTACTCGATTCTAAGCTTAAAAGGTTTTGCATATATATTTTTGAAGAGGAAAATCATGACAACTAAGATATTCCTAATTTTAACTGAGAAGCATATTTGACACATTTTTACAAAATTATGCTGAGTATCGATATTTCTATCAAAAAGGTGGGTACGAAGATGAAGTAGATAATTACACTCATTAAACTTTTTTCATTGTTTACTCTTCCCATGATTTATTGATGATCTACTTTGAGTTCAATTTTAACCCTTTCGGTGCCGAGACTATTTCACAATTTTTATAAAAACCCAAAATTTAGTTATGAAGATACCAAGTTATTTGGCCAAAAATATTACTAATGCAAGTTCACATTGTGGGCTTCAATTTAAACTTTAATTGATCCAGAAACCTATCAAACTGGTAGAGTTATGAAGGTTAAAAAAAATTGGAAAATGGCCATATATGTCCATCGGCACCGAAAGGGTTAAGAGAGCCCTGTTTCATGTTTTTCATAAAGAGATCATATAGGGGTTCTTCTTTCATTTTCTTTATTGGTTTCTGTATTGATTATAATTTCTTTCAGAGTGAAAGAGGCAAAGTTAAAAGGGTTGTGTTCACCTTTGTGAAAGACGTTTTCCTCATTCTTTAACTTGCCTTTCCAGAGAGATCAAAGAATTTGTCTTTTTTTGTGCATTTCCCGAATGGGGCTTTAATCTATTTTTCTTGATCCCCATTTCATTGTACTTTTTGATTCAGTTCCACTTTGCAATTGAAAAACCTTTTTTGTAATTTCAGTTTTTCTCTCGATTTAAGAATACATCTTAAAAATTAGTATTGGAGAGTATTCATTGACTTATTAAGCCCTTTTCAATACAATTTGTTGTATCATCCATTAGAAACTTAATAGCTCTTATTAACATATTCTAAACTGATGAGTATGCCCGAAATAGAGATCGTTATTTGTGAAATGTGTTCTGTAGAGGGACTTATGGGCTTATGGTAAAAATTAAATTGAGTAAACTGTAAAAACAAAATCTCAATTAATAAATAGTGCAGGACCTAAACTTATAAAGGTTTAGTAAAAATATTAATTAATATTACCTAAGCACATAGAATGAAATTTTTCTAGTAAACTCTCAATTGTTTTACGATAAATTGGTGACATTTATAACGAGAGGAAAACTCGATTCTACGTACAAGACAAAACACGACTTGATTTTTTCTGATGTTTTTCTATAACCTTTTGATTTTAAATCCACCCTCCCCCATTCTCTCTATGTCCATCTTTGATTTTGCTGGCTGGAGAAAAGATGGCCTACTTAAATAATAAATTGTGCTGTCTGGATTTACATCCCAATTTAGCCATTCTTCTTCAATGTTTATAAGAAAAGATAACTACGTCTGAGAATAACTCGCCTTACTACCAATTAAGGGAAGTAGCAGCATCTGTGTCTGCCTTTATTTGCTCAGATCTATGTTTTATATCAGATCTACTGTCACTTAATCTACGCAATTAATTCACAAACTAGGCGGGTGGATACTTTTCCAGTTTTTATTAAAATTATAAACTTAGCATTTTATAAGACAGAGAAACCTGAACAAAGTTTTCGTCCTTACCCCTTTTATGAAACCTAAATTATAGGATTTACGATTTTTTACATCAACAACCCGAGGAATATCAAGGCTTTTGATTAAAGATTTCTGTAAAAGTAAACATCTTTGAATCATCTAACTCATTTTTCTCTTCAGATAGTCAGGAATTGATTTATTCCATTGAATTCCATGATGAAATAAGCTAGAAATGATGAAAAAATTCAAATCTAGACTTTATTCGAAAATTCATTAATTTTTCACATTTTCAACGTCTGACCTCAAAACTTTTGTTGAAGCGATTAAATACTGATCCTCGGGGATCGAAATCAGACAAAGGATTCGAATTTAGTCAAAGGAGATCAGAAAAATTCCACATTTGTATGGCACAATCTGATTTTTTAAATAATCAATGAGGGAAATGTTTCAATAGGAGTTTAAATTCTCCTGGAAAAATGAGGTATTTGTATGAACTTCCTCCGAAACGTCAGCATCGAAACGCTTCGAATTCTCGTAACGTTATACAAAAAGTATTTTAGATAAATTATTCTTAAGCATAGCAAGTTCGATCAAGGGATAATTCATTCAAAGAACGGGACTACTGCGTGCTTGTGGAAAATTAAAAAGATCTTTCAACTATTCGTCTCCCTTTGATGTTTTCTTTTCGGTTATAATTTTGTCTAATTAGCAAAGTATTGATGAAAATCTAATTCATTTTTTATGACTCTTGATTCAGCCATGAAAATCATCAAGTAGTCGTAGTAATTTTACAATGCTGAAAAATATTAATGAAAAGTAGTAAAAAAAGTTACTTCTTCTTAGGCAGAGAGAGGTAATTTCGATCTATCTGTAAAGTAGAACCATCTACTTATAATATCCCACTCTGCGTGTATTTCATCTTCTTCCCTTGCAACTCTAGCAGTGTGTATGGCGAAAAAAGTACAATTTTTGATCCATTTAGAAGATAAAGAATAATTATTCTTTTTTCATCCGATAAATTTTATCCTTATGCAGATTCTTCTAGAATGACGAAATTTTGGAATATTTTCTCATCAAATTAATCACTAGATTGAATGTAGGTAACTATCCATCAACCATGCGCATTCTACTCAAATGAATTCATAGGCGCTTGAATTCCAGTGTTGATTTGGAGTCTCAAATTCGCTTTTAAACTAAGCTCTTCATTAGGGGATCTTACAATGTTTGAATAGATTATTTCAGATCTCATAATTTATCTTGAAAGTGCTATCAGTAAACTATGAACGGCTATAATGGTCAGTTAAGAAATTCATCTTCGTTAATCAGTTTAATTAATCAGTAGGGTAGAACCTCATTATGTCACTCAGTCATAAAGGCATTCTCAATGAATAAAGAGATTTATGAAAGAAAATTACTAGAGCAAGATTACTACTCAGTATAATGAGTACTTGCTAAACATTTTAGCAAAAATTACTGGTCTGAGACCAAACATCTTCAGATAATTTCATCAAAAAACCACTTCTAAATATTTTTTTTTATCACGATGCCATTTGTAGGTATCATAGATGATAAGATGGGGTTGGCTCTTTCTTAATGGCCTCTCATTTTCCAAACTAAGAATTAGTGTCAAAAACTTTGGCCAAGTGATAAATATTTGATGCATAGTTATATATACCGAGTAAATTTGTTTGGCCAAATGATTTATCTCTAAAATCAGTAAAAATTAGCCTTTTTATTTGATTTTCAAAATTTATTTCTTAGAGAATATTTGTGAACAGATTTATATGTCGCCTACTTGTATTTTATCAATGATTCATATTACTGAAGGGATATGTGTGTTACAATAGGTTGCAATCATCAGCCCATAAATTATGAAATTTAAGTTTTCATTATCATCAGGGACATTCCATGTATATTTTATGTAACACACATGTGTTGTACGCATAAATCTTTGTCAAAATAAAACTGTACTAAAATAGAAGAAGAAAAGACAGGTAGGTCCACACTGTGTCTCTCAACTCTTCCCTCTATCTGGACACATTATCAACGTTTTCCATGTTAATGACGATGGTGTGTTATAGGGCCACCGAGGAAGGGGAAAAAATAAGAATTCTCTTCACATCATATAGGGGACCTGCAATTAGTCATACTACACTTACTGAATAAACATTCATCATATTTTTGAAAATAAAATTTATTGCAGGTGTTATGTGATTAAAAATTTCTCTTTTTCTCTCTCCAGAATACTTTTACTCAAATTAACCTCTTCTTCGACAATTCGATTTCAAATCAATGAAGAAGTGCCAGTACGTACTGAGATTATCGGGATTGCTGATTATCTGGGAGACTTCAAGAGGAAGGAATGCCTCGGCAATCAAGGCCAGTGCAATCACAGCTTCAAGATTTTCGATCAAACTGAAAAGTTTGCCAAACTCCTAAGTCTTGACAAGGAGTCCGGCATTATGACCACTAGTAATCGGATCGACTATGAGGAGCTATGCCCCAATCTGTCTGATTGTACATACGATGTCAGCATTTTGTTCATATCAAGTCTATCCTCTAAGCGGCTGACTGTCTCAATTACTATCATCGACATAAATGATAATGGTCCCGAGTGGGATCGAAAGACATTCGACAAGATTACTACTCAGTATAATGAGTACTTGCTAAACATTTTCATAGATGAACATTTGAACGGGGAGATGACGAGGAAAAAGGTCCAACTTCCCCTAGCCATTGATCAGGATTCTGGAATAAATGGCAAGGTCGAGTATCGCCTAGAGGGAATCTCAAGCTTCTCCCTGAAGAAGGCAGATGAAGATGAAGATTTCTCATTGGAGTTCAACGAGGCCGACAACAAGCTATGGCTGATTTCAAATGGGAAGCTTGATGCTGAGACAAGAGACTTCTATGAATATTACCTGATAGCAGAAGATCGCGGCATTCCAGTTAAATTCAACAAGCTTTTGTTAAAGATTCACATCAACGATGTTAACGACCAAGGTCCGGTTTTCTCTCAAGAGACATACTACCCGGATTCTGTCGGAGGGTTCATCAAAGAGAATATTATTCCCGGGACAACGATTATGAGAGTTACGGCCAAGGATCATGACAAGTCCAGTCCTAATCGAGATGTCACCTACGAGTTGATCAAGAATCAGAAACAACCAAATCAAGATTTCTTCGGTGTCCAGGAGAATGGACAGATTGTGGTGCTGAAGGAGATTGACTTTGAGCGGCTTCTCAACTTTGACCGGGAAGAGAATGGCCTAAAGGTGTTCAATCTCCTTGTCAGGGCCAAAGATGGCGTTGAGACTCCCCTCACAAAGACAGCTACTGCCACAGTTGTAGTTCCAGTGAAAGATGAAAATGATACACCGCCAAAGATAAATTTCAACTACGTTATCGACACTGAGGAGACCCTGAATAAGAAGGTCATTGGTAAGATTAGAGAGAACTCAAATTATCCTTATCAGATTGCTTACATCCACGTGAAGGATCCAGACATGTCTGGCCAAGACCAGATAACCTGTAGTATTCTTAAAGATTCCTTCAACTTGTCCATTGTTGAGAAGGCCAAAGATTTCTCAGCCAAACCAGATCTTAAAGAGGTTGATTATATCCTGACCCTGGAAAAGTCCATTGACAGGGAAGTTGAGTCGTCTGTCCATTTGACAGTTGAATGCGTCGATTCAGTCAACAATAAAGCAGTGGAACATCTAACGATAGAGATACTCGACGAGAATGATAACTCACCAGATTTTCGCTCGAATGAGTACACATTCGATGTGATAGAGAACCAGGAGCCGTCCAACTTAATTCCGGAACGCTTCAATGGCTATTTCATTGGTAAAGTTGAAGCCTATGATAGAGATCTCGGCTCGAATGGCAAAATAAAGTATTCCCTAGTGGAGAATAGTCTGCAATTCAACTTGGTTAATTACTCTCTGATTGAGCGTCTTGTGCCTAGCTTGAATATAAAACAAAGCCTACAAAATGTTCAAACATTTGTCAGTATTAATCAGGTGTTCTCGATAAACTCCGATACCGGACTACTCTATGCTAAAATAAAGTTCGATGCTGAGACTTTTGAGAGCTTTTCTTTTCAAGTTGAGGCTAGGGATAGCCCAGAGGAGGCCGAGTTGATGAGATACTCCCGGGTCAATGTCACAATTCAAGTGCTTGACCTCAACGATAAAGAGCCAATATTCATAATGAAATCCTTGGAAGATTCCTTGATCACCACAGGGAATAGCTATTTATTTGCCATTAGTGAAAATGAGACTATTGGAGCCAGCTTGGGCAGTATCACAGCTATGGATTTAGATCGAACTCATCTAAATACTGAGAATTCAGTAGAGTTGTTGAATAAGCAAAACCTGGGTTATCGCATCAGTCAGGACTCCACCCCACTCTCGAGATCAACATTCAAAGTGAACTCTCTCAATGGACTGGTGACATTATCGAAAAAGTTGGATCGTGAAATACAGCCAACGTTTTCCTTTAATGTCCTCGCTATCGATCCCAAAATTGGAAGGAGTGGCCTCAAGATGACATCAACAGCAACAGTCACCGTACTAGTCGAGGTATGTTGCACTCAAAAAAATAGAGTTCAATGTGTGAGATATTTTTTTATTTCCTCAAGGATGTCAATGACAACGATCCGGAATTCGAGAAGCCAGTTCAGCTATGGCAAATACAGAGAGATGACCTGGGACATACTGAGAGGAATTATCTGCCATCAACAAATCAGATAAACACCCTGATTATAGAAAAGTCCCTTTGGATGCCAGAGGAAGAGGCCTCAAGTGAGTTACTGTTAACCCCTTCAAATCGTATTTTTATCTTTCATTCAATTTTTCAATCAAGTTGTAAAATTACTGTAACCACATTTCTTTTATCAAGGTAAAGAATGTAAACTTTTCACTGTCAAGGGGAAAGACGCCGACTTTGGCCTAAATGCAGAGTTAACATATCACTTAGAAACTGGAAATTCAGATGATAGATACTACTTGGATAAGCACACTGGAGATTTTTATTTAATCAACTACAAGGCTCTTATTGAGAGCAATAACTCTCCGACTATCCTTGATGGCTCCAATAGCATTTATAATCTGGTCGAGTTCAAAATTTGTGATAAGGGCAGTCCGCAGAGATGTAGCAGTAAAATGATGCTACAAATCCTCTTCAAACTAGACGACGACCCGAATCAAATCAATAGAAACAACCAAAGCAAAATGTTTGTTTCTAACAGAAATTCATTTTAAAATCTAATAACTTTTTTTATAATATCCTTAAACTTTGGTTCAACACACACACAATTGAATATGAATTGACCGTATGAATAAAATTCACAAATTTCATTGAGAAAAAAAAGAATAATCTAAAACATACGATCTAATCTAAGTAATGAATGAAAATTTTAAAAATATTTCTCTTGAGCAACTCCAATTGATAAAAAACCAAAAAAAATTTCTAGTATTCAGAAAAATTAAAAATCAATTGGGCCATTTTTTTGATTTCAAGTAGATTTGACTTTGTTGAGATCACTATTATAGTAATGACTCATTACATGGAATGAGAGGGGTAACGAATGAATTTAAAAGGAAAATCTAAAAGTAACTCCCGGAACCAAGTCCGGGAATAATAATTCAAGTGTGAAAGTTTTGTTGAATTTGTAATTAAATTTACACACATTCATTGTATTCCAAATAAATAAATAGGAGGAAAGATCAGTATGGATCAAAGGAGCGTGACAATGGCACGAGTATGCTGATCAATGAAGCGGTCATCATATGCATGGCCATCATTTTCTCTATCCTTGTCCTGGTAACAATCATCCTGATTTATATGATTCGAAATCGAGGATCGATCCTTGCTCGTGCACTTTTACTGCGTAAGGATAAGCGAAGTAAGTGTATCTCTTGATTCAATTTGATAAAGCTAATCTCTGTTTTCCCATAAAGATTTCCCACATCCAACTGAGGCTGGAAACACATTTACCATTCAAAATGTGAGTTCCCATTTGGTGATTATTATAAAATCCATTTAAAATAATAATCTATCAGCAAAACTGTTAGACTTACTATTGAGTAGCTTAAACCTCTAATGGAAAAAGTTGTTGAAAAACTAAGAGGTGACAATAATTCACAGTATCTTAGCCTACTACGGTTCAGCTCTAATAAGTAGGAGGGCCAAAAATAGAAATGTTTTGTCTTCTTGTTAGTTTTATTCAACAAATTTTCCTCTCATACAGCCCCAGGAGAAGGAAGTTTTGTTCTACAAAACGGCCAATCTACAAGACGCTCAATATTTTCACATGGCAGCTGTACCCAATGAAGTCTATGAAGTCAATAATAATCCAAGTGAGCACAATACTTTTTATTTTCAATAATTCTATAACTTATTCATTATTATTCATTGAACTTTGTAGACACCACTCAACTGATGGGGAATTTGATGTTTTGTAAAAAAAAAATTTTTTCTAAACTTTCTTTTCAAAATAACGCAGGAAAAAGTAATCGAGTATTGACATCCGTAGAATTCAAATTCCTTCAATCACCTTAGCACTCGATCAATAAATCCTGAACAAAAAAAATATTTTTGGCGCAAATTTATTCCAAATGTTACAAAAGATTGTATTTTTTGTTCTTCTCTCACTCTAACCAATGGTTATAAACCATATTTTTTTATAAAACGTCTAAATTTTTACAATTTTTAAACTAAATCACTCAAAAATGTATCAACTTAAACTGCACCGTATTTTTTCGGTACTCAAATTTCAACTCAAAAAATCAACAAAACAAGGCACTGAATATTGAGAAAGTCGAGTTTAACGTAATTTCTTCGAAACAATGTTTAACAGAACAGTCTAGATGAATTTATGATCTTGAATATTATGAATGAATTTTTTACAAATTATTTGTATTCAATGTGTGAAATTTAATGCAAGTTTCTTGCTGATCTAGTCATTTTAGTTTTAATGTATAGAATAAATAAAAAGCAAAAGTACCATTAGAGGCTAGCATCTCTCGGGGTTCTATATATAGATAAGGCTGATTGTTGGCAGACTCCTTCCTATCGACATATTCTTAGGCCTTATTCAGGATTATTTCATTCAATTGTAACAAACAAGTCAATATTCTTAAGGGTGCCTGGAAGATTATATATTGAATATTGTTTTTTTAGTTACATTGATAGGTTTATAACCATACAGAATCATAAAATCAATTAATGTTGAAGATGACCTTTGTTTTTATCTTTTTATGTGTTTTTCTTCCATGAATTTACAGTTACACTTTTTTTCATTTATTTCATAGACTATCATTATAACACCCAAACATTTGCTCGTTCAAAAAACAACGTCAACACTGGCCTCGTCCAAAATGGAACAGGTCAGCGAGTGCAGACTCCGAAACTTACACCATCGCAAATGATGACGGCCACGCTAAGAAGGCAAAATACATCGTCTTCCACTAATCAACAACTGGTTATAATTGACAATGGAAGAAATTTCCATAATGAAACTTCGGTGTATCAGAAACTCAATCAACCACAGATGAACTTTTACAATCCCAGTAGAGGCTTTAATGAACAAAATGAATATTCTGAGCATGTGGATGAGAAATTCCATGATCAGACTGATGACGAGACTAGAGATGAACTTGAACAGGCTCTATCCAAGAGACCCGCCGCCAACAATTATCCATTGACAAGAGAAAATTTCCATTTGTCAACAAAAAGTGTATCAGATGCCTACAAGGAAGCATCATTTGTATAGAAATGTATTATTATTTATTTAGATGAATTTCAGAATAAAATTTATTTAATTTAAAAACATCTTAAAACAACCATTTACTTTGAAGTAGATAGAAAAAAAACTGGTAAATTTTATTTTAAGCCTAGAATGAAATTTGGGGGTCTTTAACGCCCCCATTTGTATTAAAACTACCATAAGGAAAAATTAAAATTTCGTTCTAGGGTTAATATTGAGGAAATAATTTTCTTCAAAATTTCAACTTGAGTTGACAATTACTATTTGCGATTGATTTGCCATTTAAAAAAAATGCTTTATCAGAAAAAATTAAAATTTATTACAGTAGTACTAATTAGTACTTTTATCATAATAAAAAACTCAGCTATATTTTCAATTCATTAATGCCAAGTTCATTTAGAATTGCAATGTGACGAAAGTTTCTAAAGTGCTCATTGTAATCCAATCCAAATCCAATTATAAACTCTTCGGGTATTTCAAAACCAGTGAACTCGGGCATATAAGTTTTTTCAGGAAGTTTTTTCGACAGTAGAGAAACAACCCGAGTTGATTTTGGATTCTCTTTCTTTATAAATTCAAGGAAGCTGTTCATCGTCTTACCCGTATCGACGATATCATCAACCAAGAGGACATCTTCGCCTGTAAAAACAGCTTGCTCAGTTAGGGAAATGTGCACTTTTCCTGTAGATTTATCATTCATCTAGGAAATTTTACAATTCACAAATCACGATAGCTTACATAACTTTTAATTTTTAAGAATTCATGTGATAGGGAAATCTTCAAATCTCTTTTATTGATAGTATTCTCGATACGAACAGATAGTTCGTTGAAGAATAAGAATGCTCCTTTCAATGCACAAATCATTTTGATGTTTTTACAATTCCTACTTGAGAAATCATCGACGATATCCTCGGCCAATTTTTCAATTCGATCCAAGATTAGTCCGTGAGGTATTAAAATTGATTTTATATATTTTTTGTAAACAGGCGATATAGTAAAAGTATCTTTATCATAGTAAACTAGTTGATGAGCCTCAACATAAGGAGTAATCGGAGAATTCATGTTAATTTAACTCGATTTGCCACTATGATCAAAAACTAAACAAATTTTGATTGTATTCTAAATTACACTTTTGTTTGTTCATTAACAAATTTTGAGCAAAATAGCATCTTGAAGTTTAAAAAAATACAATAATCCCCAAATAATCGACTGCTTCACTATAAGAATGCAAGATAAAGATGTTGTCTTTGCTCACAAAAATCTGCAAGACTTGGTTAAATACGTTTCAAAGGCTCATTCATCCAAGTCACAAGAAAATATTTTCTCAGATGATGTAGTTGCTGCTAGATCAAAGTAACAACCAATGATTTGAGCTTAATTTTAGGATTCGTTTAGTCTCTTTGAAATTGATGCTCCATTCCCCAGATGAATTCGGAAACTTGGAGGAAGTTGTCTGGCGTAAAGTATTCTATGAGCCAATATCTTGTCTCAGATCTAATACATCTAGCCTTGTTAGAGCTAGACTTAGGCTACTCGCACTATCAGCTGAATCTTTTTATACTCTATTCATTTTGAAATTGATTCAAAAGTTCCCTGTTAGACATGAGATTAGAAATATTCTTAAAAAGAGTTTCTTTATCAATGTGAGTACAAATCTAGGCGACAACCAGGACATTAAACACCAGGAATGGGCTGAAAAATGTATTTACCAAAGTGTCCTATATCTCGGAGATATTTGTAAGTCGGTAATTTGTAATTTTCCCAGTTAGATATTCTAGCCGTCTTGGCGAGCCAAATGCAGACATTTTTAGTCTGAACTACTATAAAATGTGCACTCAAATTATGCCGAATTATGGAATAGCCTACAATCAATTGGGATTACTAAACTTTTCTCCAAACTGTCATTATCTCAATAACCTCTATTATTTCCTTCGATCTCTCACTGTTGATTTTAAACCCTTTATCGGAGCATTCAACAATTTTCTCACATTTCTAAAGACCAATGAAATTAACTATGGGGAAATACGCAATGATATTAGTCCCCTTGTTGATCTTCTCTCATTGAAGGGGAGGAAAGATTTCATCTTTAATGTAAAACAAATGGATGAGTTGAGCATTCGGCTAGTCCACATAATCTACAAGACCTTTGAGTGTGAATTCAACCAAAACACTCCGCCATCCGGTGAAGTGGCAAGTGAACAGATTGCTTTTGATTGTAGCGCCATCATTAGAGATCTAAAAATATTCCATGACCTTGAAGATTTTATTCTACCCGGAATTATTCACAAGCTCCATCGACATTCATGGTATCTGTACAGGAAAGATTTCAGCAATACCAATAAAATTGATTACAATCAAATCTCCCTTGCCGACCTCTTAATCGATGGGGTCGGGGGTTATAAGGGGAAAAAGATTGTTTCCCATTTTGCCATCTCTGATAACTCCCTCTTCCATAGTCTTGTCGTCTATTTGGTCAGTATTCTAATCATGATTCTGGACTTGAT
The DNA here is from genome assembly GCA_012064415.1 of Gyrodactylus bullatarudis. Classification (NCBI taxonomy): domain Eukaryota; kingdom Metazoa; phylum Platyhelminthes; class Monogenea; order Gyrodactylidea; family Gyrodactylidae; genus Gyrodactylus; species Gyrodactylus bullatarudis. Next base: position 98,430 of record SSNU01000034.1, read on the forward strand.
AAAAATGAAGAAAGAAAACGATGGAAAATTTGAAGATGTAAGCATTCGCTAATAAAATTTTCGACAGAATACATTTCTACATTGTACACAAGTAATTTTCTAGAAATATTTCTCAAAAATACTTGGTTTTTACTATTTTTTATGAAAGTTTATTGATAAATCTTGACTCAAGTTTTTTCATCATCTTCAAAATGTCTTCCAGAAGAACTCAAATGTCTCCTTGAACTTATTGTTTGCACTCACTGACACTCTGATGGATCATTTCAACCTGAGGATGGAGAAATGCCTAATGTTGGCCTCCCAACCAATACCGGAGATTATGGAAAAGACAGAGAATATTGATCGTCACTCAGAGGACAACAACGATGACTCGGACGAAAATCAAACGTCCAATCCAAAACAGTCGGTTAACCTTTTCGATTGTTCCTCTGAGGAAAATAACAATGAAGACGAAGAGAATTCCATACAATCAAACCAGAATAAAGACTCCACAATCAGTGAGTTTAAGTTTGCTCCAAAGAAGAATTAACTCCACCATCTTGAGGTTATTATTAGGTAGCATTAATTGGTATTAATTTATCGTTATATTAGGTGGAAGAAATAGAGGCTGGACAATAGCAAAAGGGATAGGAATATGATGAAAGGGGGTAATATCGATCTTTCTTTGATTGGTTCTTCTAAAATTGTCGAGCCATTGCTGAAAAAAAGCCTGTAGTAATTTCAATTCTTAATGTCTGTCCTCAGATCATACTTAATGGTTGATGACAGTGAAAATGGATTATTGATCAAATCAGTAATATTTAGATTGTTTTCACAGGGTTTTCAGGATATGAAATCAAGCCTTTTTAGCATAATAAAATACCAAATGCTACTTCATTGCATGTTGACATTTTTAGTTGTATGTGAGAGGGACTGTTCCATGCTCCACCAGTGGAACACATCACTTTCTTGAGCAATAATTTTAACTGAAAGATACTTAAAATAATATTTCACGCCTCATTAGAAAGGAAATTTATTAAGCTACAAAATTCATAAAGACAGCTTTGCACTGATGCCAACTAATATAAAGTCACTTGAAGAAGGGTGATCTTTTGAAAATCTAGTCAAATATATAGAACATTTTTTTGAAAACCTATTTGCTGAGGCCTTAGGAAAAAATGAAATAACTTTCAATCGAAAAACAATAGCTGTAAATTTTATATATACAATCACCTACTTAATATTTCTCATTCTTTAGGAGATAGCTGGTTTTGGAGCTAAAAGATGACAATTTTAACCTTTATTATCTTTTGGGTTAATCTCAAAAGTAGCCCCAAAATTTTCATAAATTCCAAAAGTAGTCCCAAATCTATTCGAAAAATTCCAAAAGTGGGAATAATCCTAAAAATAGCCCCATTTTAGAAAATTTATCTCAGATTTAGCCCCAAAAATTTCCATCTAATCCCATCATAATTCAGTTCATAGTTCTCAACTGAATTATAAAGATAATACTAAAGCGCACGAAGGCTTCAATATCTTTATCAGTACAGATCCAAATATAGCACTTGTCGTTATTTTTCTTAACTTTGAATGATTTCTGAGTAAAAATCGAATAATCCTGAATGAATTTTTTGGCATCTTCTTTCAAAGAATAAGAGTTCCCAACAGTTAGCGAAGTCATCAGATGAAATAATGAAAGTTTATTGTAAAACCAAAAAAAACCAAGAACTTATTAATTATTTATAAATAAATAATGTATACTCCAAGAATACATAGAACAATTCATATCCCTCGTTAAAAAATTAAGATTTATAAAAAAATATTTCTAATTAATAATTCATAGAGATGAGGAACAAATTATTTTTAAATTCGTAAACCTATTATCTTTATAATCCAGTTGAGAACGATGAACCGAATTACAATGGGGTTAATTTTGGAAATTCTTGGGGCTAAATCTGAGATAAATTTTCTAGAATGGGGCTAGTTTTAAGATTATTCCCACTTTGGGGCTACTTTTGGAATTTTTCGAATAGATTTGAGGCTACCTTTGAGATTAACCCTTATCTCTTAAATGATGATTCTGTTTTCAAAAAGGAATTCAGATTCGGAATCAGCGTTATGATTTTGATAAGGTTTAAAATTCCCCAACTCGTGTGATGAAAAAAATAATAATTCGGGACATTAAAGGATTAAATTGATGTTGAAGAAGACAGTGTGATTCTTTACAATTTTTCCCCAATTGCGGGTGTAAATAATGGGAGGGAATTTTATTTTTTTTTAGATTTGACACTTATTATAATTTCAACTCGGAGGGGTCCGAGAAGACAGGAATAGGCTTGTTAGGTGTATAACTGTAATAATTTAATAATTGTCATCTTAGGGAAACCGAGAGAAAAGATTCTCTCAAACCGAAGTTCAAGCTGTTCCTCATCAAATTCATCCTATGATGATGACGACGAAATGCACTTTGGATTCCTACACGACAAGGAAATATTTGCAAATGTCAAGCTTTCGAACGTCCATTCGTCAGATGAAGAGGCGCCCCGTCGTCTCATAATCGTCCAACCATCCTCTTCGTCATCTTGCTCCGATATTGAAGAGAATGATGTCGGCTCCGTTGATCTCGATTATAACCCAGACGAGGAGAAAGATTTATTGGCCATCAAGTCGCCCATAAGTCAAGAGTGAGTAAAACTGCTTTTGTAGACATTCAACCTACACAGCGGCAAAATCATATTACTAGAACATCAAAAAGTCATATTTTACAGTTATATATAGGTCATATTTTGCAATACGTCATAATTTTTTAAAGGCATATTTATGCATAATTTACATAGAATCAGATTTTTAGAAAATTGAAAGAAGATGTATTAAAACCAAATGTACATTTCTTCAAAAATGATATTAGTTAAAAGTGGTAGTAGAAAAGTTCTCTTCAGGTCTTATAATATGACTCAAAAATAAAGGCGCCTAAAAATGAGCGATCGATATATGGCAACCAAAATGCCTTTTTTGAGAGTGAGTCTAAAATACTCTTAAAGGAATAAAAATTCAGTCCTTTTTTTTCTAAACCTCTTAATAAGAGTTTCAAGTTTGCCTATTTGGAGGAGGCTTGCCTTTTTTTTAAAAGGATTGCTTTTTCATTTTTTTCAAGGATTGTGCAAGATTTTTATCATTGTTCATCTTGATCTTAGTTAAATTTTCATTGTCTGAATCTAATTTTATGGGGGACTCGGTAAAACAGCCAATAGAAATGGCTTATCCAACTCAACATCTCATTCTCATTCTATTCACTTGACAGGCTTGAAGAGTTGATTAATTTTTTTTAAATCACTACTTGTGAGAGACTTTCGATTTTATGAATATACCTTTTTAGCTTTACTATGTTGTTAAAGCTACTTTTTGGATTTTTAAAGAGATCTCCTTTAAGTCCTCTTTTAGCAGATATCTTCTTGGGATGCTTTTTGTGAGAAACATTCGATTTTATGAGTTTGCCTTATTCAGAATTAAAAATTGCCTTTTTTCGTTAAAAAGTATGCTTTTTACTGGTCGCCCTAATTATAATTGATGAAAAAAACATATAATTTCTTTCCAGAGCTAGTCCTGAAAACTCGGACAACGAGGAAGATGAAAAGAACGATGGTTCTTCTTTTCCTGGTCCTCACCAGGCTGATTTTAATCCTCCTCAAAATCCCATTCTCGATATAAAGAAAGAACGAGAGATTCGCATTCGATTCGGGTGCTGTGAATACTTGACAGACAACATAATGACGATTATCAATATTTTCACTGCCTGGCTAAGGGAGAACCCGGACTATCTGGATACTTTCAAGTCGAATCATAAACCGCTAAAACTCTGGACTGCTAAACTTGTCAACATGCTCAATGAGATAATTCCCCTCTATGAGTATCTCAGACAAGAATGCCTAGCCTATACTAAACAGGGCTCTGATACAAAACTTCTCTTTCTCTGTCGCATAACAAGCCCTCATATTCGTACTCAAATCTGCAATATATTCCTGAATAGTGATGGTATTAATTACAGACCCAAAAGTTTCTTAGCTCTCCCAGAAGATTACCTACTTGTCGGCTTAACATCACTCAAGGATTTGCATTCAACAATTCTTTTTGACTCGAAATCTAGTGAAGAAATTGATCATCAAGAGATTAGTACAATCTTTGTAAGTCACCATTTTCCATAGAAAACGTGTCTGGTTGGCTATAAAAGAGCTATTAGAACAATTCCAAAATCTACTACTGTCTCTTCCATAGAAGACTAAAAGATGTTTAGCAATAATATAGAAACCCATACTGAAAATCGACTAATTTAGGATTATATTCTCAGTCACCTACGCAGATGATGAATCATCAGGGCAACTCAAAATGATTCCTAAAAATCGGCCCAATAAGACCTTCAGAATAGTAATTGCGTATAATAATTTTAGTTTTCTGGGTTTGGATTAGATTATGTCATCATTACTGCAAAATATGATTATCTTCGTTTTTTATTGAGTAACAGTAAAATTCCAAACTAAAACGACCCGTTTGTTCTTTAGTGGGTTGCACCTTGAGTTTTTCGTGAAAATTCAAAATAACACAAACACTTGATTTATATAAAACTTTATCGATAAAGTCTTTCTATAGGAAGATTAAACTCTTGAAACTTGGTTTCTATTGTTGTAGAATCAGAATTTTCTTAAATGATCTTGTACAAACGTGATAAAAAATCCGATTAAAATCATAAGCATTTATAGGCATTTTGGTTCCCCAAATGATGATGGGCTAGTTCAAATATTTTCGTGCCAGAATTACATTTATCTATACCCCTCTATGGATAACAAATAATTAATAAAATGCTGTATTTCCATGAAAGAAAGAAAAATATTTGATAAATTTTATCTCACAATTAATAGTTTTTACCTTTTAATATTTTACTTAGACATTTTACCGCGTGATACGTTTGATGATGTTCGCCAAATCATTCTCCCAGATGGCTGACAACCTTGATGTCATCTTTAATTTTGATAACAAATATCAGATAAAAACTGACATGTCAATCTACGTAAGTTCCTGCTCCCCAATAGCATTCAATATACCCAAGTTTAATTCAAATTTGTTTTCTAAATTTAGGAATCCATGAAAGCGAATAATATCGTCAATGAAATAAGATCACGTCATAAACGATCGAGACGTGGAGGCCGAAATCGATCAGGCAGAAGAATCAGCTCAAGGGCTAAGCCAGATCGTCGACATGGTCATGCCACCAAGCAGAGGGAGTCCTCTCTTGAAAGGACCACTCAAAAATTGGAAAATCCCAAGCCCCTACTTGTGGAAGGGAAGGAGGAGAATGCCATGAGTAAAGACGAGGTGATGCGACGCCTAGCCAAAATGCGTCTTGCCTCTGAGATTAACAATCTCAAGACCAAGGTTACACCAGAGAACAACATGGACAATAGAATTGAGTAATTTGTATTTTATCCTTGTTCCTTGCTGGGTGACTAGAGATAGTTTTCTAAAAGTTGGCAAATTTTGCCTACCCCAAATGTTGTAGAAACTTTTTAGGCGTTTCTGATGATATATAACACTTATGGGTTATGAAAGAATCTTCTGATTACCATCTAAATGTATTAAAATCGAGAAAGCAATTATTTTTCGAAGATCTGAAATCTGAAAATACCAGTATTAAAAAGAAATTATTTATTGATAGTTATTCATTTTAAATAGTTTACTGAATCAATTCCAAAATAAAGAGAAATTAGAAACTCTACTCAATACTCAAAAGTAGCTTCATTTTCGATAAAAATGGTAAAATTGACATCCCCCTTGATCAAGATGAGGTTTATTTATTACATCATTGATTATAATAATTACTATCAATGTAGAGAATTTTTGAAAAACAGTTCTTAAAAAACTATTCCTAATGATTTAAGAGATGTAAAGATTCATGACCCTTCTACAACTGAAAGTAATCCATTCATTTTTACTGTCTTAGATCACCAGAACTGATTATTGACCAAAGTGTCGATAGCAAGTTTAACCTACCACCTTGTCTCATTCTCGACTCGGCTACAATCATTGGTCACACTGAATTTGTCAAGACTATAATCAAATCTAAATATTTCATGGTAATCGTTCCAGAAGCAGGTATGTTTCTCATTTTCATTCCTTATTGCTACTAAATATTCGCCTTGTGAAATGCTTATGAGGAGAACATACCAAAATTTTTGATTACTCAAACTCATGAGATTTCTTGCTGAAAAGCACTTGCAACGTGAGGTCTAATTTCTTGTCGAAAAAGTTTTTCATTGCTTTGACAACAATTCACAGGTATAAAAACAATCTCAGGGGTTTGCTCAGGCTTAAAAGAAAAATATGGCTCTTTGGAAATTGCTAATTTTAGATGTAAACCTTTGATCGTTCTTCGACTAAAATTTTAATCTATCAATTTGCTCTCAACTGACTACGTTCTTGTATTTCTTTGATAAAGTGATTGGTCATTTGGACTATTTAAAAACAAAGACAGTTTTGGCAAGAACCTCTATTCGATTCCTGGAGCAGAGTGCTTCAACTGGCAATGAAGCCTTCCAGATTCAAAAGCCCGATGAATTTCCAACCTCGGTCAAGTTTGACAAATACCAACCCTTCAATATAACTCAGTGTACAGGGAAGAAAAATGATGCTGTGGAGGATCAGAAATCTTCAAACACCAATAAATGTACTCAGAGAACAACTAAACGTTATTCCAGCATCATTGCTACAGCCATATATCAGGCTTTTGTAAGTTCCCTTTTCAAAATTAAGCCTCCTTAAAAGAAATACTGCTCTATATCATTAATAAACCTTGATTCTATATAAACCTAATTGATAGGAAGATGAGAATTTACCTTTTTTACAAAAACTCAATATTTTTCTCAGGAAAGTCAGGAAAAATTTTATCTTTCGAATTCCATGATAAAATAAGCCTATGCTTTGTGGAAATTTGAAAAAGTCCCAAATTTCCACTTTTTCAACTTTTAAACTCAAAGTTTTTATCGATTTCAAAGATTTGCAGCATTTAAATGCAGATATTCAAGACCAGCATTAAACAAAAAATTCGAATTCGGCTGCAGAAAATAACAGAAATTCATTATTATTGTGATAAATCGAAAAATTTGAGTTCATTGATTATAACGAAAGGGAATGATCCAAAATTTGAAAGCGTAACTTTTTCTTGATAAAAGTAGATTCCTCTCTACCTCACGGCCCAATTCGAATTCTTTGTTTAATGTTGGTCTTTAATATCTGCATTTAACTGCTGCAAACCTTTGAAATCGATAAAACCTTTGAGCTTAAAAGTTGAAAAAGTGGAAATTTGGGACATTTTCAAAATTCGAAAAACGGTCTTATTTTGGTCAGATTGAATTTTTTCAGAAATTTTTTCAAATTTCCACAAAGTATTTATTTTATCATGGAATTCGAAAGATAAAATTTTTCCTGAGAAAAATATTGAGTTTTTTGTAAAAAAGGTAAATTCTCATCTTCATATCAACTAGCCTTAATACTGACTATAACGTACTAATCTTGCTACCTGACTATGTTGTCTTCTGACAAGCGAATAACTCCCTCAAGAATTATTTGGTTCAAAATTACAGGGCTACTGGGCATCTTCAAAATGGGTATAGATAAATACATCTTAGATAAGATTAAATTTGAGGTAGATTCAAAGCACTTTTAATTTTGAATCAGTTAAGATTTCTTTTGGAAACATTTAACTCTGTAATTTTCTAAGAAACTATCGAAAAACTGGGAGCCCAACGTCTATACACAGCCTGACAGCATGTGTGCCAAAGGGCATGTGGACCTATTGGATTTGCAAGATTACAACGTTCGCAATCCCAACAGCTCAAACGTGAGCATTGTCCTCTCCAATAAACTCCGTAGATCAGCTTGTGGCCTTGATTCCAAGGACTGTACCATACCGATATCATTATTGGAGTATGCCCACAACTATGGTGTTGATTTTATTCCACTAACCTCTCTGATGCAATCATTTAAACAGATTAAAAAGAGGACTACCTAGATCTAAATGATCTAAATCAGATGAGCAGAATGTCTTTTTAAATAAAAAAAGTTATTTCAATTAATCATTAGAATTATTCGGGGTTTGCATAAATTGATAAGTACAGTTCTTCAGATTACAACAATTGATTATCGTGAAAAAAGGTGTGTGAAGAGGAAAAGTCAATCATGTCTTGGAAATTATTGGTGCAAACTAACTATAGCTTAAATTAGCTAAAATTGGATAAGAAATATCATTGTTTGAAAAATTTATTAGGAGAAGCAACCTATCGATATTTAGATAAACTTTTTCTAGTGTACTGAAGTCTTCAGTCTGAAGAAATAACTACTGTAATAAGAATTGAGAATTTGACAGCGTTACAGAATTGACACTGACCAATAAGTTATTGGCAATAACTATAGAGCTTTAGTTTATTATGAAAAACACTAAAATCGGGGCAATGAGAACGACAAAAATGAAGCCATCTGATTGGTCAGACACTTTTTAGGTTATGATTGAGATTACGTCTCTAGTGAGGCCAAATCTTAAGATTTTTTGGGGTTATCTATCACTGGTTAAAATTTCATTAAAATCGGTATAGAAGTTTAGGCTCACAAAATTGTAATATATTTTTTATCCAGGTGGCAAGGGATGAATGTTATGTTTTTATTATCTCTATTTCTATCTCTAATTCTACGTAGAGAAGCCACAAATCTTAGTAAAAAAGTACTCACTGAGAAAAAAATTCAATTCGGTTCAACATTGACATCAAATTTATTTATTTGTAATGATAAATTATCAATTATAATAAAATTACACATAAAATAGCTGTTTAGGACATCTTAAAAACAAATTATTACAAAAATAATGATAAAAGGAAAGCTATATGACAATTATTTACGACGTGTCGAACGCTTTGTTGCAGGTTTCTCTGGTTCACTAGATTCTCCTGATCTTTTACTTCTCCTAGGAGTAGAATCTACTTCTGGTTGAACTTCAGACTTGGATGATTTAGCATCAGATTTTTTCGTTCTTGAACTGGTCACTTTAGCAGGATTCTCTTCGATTTTGGTTCTTTTAGATCTAGTCAATTTGACTTCAACCGAATTTGCTGAAGCATCCTCAATAACTTTTCTTTTATTCTTTTTGGATGATGAGCTTTCTACTAATGTTGGCTCTGCTGCAACTGACTCTTGAGTTTTCTTGGCTCTCGTCCTAGAAGAAGTGACAGTACTGGTCGAGGAGACTCCGTCTGTATTTTCAGCAGCAGTTCTCCTACTTCGAGTTCTGTTATCGGATGTGGAAGAGGGTTCTTCCGGGCTAGATTGAGATGCAGATTTTGTTGATTTTTTTGCTTTGGTTACCGGTTTTTTAGGTAGGTCATCAGCTTCTTCTGTCTCCACTTTGGATTTTTTAGTGGTAACCTGACGTGAGTTAGTGGTTCGTTTTTTGCCAACTTTTTCATCAGAAGAAGACAATTCTTGTTCAGGCGATTTTCTCGTCCTTCGAGTGGCTTTAGGAGCTACATCTTCCTCACGGGTGGGAGATTTCATTTTGACAGGCACCGATTTTTTCACAGTTGGCTTTGGTGTGTCATCTTGAGTTCCATCTTCGGTAGTTTTATCTAATAAAAGAAGATTAAAAATAATTAAAATCTAAGTTGGAGTTTTGTCAATTACTTGAATTCTTGGTTCTTGTTCTTGTAGTTCTCTTGGTTTTTGTTTCAATTTCATCTTCTTGCATTAAAGCCTTTTGAGTTGGCTTCCTAACGCGCTTTGAAGTAGTTTGGACCTCTTCCTCTATCTTCTGGTCCTGTAAAACGATGAGAAATCATTTAATGATGGGAAATAAAGATAACAACTGAATAAAAACATGAATATTGGAATAATTGGGCATACATTCTTTCTTGATGCTTTTCTTGGAGTCTTAGGCTTGTTCTTCGAAGATTTGTCATCTAGCGGGATAGATTTTCTTTTTATAGCAAGATTAGTCAATAGACTAGAAACACTGCGGGTTTGTGAGTTTTCATCTTGCTCAGGACTTGAAACCTGATTGGATTCAACAACAGTAAGCGATTGTTTTATGAAACGTCGAGGTGTTTTAGATCTAAGTGACTGGTTAGCCACAGAGACGTTTGGTGATTCCTCAACTCGCTCAGGAGACTTCATGTCTTTAGCTGCAGACCTTCTTCGAGACTTCATATCCTTGGCAGCAGAGCTTCTTGGAGATTTCAAGGACTTATTAGACACAGAGACGTTTGGTGATTCCTCAACTCGCTCAGGAGACTTCATGTCTTTAGGTGCAGACCTTCTTGGAGACTTCAAGGACTTATTAGACACAGAGACGTTTGGTGATTCCTCAATTCGCTCAGGAGACTTCATGTCTTTAGCTGCAGACCTTCTTGGAGACTTCAAGGACTTATTAGACACAGAGACGTTTGGTGATTCCTCAACTCGCTCAGGAGACTTCATGTCTTTAGCTGCAGACCTTCTTCGAGACTTCAAGGACTTGTTAGCCACTGAGACGTTTGGTGATTCCTCAATTCGCTCAGGAGACTTCATATCCTTGGCAGCAGACCTCCTTGAAGACTTCAAGGACTTATTAGACACAGAGACGTTTGGTGATTCCTCAACTCGCTCTGGAGACCTCAACTTAAGGGATTTGTTAGACACAGAGACGTTTGGTGATTCCTCAACTCGCTCAGGAGACTTCATGTCTTTAGCTGCAGACCTTCTTGGAGACTTCATATCCTTGGCAGCAGGCCTTCTAGGAGACTTCAATTTCAAGGACTTATTAGACACAGAGACGTTTGGTGATTCCTCAATTCGCTTTGGAGACTTCCTGTCTTTGGCTGCTGAGATTTTTGATTTTTTAGTAGTGTTCCTACTCTTTCTGTTCATAGATCTTATAGAGTTATACTTTATGATTTCAGAATCATTCATTTCATGAGATCCCTCCCCAATATTCAGATCATTCTCGTGTGTGTCCTCAGATCTGTGTGAAATATTAAGATTCTTCTTCGAGTTTGATGATCTATCTTTAGACTTTTCTGCTGATTTCCGAACAGACGATGATCTAACAGATGAAATTCTTGAAGATTGTATAATTTCACAGCTACTTTCGACAAGATCTTCAAATGATTGGTTGACAATTGACTTTTTAGGTTTGCCCAAATCATAAATACTCTCATCCATGTAGGAAGGACTCTTGGAAATTCTTCCACTGCTGGATATTCTTGAATTGGGTGAAAGGGGTACTTGAGTCGATGAGATGGAGGTTTTAGATTTTTTATTTGAGCCTGAACTGTTAGATTGTCGCAATTTGAATCCTGCTGAAATTTCCTTTTGGAATGAAGGTGACTTTTGTCGTGAAACTGAAGATATTCTGCTGATTGATTTTTGAAAAAGAGCTTGAACAGGAGATGCGGTCACTCTTCGCGATGATTCATCAATGGACCGCTTGAAGATGAATAAGTGATAGAGATTATTATTTAAAAATCTTTTTTAATTTCGCAAACATACTCTTGAATATCTTTCCATTTCAACATTGGGAGAATCAAAATCAGATTTAGTCGAGATGATCTTTGGTTCTTCAGTGTCGTCAATTTCAAGAATACTGCAGTTGGGCGATGTAAGAGGGATTGACTTTTTACCTTGGACGCTTTTCTACAAAATAAATCATCAATCAGTTTATTCATGTATAATCAAGATAGTTAATGGTGAATTACCTTTTGGCTACTTTTATGAGCGTCTGAATCCTTTTTGGAGATGTCAGCCTCTTCAACCTAAGGAAGTAATGGTTGATATAACGAGAAAATTTTCAATTTTGTTTTAGCTTACTTGATAATTTTTGACGGCCAATGGAGAGAGGAGACGCGAGGTTCTTTTACTCAGAGAATTTCTATTTGAGATGGATGATGATTTTCTACTGGACGATCTTGATCTACTTAAAGAGGCACAAGTATCTTTCATATAAGACTTCTCAGGAATGGAATTTTCATTCTTGACAACAGCTGAACTTCTATTTGATGAGAATCGAGATCTGGACGAATTAAAGGTTTTGGTTGAGGAACAATTCATGACGAGGCTATCATTAAGTGAATTCTTGCCATTTTTCATTCGAGAACGAATATCCATAGCGATACGATCAGTGTCGGGGATCTTGGTCGAAAGTGAGCCCCTTCTAAAGTTTAGATTCTCCTTATTGGATGAGAAGTCAGCAGACTTTGATCTGGTAATCGTAGTTCTGACAAACAAACTTTTCTTTCTTGATACTCTAGACTGCTTGACCGGACTGATTGAATCTCCTTTATTCTCCTCTGTATCCTTAATCTCGATGCAATCGTCTTGTGACTTGATGTTTTGAGTATTTCCAGTGACTTCAACTAATTCGTTAGATTTACCTTTCACTAATAAGAATTTTCGAACAGGCTTTGATTCTGGATTAGAGCCCTTCTTAATGGGGGTTGAAGGGGGTTTCTTTTTGTCAAACTCCTCAGGACTCAAAGTGGGTCCGAATGTTACCTGCTTGGAGAGTCTATCATATTTTACAATAATTGATTTCTTTCCAAGCATTGAAGGGTTACCACTTAGCTCAGAGTCATCAACAACATCAAAGTAGAGTGATTTATCATTTTCTTTTGCACAAGGTGAATTGAAATCATTTCTGGAAGAGAGATTTCTTTCCAAGAATGGAGTGGATGATTGATTAGGAGTTCCGTAAATAGAAACATTTGGACCGTACTTTGAGATTCTTACGTTGACACTTTTGTCTTTTGGTCTTGGAGGCGTTGGAGCATATCTTTGCTTAGTACCCAGCTGAATTGCCTTCATGATAGGCTTAACCGGGGTTATGTTGAGACGCTTCTTTTCAACCAAGGGGGATCTGGGAACGATATCTTTTGATTCTGGAACAACTCGAGGTAAATGGGAAAACTTGATCGGTTGCTATTTAAAGAAATAGCTTCAATTATTAAATGAACTGTAGCTATAATAGTAATACTCACTGGTGTTTGAGAATAAATCCAAGGTGATCCACAGGGATAGCGAAATACCAACTTTTGTGATCCAATAGCAATGCTACTGTTATGTGGTAGATAGCAAGAGTTTTGAACTAGAGTGTTGTTAACAAGTGTTTTGTTTGACGCCACCTCATTATAGAGTTTAACGCGACCATTTGGTAACCGTGTAAGTTTGCAATGAATATCCTGAACATATGGAGATTTGAGAAGTATATCAGCTTTTGGACCACTTCCAAGACGGATCTCGCTTGACTTCCATTCACAAGTTCCAATCTTTTCATTAACAGAATTATAAACTGTAATGAGACCAGAGAGTACCGGAGAAGGACTCATTGAATTACTCAAATAAAGTTTAAATTTAAATTTTGCTCCCTAACTCTAATTCCAAAACAAACAAATTTTTTAAAGCTTTTGTTGTTGAAATTCACTGGTCAAATGTACAAATCAAATTTTCAAATTCGGAATTATAAGTTCTGAATCTGGATTTCAGATTATACTAAAAATTATAGTTTATAACTATTATATTCGTTTTAGAATATTAATATATCTAATTAATTTTGATCCATGTGTGGTCGAATCGCCAGGTAATTTTTAAAGCTTGCTAATATGATCTAGTGACTTAAAACCGGAAGATATCAAGTTTATAAATGAAAAATCTCTCACCAAGAGTCCTAATTTGAGTAATTATGATGGATCATTCAATAAACCACCAGGATCATTTTGTATCGGAATTTATAAACGTTCAACTTCTTTAATTGCTGCTTCTATGAAATGGGGTATCTGTGTCAACAAACAACTACGACACTTAATAAGGTCTGAGAATATTATTAAAAGTGATGAAGTTGGCAAGGGGAACCTCTGTTTAATAGCCGTTTCTGGATTTTACGAATGGAAAAACGTAAACAACAATAAAAAACCTCATTATTTTTATTGTAAAAATCGTAAAATCATGTACTTGGCTGGAATCTTCTCGATGAGAAATGAGCATATGGAATTCTCATTAATCACAACTGAATCTATCGGTATAATTTCAGTTATCGCATCAAGGATGCCCATTATTTTCTATGATGACCAGGACGCTTTCACTTATTTGGACTCTTGTAAAGAATCCAGAGAAGTGATATACCAGCGAGTCCTGAAAGAAGCTTACAAGGTTAAATATACATGTTTGGCATATTACCAAGTCAGTAGTTACGTAAACTCCACCAAGAACAATGACGAAAATTGTATCAAAGGATTGTTGAAAAACAACCCAGACGAAGCAGATCTTGACTTTAGCATTTGTGAGTATGATGAAACAGATTGCATGGACAATTCATGGATGGCATGAGTTTGTGTTAGATAAAAAAGATCAAGTTATTAATTTTATTAGTAATTAATAAAAAATATTATCTTATGTGACATCTTGTTTGGATATTATTCATGTTGCCCATGTCTCATAGTAATAGTTGTCGTCCTCATCGCTGTACTCATCTCTCTCCTTGCCGGAGTACGAGGCCAAGAACCTCTGATAATGCTCAAGGTTCATAAACTCTGTTGGGTCATCGTCAATGGCTTTTTTACGATTCACTTCCCACATTTTGTCAGCATCGTTTGGCTTTGAATCTGGATCAACTGGACCATTCGTATTGGTGATAATTTTCTTTGCGCCTGAATTGTTGCCGATTTTGTGTTTTCTATCTAGCTAAAGTTTAATTAAAAATATTAACCTATTATAATTGAAAAATTAACCAACTTTGTGCAAATATTTGCTGATCCATGGCCATCTAGGAAGTGCAAACTCTCTTACTACTCCATAGACAAAAATAACGAGGGGAAAGACCAATGAAGCTGCCGATGCTGTTGTAAATTCGGTAATGATATTCAGTACGATTAAAATGGCGACAAAAGCCAGTTCTATGACGGTGAAGACAAGAATTTGCTTGGATGGTAGACCGCTAATGTAGTCAAAATCCTTCCAGTACTTACGCCTTTTTAAGAGAATCATTAAACGCTTTACAAAGGTGAGCTCCCTCAGGGTCATTACACCCATGTAGAGGAACATGCCGTAAAGGGCGGCTAATGGAATCCATTTGAGTATTGTACCAAGGCATACAGAAAAGGCAACGAGAATCCCAACAACTGTTGAAGAAATTCTCTGCTCAACTGTTCCTATTACTCTTATATAAATAAAAAGGATTTATCAAACTTTACCTTGTTAAAAGGGGAAATTTTAAATTACCTAGGGCTGACACCTGGCGGGGGTTTTTGTTCCATTATTACTAGAGCAGTTATATGGCCAACAGTTCTAACTGTTGCTCCAGATGAAAATGGCCATCCTACAGTACCACTGACAATTGGAAATATGATCAGGAGCAGTATGAAATCGATACCAAATACTCCATCCTTAACAGCCTTGGTCTTGAACGCAGTAATTCTATTGATAAAAATTAAAGATAAATGTTTAACTACAGAAGAAATTGAAAAATAGAATCATTAAACTTTAAATAAAATTCTTCAGTCTGTTAATATGCTATTTTTAGGATACATTGTACACTAGGGTAGGGTGAAATTTTTAACCTCATATTAGGGCCCAACTTTTCTGATAGAACTATCAATTCTAAGCCTTATTTTGTATTGAACCATGTGTCGAAAATGATTTTCCTTTATGTCATTCGGTTTTAAAATTTTTAAATCGCCGCTCAATTTTCAATGAATTTTTACTACGCAATCACTAAAATCCGGAATATCTTGGCCTTATACTGTTTTTTAATTTTTATCTTCAAAAATAATAATAAAATTCGAGAAATTAGATCATTCTACTGCGATTGTCGTTGAGAGTAGAAGATCTTTTCCTGCAGGAATGAATTTTTTCGATTATGTAAACAGATTTGGACATTGAAATTTCGTTTTATCACTTATTATTTTATAGGTAGAAGACGAAAATAGATTCTAGGTGAATATGAGCTATTTATTTTCGTCGGTTCTCATCAGACCCTACACCGACATATGTATTTATACAGAATATTAATCAATGAAATGTGAAAGTTCGTATGGGCCAATCAGAGCATTTATTTGTAACCGGTTGGAGGGTGGA
>SSNU01000034.1:115219-299712 GCA_012064415.1 Gyrodactylus bullatarudis
CTAATTATTCTCATCCTTTGACCATTGAACGTATCCTTGGTTAGCTTCTCTAATCTGTTCCGAAGAATGGAATTAGCTTCATCTCCTTTGAAAGGTAGGTATAGCGGGATTGGGTCATTTTCCGTCAGGTCATCATTTTGCTTGTTTTGTGGCTGTGAATTGTTTTTAATGAAGGCTTCAGGGTAGCCACTCTTGATGAATATCTGTTTTAGGATTTGACGTTCTTCTTCCTGGAGGTTAGGGGAGACTAATCTTCTAATCTTCAGGAACTGCTTACCAGGCCTCTTTTGGTTTCAATAGGTGAAAATAGCCCTAGATGAACTCAAACCAATATTCAGCTCAACGCAAAAAGAAGGTATATGTATTTATACAGAATATTAATCAATGAAATGTGAAAGTTCGTATGGGACTTCCATTTATCAGGAAGGCATAAGTACACGCTATTGATCGCAACGGGTCTAGATGGCAATAACAACACGTACATAATTGCCGTCGCAATTGTCCCAACAGAATCCGAAAAGACATGGACATTTTTCTTGGAGAACTTGGATAAGAGTCTTGGAATATCTTCTAGAAGTGATGTTGTAATACTATCTGACCGCGAGAAAGGTCTTTGCGCGAGTGTGTCTAAATGTCTACCCACAGCTGTCCACTCGTTTTGCCTGTTTCACATCTCTAAGAATATCAAGACAAAGTTCAAAGAGAATATCAATTTCTTGCTTTTCAAGACCGCCAGGGCAACAGAAAAAAGTGAATTCGACACCTTAATGTCCCAAATTAGACTCAAAAACTCCTCTGTGGCTGATTATTTAGAGGAAAACGTCGAATATTGCAGAGTCAACTCAATTTTTTGAAAATCTCTATCATGATGTATGTTGCTACAAGGTTCGATTGAAGATTATTTATGTAGAGAATCGTAGCCTCATAGGGATTGCTAATACCTTAGCTACACATTATCAAGAAAAAAACTAAACAAACTTACATCAAAAAGAGATTTGAAAAAAATGAAAAATACCATAGGGATTGCTTTAACGTTGACAACACGTTATCAAGACAGAAACTAAGCAAACATACATCATGATAGAGATTTTTAAAAAATTGAGAAATTTCATGGCATTTTTCAAAAAAATTCTGGTGTGTCCCGGCATTTTTCGAAAAAGTCCTGGCATTTTTCAAAATAGTGTCAGAAACTCATGGCATTTTTCAAAAAAAAGTGGTGTGTCCCAGCATTTTTCAAAAAAGTCATGGCATTTTTCAAAATAGCCCTACCAACCACTATTATTTCCCTAAATAACCCTTTTTTATTTTGTATTTCTTTCAATATTTTTTATGCTAATAAATAATATTATTTTGTTTTCTGGCTGAATAATTCAAAATAAAAATATAGTATTCTGTTCAAAAGAAATCATTATTCATTTCTGCTTGTTATTCAACGCTGATGTATTCTAAATACTGATGATTTAAATGAGGGGTATTTGCAAAATTGGTGACTTGTACCTTCCCATTTGCAGATATGGTGACAGTGGTAGGCCAAAATACAATTTTGGTTACTTTTTTACATTGCATTTAAGGACCTCTAAGTATATTCCTATGTGTTTTTATTCAGTGCTATTCCTATGTTTACTCGAATTTAAATTGAGTTAATTTTCCTACTCAATTCAAAATATCATCTACTTAAAAGTAGTATTACAAATCAGCACTTAGGAATAGCATTGAATAAACACACATAGGAATATACAGCCATCAAAAAAGAATTTACAAGATTTTAACCTTAATTAAATAAAAATCATTCAGCATAGGGAGGACTAACCATGACTACAATTTTAACACAGGAAAAAGCTACCATAAACGCAATATTTAAAATTTTGTATTAATAAAATGAACCAAAAGGGAATTCAATTTTAACGGTCCTCAAATCCAATGTAAAAAAGTAACCAAAATTTTATTTTGGCCTACCACTGTCACCATATCTGCAAATGGGAAGGTACAAGTCACCAATTTTGCAAATACCCCTCATTTAAATCATCAGAATTTAGAATACATCAGCGTTGAATAACAAGCAGAAATTATCATTTTAAATTTACTCGGACCATCTTGAATTAGCCAATCAGTTCTATTTAAGCTCAAGAATTCAGCAATTCAACACGTAAAATCCCCCGTTTTTTACATTGAATAAAACAGCCTCTCAATTTTGTCTGTGAATTTCAAATTTGGAAAGAGAGAATAAATGAGAAAATCCAGCATGACGAGAAAACTTTTCCGATTACTTGAATATTCTAGCAGAAGAAAAAGTTTTTCTTTCAAAATATCCGGTAATCTCTCACAAAAGAAATTAATTCGGGAAGTCAAAGATCATGTTTCTCAATAATCTTTTCTATATAAATTTGTTTTAAAAAAACAAACTTGAAAGTAGAATTTATCACACTTTACGTGACTTATTTTTCTCATTATAATAGGCAATTTTTTATCATTCCACATTTTCCTTCTAATGAAAAATTTAGAAAGGATTTTTTACATTCTGGAATCTTGATAGCTTGTTTCTCTCTCCTGCTAAAAAAGGGGGAAATAACGTCTACTGAGATAACATTGTGAGATGTAAGGAAGATGAACAAGAACAAAGATCAACAAAGCATTTATATGATAACTTGCTCAATGCTCCTTGATAACCTTCCTATCTCTGAAAGTAAACTGAAGCTATTAAATAATATGAAATTTTTACGAAAACCTCGATTTTTTTTATGTAAAAATATTCTTTCGTCTAATGTTGATCTGAAATGTTTGTATCAAATTGCTGTAAATATTTGAAATCGATGAAAATTGTTAGCTCAAACATTGAAAAAGTGGAGATTAGGTGCATTTTCGTGATTCATAAAACGGCCAGATGTATTTTTTTTCAGAAATCTATTTTGTATTTTAACAATTCATTTCACTATGGAATTCAAAAAAGGTTTTTTCTTGATTTTCCTGAGAAAATATTGCTTTATAATGAATTCAAATTTCTAGAACATAAATATTTTTGCCTAACGGTCTACCAAGCTCTTTTCTGCCCAACTTACATCTTTCTGATGAATTTGTTGATATGACTTAGCATTCGAAATAACTTATCAATAGATATTCTTCTTCCTATGAGCTAGGAATTAAAGGTTGTAAATGTTATGTTCACCCGCATTTAGATTACCTTAGCTCCTCTTCTCCTCGACATTACAAATTCTTGCCCCTAACCTTGAAAAGAATTTAATATAATATATGTTTCTCCATGCTTGCTTTCTATCGATTGACTCTTATAATTCTCTTACTGCTATATCTGGCTTGGACTCAGTCTGGCTTCGAAGAACAGCTTTTATTGTAAAAACTTTCTCTTCACATTCTTCGCCTGAAATTAAGAATTACTCTGTAAGAAAACCCTCATATTCATATCATTTTTTTCTCAAATATTACAATTATCTAGAAATTAAGTTTTCTTTAAAGGATTTTGATAACCTTTTTGATTTGAGATCTATTATTATATCTCACCCAAGGTCTAAGCTTGACTACACAAAATCTGTTCTTTACTCTAATCTTCATATGACTGAATAAGTTCTCTGATAATGAGACCTTTTGTATTCAATGAAGTTTAACCTTGTATCTGTGAGAGAAATGTTTGAACTGAAGAATCAACTGATTTCTGTTCCCAGTTCCCTTTTTGAATAGCTGATATTAAAAGTGGTCGTTGAACCGGATTCTGCTGAGGTGCATTGGGTTGGTGTGCTGCCTTCAATTGCTTGGGGATCAACCTCACATCATCTTGTATTTATTACGTATTTTTATGTATCATATAATTTCATTTCATAAAAAAATAAATAAAAGTTAAACTTGAATTTTGCTCAAATGATATCATCAGATAAAATTTTCACAAGCAAAATTTTTCGTCGTAAATGCTATCTTTTCATGCAATGTGTTTTGCGTTATTTTTTCTGCTGAAAAGATTTTTATCTTCTAACAACAGGAATTAATAATTTAAAATTATACATTGTATAATATACAGGACTCCTTAATTGACTTTTGAATTTTTTTTTATCCGTCAAGGGAATCCTAGTTCAGATATTTTTTAAGCTTTTGCCCTCTCAAAGATTCAGCACTTTTATGCCAAAAGTTGAACAGTAATGTTAAAGAAACTGTGGAGCACTCCCAAGGTGTTTATAGCGGATTGAGTCGTTAAAGTGAACTTCTTGAGATTTCGATAAGAAGAAATTTGTAATCCAATTAATAAAATAAAGATTTATTTTATAACTGAAAAAAGCTCTCTGAATGGCATTAAAAGGGAGATTATCAAAAACTTTGTCGAAAGGAGATGATGACCGTATATGAGTTCTTTGATGAAAAAAGGTAGCAAGTTTCTAAATAGTTATTCATATTGGATACCCATTTTATTGAATTTCGAATTGGCGCGAAATTTACCTTTCTTCGAACACTGAGTTTACTTAGTTTTTAAATAAAATTATTCCTTTCCTAATATTCAAGAAGATGATTTTATATTGATTGCCATTAATAATAATAGATTAGATTTATCTCAAGTAATATTTTTTTTCCAAAGTATCAATGAGTATCTTTTTCTTATACAAATTTCCTGATCTCCTGATCATCTAGAATCAAGAGACTCTTCAATGAATAGAAGAAATTTTCAAGATTTAACCCTTAAAATCGCACTATCCTTTAAAAGACACATACCTCTTAACCAACATCATTAGTATACATCTAGGTTTAAGAAAATATAGTGGTCGCAAAATTTAGGTTTTAACTTTAGTTTTTCCTTTTACATATCCTTATTTTAGATCCAATTCTAATAAAACATATACCGATAGAATTGTTACAGCCCATACAACATTTTGATAATGTTATTTTTACAAATTCATTCAACGGTATTTGAAAAATTCAAAAATACTATACTTCATTAAGATACAAAACGCAATATTTATGTTTTCACTTTTTCATAATTGATTCTATCGGTATGTAAGCATCCCATTTTCTCAAGTATGATAAATTAATTTTCATGCCTAATCGAAATCGGCTATTCACGAAAGATCGTTTGAATGAGCTTTTTGAGCTCAAGAACCGAAATTTAAGCAACCGAGCAATAGCCAAATTGCTTTGTTGTTCGTTTACAACCATCAACAACCTTCTAAAAAGAAAGGAGTACAAGAAAAAATTATTTAAGCGAGGTCCTAAGCCTAAAACTACTAATTTGATGTTGGGAAAGATCAAAAGAATGATTGAAAAAGATGGGAAGATAAGAAATGAACTGAATCTCAACATTAGTTTACGAACACTCCAAAATACTGTCAAGAAAAACCTTGAATGTCGTTGGAGGAAGGCAAAACGAGTTTGTTTCTTGTCTGAAATTGATAAATCGAGACGCCTAGACTGGGTCAAAGGAAAAATAAAAGAGAACTTTGATTGGAAAAGAGCCATATTTGCAGATGGGAAGAAATTCAATTTAGATGGCCCTGATGGCCATAGTTATCGTTGGCAACCAAAATATCGTTGAAAATCACAAACAGTCAAAAGAAATTTTGGTGGTGGCTTAGTAATGGTTTGGGGAGGCATCAGTTATGGAGGAACTCTGAGGCTAGAATTCATAAGCTCAAGATGAATTCAGAAACCTATAAAAAAGTTCTTGAAAACTCCCTGATACCATTTAAAGAAGAGATATTAGAAAATGGATTGATTTTTCAGCATGATAACGCGCCTTGTCATCCATCTAAATCTTCTAAAGAGTTCTTAGACCAAGCTGGTATAAATATCATGGACTGGCCACCTAGAAGTCCTGATCTCAAACCAATTGAGAACATATGGGGAACTCTGTCTCAGAAAGTTTACAAAAATGGGAAGCAATACAGAAATATACAAGAACTGAAAGGTGCCATCACTAAAGAGTGGGATTCTTTTAGAAAAGATGATCTTGATCCCTATCTTATGTCTATGTATCAAAGATGTAATGATGTCATTGAAAATAAAGGGGATTTCTTGAAAGAAAAAAGTGAAAACATAAATATTGCGTTTTGTATCTTAATTTTTCAAATACCGTTGAATGAATTTGTAAAAATAACATTATCAAAGTGTTGTATGGGCTGTAACAATTCTATTGGTATATGTTTTATTAGAATTGGATCTAAAATAAGGAAGTTAAAGGATAAATTAATGTGAAAACCTAAATTTTGCGACCACTATACTTGGTATACCACTCATTCGATAGGAAATCTATTAAACGTGTTTTTATCACATAGTTCCCAGTGTCATAGATAAAGAGTAAGATAGCTTTTAACGAGAAATCCTACCTATAGAATTCAAATATGCAAAAGCCTGAACTCTATCTGCTGAACCTTCTTCTCCTTTTTGGATTAAAAATA
The DNA here is from genome assembly GCA_012064415.1 of Gyrodactylus bullatarudis. Lineage (NCBI taxonomy): Eukaryota > Metazoa > Platyhelminthes > Monogenea > Gyrodactylidea > Gyrodactylidae > Gyrodactylus > Gyrodactylus bullatarudis. The sequence goes on from SSNU01000034.1 coordinate 121,606, forward strand.
ACTCCTGTCAAAAAATTGATTTCGTTGAAATGATTGTAGATTCGTAGTCAGTACATCCACAAACCATAGGACAGACAAAAGATTGAATACGATAGTTATTTTATAGATCATGTTCAACGTGAATAAATAATATGTATGTTTGTTAACTTCGTATAATATATTTATTTGCCCATACTGATATAATTAGGAGAATCATAACATTTGGGAAAACGATTGAGTAAATTGTAATTATTCCAGATCAGTCAAAATTAAGGACATTAACTATCACATAATATCAAGTTCATATAAAGAACATCTATTTATTGGATATTGAGTCGTTTCATGATAATAATTATAATTATCACATTTTATGTTAATTTTACCTTTTCATCTTTTGACCACCTTATCAGGATAAAGTTAACCCTTTGAGATCCGAGTCTATTTAAGAACCTTGAAGATTGAATTTGAATAAACATACGGAATCCTAATGAATTACTTCTAGTCTAATGTTAAGAATTTATTCCTGAACAAGTTGATGGCATTTCTGTCTTTCTATCTCATGCATATTTCTCTTCATTGAAAGGCATTTTTCTATTTATTCAAATACTCGGTTGTTAGGAAATAAGTTAATTGGGAAAATTAGATTTTTTCGTTTATTTAGAACATCTCCGAAATTGAATGCAATTCGCAAATTCTAAGACATAAAAGTGACATGCCGTGTGATTAGATCTTGCAAAAAGAAGTATTAGATGGCTTATCTTCATAGGTTTTCATGTATTTCCCCCAACCTAATAACTTAAAACAAAACCCAGTAACTAATGTAATTGTATTGTACTTGAAGAAATAATATTATTTTTCCTTTAACTTTGGTTAAAAATCGATCGTCACAATTATATTGAAAAATTATATTATTCTAGAAAATTCAATCTTTTGATTATACAAGATTTTGACTTCATGTTTATGTGAAATAATTTTAAAATAGACTTGTTTGAATAAATTTGATAACAATAAAGTTTTTGTTATATGATACATGGACGTAGAGAATTAAAAGATTCGTATTCGAGGATTAATATTCGAATTCTGACCTTCACGGAAATCGGGTAACGTGGGATATTCATTTTTTTCAAAATGATCCAAGCATTTATTTAGGATCAATTATAACTAAGTTATTATCAGTGATAATTTATCACCAACAAATCGACTCGCAATTATTCTAGGGTTTCAGGTCAAGAAGTGTACTCTAGTTCTTAAAGCATTGAAAGAACCAAAAAAATTATTATTCATCTCTAAAACAAAAAGTAAGAGATTATGAAAATCAAGTTGATTGGCTAATTAAGACTCTGATCGCTCCCTTACCTCAACATTGAGCCAACAATTAAATGTATTTTTTTCAAGCCTGGAAAAGTTCATATTCTTATTTTATTCAAAAGATTTATAAAAGTAAAAATAATATCAACTTCGTATTGAAACTTATAACATCAACTGATAAAAAACATTTGTGGTACAGTTGGATGAATTCGTGAAAGATTAAATTTCACAAAGATTTCGAGTTGGCTCGAATCTAATGCAAGTTAATCTCAGTCCAATGTTAAAAAGTAGTTGGCCGTGCTGGGGAATAAAATTTCCTGCAGTTTCAGATTTTTGATTGATAACTTATCAGATTAATCTGTCTGTTTTATATCCCAATCAATCCTTTGTTAATCAATGTAGTCAAAACTTTGTGGGTATATATGTATGTATAAATCCTAACAGATTATCTCAATTGGAAGTCGGTATTTAATAATAAAAAATCTTTCATAATACAAAGTTTCACACAATGAGAGATTTTGGTGAAATTCTTTAGGATGAAAAATATATTTCTCTTTCAAATAATATTCTTGAAAGCTGTGGTATTTATAAATTGAAGTGTAGCTGTGATAAAAGTTATATTGGTCAAACTGGTAGGGATTTTAGAACAAGAATCAAAGAACATAAAAACACTATTTTAAGAAATGATAATGAATCGCATGTTTTTCAACATGTTCTCAACAATAATGGGCATAAAATCAATTTTGAGGAGGTTAAAATTCTTAGTGTACAAAAAAACTTTAGAAAGAGGTTAATTCATGAAGCTCTAGAAATTTGCAATAATGATACTTTTAATGGAAATGTTGGTAAAGTGCTTGATTCAGCTTTTTGGCAAAAGAAGGAAGTTAAATTAAATCTGATGAATTATAACTCTATTCTTTTCTGATTATCAATACTTTATTATATATATAGGCCAGCCTTTTATAAAGTTGGTTGATATTAAGTTGGGAATCTATGATTTTTACAAATATCAAGAATTAGAATTTGTTAAAGATTTTTGGAATCCTACTCATGTGGCCCACTTTTACCATTTGAAGAAAAAATTTCTGAAAAAAATTATTTTTATGAAAAATATGGCCTTCTTTCAAAATCCCATTTTTTCGAACTTTGAGCTGAAAATTTTTGTTGATTTGAAAGTGGGAGGCTGATCGAAAGAGTTTTTCAGGAATAAGATTAGACAATAAAGCTTAATACCACCGTTAAATTATCGACAGTTTCTCTATTTTCGAGAGATTTTGAATTATTGAAATTTCATTGATTTTCAAGTAGTGAAATTAATCAAAAATCGTAATTCCGCTCCCTAACGATAATGTAATTATGCATAAGATCAGATTCAGTTGAATTGATTTTCTTGTCTAATCTTGATCCTGAAGAAACTCTTTCGATCAGCTTCCCACTTTCAAATCAATAAAAATTTTCAGCTCAAAGTTCGAAAAAATGGGATTTTGGTGCCAAATGAGAATTTGAAAAATGACCATATTTTTCATTAAAGTAATTTTTTCTGATTTTTTTTCTTCAAATGGTGAAAGTGGGCAGCATGAGTAGGATTCCAGAAAATCTTTAACAAATTCGAATTCTTGATGAAAATATGGAGATTTCTGTAAAATCATAGATTCCCAACTTCATGTCAATTAGCTTTATTATTCTATTCTCTAATCTGATTGGACAAAACTGATAGGTATGAGATCATGAAAGTATATAAATAGTGTTTTGTTTTTGATGAACTTGTACTACCACTGAAGAAGGCGTTTGAAGACAATCACCGTCGAAACGTTTGGATGACCATGGCTGAGAATTCTAATATTTAATAAATTTTATTATAAAACTAATTTTAGATCATTTTTCACTGATTCGGAAATAAAATATCACAATTTTGTTATGGTAGGACCGTATCGATTTTTAAAAATTTTCTAACCATAAGCGAATTCCTTACTTAAATCTAGTCTATTGATTCATGGTTTTATTTTTTGTCATACTTAAAGAAATCAAATATAATTTGAATTTAGCTGTAAAAACTGGTCTATAAAATAAGATTTATCAAAACTTAGGTCTTGCTCATCGGTCATCAGTGGTAAGACATCATATAATGAGGTTATTTATTAGAACAGATTCAGCATATTTCATTTCTTCTTTTAGTGTGATTGAAAAAAACATCTTCTGGCCACACTCCTAGTTTCAAATCAGTAAAAATTTTGAGTTCAAAGTTTGAGAAAATGGGATTTTGGCTTTGCCTTTCAATAGAGAGAAATATGCATGAGATAGAAAGACAGAAATGCCATCAACTTGTTCAGGAATAAATTCTTAACATTAGACTAGAAGTAATTCATTAGGATTCCGTATGTTTATTCAAATTCAATCTTCAAGGTTCTTAAATAGACTCGGATCTCAAAGGGTTAACTTTATCCTGATAAGGTTGGTTGAGATAAAGTTGGGAATATATAATTTTTACGAAAATCTTGATTTCTTTATCAAAAATTCGAATTTGTAAAAGATTTTTTGGAATTCTACTAATGTTTCTCACTTTTACGATTTGAAGAGAAACGTTCTGAAAAAAAAATTTATGAAAAATATGGTCATTTTTCAAATTTCGATCCGAACTTTGATTTCAAAGTGAGAGAGTGATCAAAAGTTGATTTTCAGGAAGACAGTAAGACAAGAAAGCCAAATATCGACAAAAATTTCTAAAGTTCCACCATCTGTCGAAACTTCATTAATTTTCAAGTATTGAAATCAATCACTCTCTTTTTTCGAAATCAATAAAAAAATATCAGTTCAAAGCTCGAAGAAATGGGATTCTGGCTCCAAGTCGAAATTTGAAAAATGACCATATCTTTCATAAGAAAAATTATTTCCATAACGTTCTTCTTCAAATCGTAAAAGTGAGAAACATTAGTAGGACTCCAAAAAAATCTTTTACAAATTCGAATTTTTGATAAAGAAATCGAGATTTTCGTAAAAATCATAGGTTTCCAACTTCATATCACTTAGATCTACATATTAGATAAAATATTTCTACTTTAAAAGAAAATAAAGATTCGATCACTTTACAAAAAAAACATCTAATCTCTTCAGGTGGTCAAAAGATGAAAAGGTAAAATTAACATAAAATGTGATAATTATAATTATTATCATGAAACGACTCAATATCCAATAAATAGAAATCCAGGTTTTCGTAAAAATCATAGGTTCCCCTCTTCAAATCGATTATCTTCATGATTTCAAATATATAAGTTGGACAGAATTTCAAAAATAACACAAAGATAATTTCATGTCGATAAATATGGTTTCATGGTCTCATTTATTGGGTGGAAAATAAATGATAATTTTTAGTCTGAATCATCTCTTTTGATAAGTTCTAATAAGTTCAAACTCATGTTTAAAACATTTCTTCTTTGAAAATTTAATTATTCAATGAAGAGACTCTCTTGATTCTAGATGATCAGGGGAGAATATTGATGAGATTTATGCTTGGGGATTAAAATACCAGATTATTCATGGCTATCAATATAAAATGAGTGTAATCTTCTTGAATATCAGACAATAAGTATAATTATAATTATATCATTTATATTTAATAAAAATCTCTTCAAACTAATTAGGTTGATGCCAAGATTCCGATTTAACTACAATTTTATTTATTACAGACAGAAGATTAATTTCGTCTGGCCTACCATGCATTTTCACGAAGACAAATAATTTCTCGCCAACTCGAAAAGAATAAGACGTATATTCATTAAAAATTATAATTATTGCCTTTTTCAAATGGGTAATTGCTTCTCCATTCTGTCATGAAGTTTTTAAAAAATCCCCGCACAGTTTTCAATGAATTCCTACTACTCAAAACCTGAATATCTCGGAAACTAAATGAGTTTCCAAAAGAAAATTGGTAACTGTGCTACCAAGTCTAGCAAAATTATTGATAGCTGTGGGAGATCGTTATTAAAGGAAAAATTGTGAAAACTAATCTATAGAACATTTGCCCCCTCTTGATCTGCAGTAATTTTTCTGAGTCACAAAGAGACTAAGGGCTTTTTAAAATTGATGAAATGAAAACAAATTCCTTGCAGTGAGACCAACACGATTTAAAGTAAACTGAGAGAGAAATAAGAGGTGACAACTGTTTTCTAATTTAACCCATCATCATGACAGAATTGAGAATTTTGTTAGGATCATAAATTCTCTACTCTATGTATTGTCTAATCTTATTAATACTGATTAGCATAATTATGTGAATAGTTCAATACAAAAATTATGATTTATTATTAAAGTAATATTAACAGACTTGCATATTGTAAGTTTATTGGAAGATTTGTGGTTTGTAAAAATATTCTATACATTTTGGGATGGGAGTTGAGTACGAGATCAAATTGTCTTCCTCTGCTCTTCATGGGAATAATGCCAAAATGTGAAGGAAATTGCTCCAGTGTCCCATGCAGACTTTAGAAGAACATCTTGGAGAGTTTTCTTATTGTAGCAATGATTCCACTGGGATAGATCTGCATTACAATCAGAGTTTTCCGGGGGTCCTTTGACTTGGACGTTGTTGACACAACGCTTACACTTGAATCTGAAGAAAATATAAAGAATGCAATTTATTCAGTTTTATTTCATTCTACAAAAAGCTAATTGATATAAAGTTTATTTTTACAAAAATCCCAGATCATGTTGCCCAATTTTACCATTTGGAGATGAAAATCATTTTCAAGAAAAGTTAGGATCTTTTTTCAAATTTCGATCTAACGCCGAATTCCCCTTTTTGGAAATTTGAGCTGAAAATGAAAAGAAGATTTTTCATGATAAAAATTAGCCAAAAAATATGAATATTTTTCGCTAAAATAAAAAAATTTAATCTGCAGATAAAGAACCAAATTTCCACTTTTTCAACTTTAGAGCTAAATATTTTTTTTGGATTCAAAATCTTTTTCTTCTACTTTGCTCTCTAAGTCTTTGATTAATTACGTGTCTGAGGTGTCCCAATTTCAAGCTCTGGATTGGTCTCACAAGCATTTGAACAGATTGTAAAATATCAAAAATTGTTAACTTCCTTATAGCTGGCTTTTTAAACTAATATAATGTGTAGATAAACTATAATTCAAATCTTCTAGTAATTTCTAATTGAAATGCCATTCTTTTTAATCTATGTTATTTCAGACAAAATGCTATATGAATAAATGAAATGGGCAGACGTTTAGTTTTCTAGGGAAGAAGAGAAATTTTCTATTTAGAATGATTGATGCATATGAAAATACATTAGAATTTCTCTAATTAATCTAAGCATCATCAAGTTGATTTTCTTGATCATTTATGTCTTGAAAAAAGGTGTCAATAATAGAAAATTATTCCAAGGGAAGAAGAAAGAGATGTCAAAATTTTCACAAATAAGGGCCCTTATTTCGGGCATACTCATCAGTGTGATACAGTTTGGTCGGAAGAGAACCGACGAAAATAAAGCTTTATTCACCAATAATCCTTCGTAGGTTCAATAACACTAGCATGACTTCGAGTCAGCAAGCTCAAAATATTTTTGAGGAAATCAGGCAACTCTTGTCTTCATATAAAAAAATTATTTTCGAAAAGTATAATTCAATTTAAAGCCAATATTATTATTAAGATCAACAAGGTATATTTTATAGCTGAATAGCTTGTTAATCTTGAAACCTGGTAACAAGTTTAATAAACCAATCTGTTAGTCTTAAGACTATCAAGAGTAACAAGATTAACCGTAACATATACACTTGATCAAAGTGTACACATTAGTCGTAACATAGCTAAACTGCACCGAGGATTCCCAATTTATAAGGAGTAATAAATAGTATTATATAATTTATAAATTTTAATAATCCATTTGAAAAAAAAGAAATCAAATAGTAGATCAACTATCAACTAAGGAATGTTATTTTATAAAAATCTTACTTGTCATGTGTATCTGAGAGTGTCGTATCATTATACAAGAATAATTCACGAAGCTCATTAATGGAAAAGTGTCTTTCCACCTCCTCTGCCATGTCAACAACACAACTGCTCAGGGCTTTCTTGTGAGCTTGTCTCTGTAACATTTTCTCCTCAATCGTTCCAGTCTTTAAGGGAAGAGAGTATTCATTATAGTAGTAATTACTGAAATATTGGTCGAATTTTAGATTCTATCATCAAACAAACTGATTTCGTCTAAAACTAAATAATTCGTCATAAATTTCATAGGGAATAATGTTGAATATTCATATCCGGTGATAGTATTCACTTGAAATCTAAATCTTTACAATGAGTGCTTTATTAGACACAGGAAATTTATAAATTAATAAAGGTAAAACTGGAGATTAAATGAAAATTTAATTTACTAAAAAATTCTTAATTTGAAGAAAAATAGTCATCAAAAAATTAACCCTATTCAGTTCTAAATGAACTTAGTGGATTTCAATATGTGCATTTGAAAAAATTGGGTAAAGGTCTTTTTACAAATTAAAATTATTAAATTTCCCAAGTTGAGTAATATTTTATTGCGTTGATAATTAGGATAATTTTAAATTATAATTAAATTATAATTTAAAATTATCCTAATTATCAAACTCAAATGAATGAACTTTTTTCAATTTAACCCTAATTTAGAGTTATTATTTTCTTTAAGAGGGTCTTGTTCCTTGATCCCACGTTCGAGCGATATGCCCGTCTGTCTGTCTTAAAGCTAGTTGACATGAACATGAGAATTTTATATTTTTTTCAGAAAAATGAGGAACACGAATAATTTTTGGATTCCATCTTGAAATAAGCCAAAAAGTTGTTATCAGTGATTTTCTTTCTTAAAACGGTAAAAATAGGCATCCTTATCTGGACTCCAAAAAATCTTGATCAAATATGAATTCTTGATTAAAAAATTCAGATTTCCCTTTAAATCTTAAATTCACAACTTCATATCAACCAACTTTATTCTCAATTAACATTCTGCTCTGGTAATAGAATGAACTTGAATGAAAAATAATCACCTAGATTTATGTTAATGAATAGAGGAAATATCCAATATAATACATGTTATAGACTTTCATATATCTATTGATTAGAGGATTTTGTGAATTTCATCTAATCTCAAATATCAATACGATAATCAATAAGAAATGATTATGTAAAAAATAACTGAAACATTTGTTTATAAAGATAAAAATTTAACTTGAAGATTAAAATAAGAAGTTAGAGTAAAATGAAAATTGTATTTAAAACTCAGAGATTGTTCAATTTGATTCACAAAGATTTACTGAAACCTGAAGAGAAGACTCTATTAATTTATAAATTTCAATTTGACTGTGGATCTTCTTATATAGGACGTACAATCAGAAAGTTGTCAACTAGAGGTAACGACTACCTTAAGAAAGATACAGCGATAACTAGGCATCTTCGACAGGAAGGGCATGAGGCTTCAATTTCGAATTTTTCAATTTTATACAAAAACCCGAGTGATGATAGTACAGACGTTTGGGTGAAGGAGAAATTCTTCATAAATCTATATAAACTAGACTTATGTGTTCAAAAGAATTATTCCTACCTTCAACTACCTTGGCCTATGTAAGCTTTTTCACTTTTCTCTCCACTGTTGCTATTTATTGGAGAGTTTTGGCGTTTTTTTCAGCCTACATTTATTCCAATTTTCTTCAACTTTTACTATTTCTTTCATAATTTGTAAATAATTATTTTAATTCATCTTTTAACTTTTATCATTATCAAAGAGACACTACTGATGAACCTTTGAGAAATGTACAAATTAGAATAAGAAGTTAGAGTAAAAGTGAACCAAGAATCATACAAAATATTATCTAGTTATAAATTATGCAAAGTATTTTGTTCCATGAGGAATAGGAAAATTTCTAGTAAAATAAATTGCAAGCATGTAAAAAATCAAAGGCTTACAGTTATGAGTCGATAAATGTAGCATTGTTTTTTCTGGCCATCACGCCAGACTCTAGCCATAGCCTGTTCATCATTAGCTGGATTCCAGTCCGGATCAAACATGACCAGACGATTTGCTCCGATCAAATTGAGACCACAGCCTCCGGCCTTACTGCTTAACATGAATATGAACTCTGTTGACTTGGATAAAAGAAGAATGAGAGAAATGAAAATTGAATTTTTTAAAATATTTCTATTCAAGTTTGAATTATGCTTGAGTACTTACAGTAGGATCATTGAATTTTTCCACAACTTTTGCCCTCTTTTTAATACTCATTGTACCGTCCAGCCTGAAATACCCATAACCTCTGAAATTGGCCATACTTTCAAAAAGATCCAAAGTTTGAGTATAATTAGAAACGAGGACAATTTTGTCGTTAGTTGTGGACTTGATTAGGGCCAAGAGGCAATCAAGTACTTGATATTTACCTGAAATAAATAAATATTATCGCATTATACTTTGAAGTAGATAATTATATAGTTTTTATTTTAATAACCTGACAGCTCTGGTTTGAGGGGTTTCTTCGACTCGATACTACCAACATAGCCTTCTGGCATTAATTCCATAGCTCCTTCAAAGCCATCTGTGCCAAGGAATATTTTTTCATAAACCAAATCTGGATGATTACATAGCTTTTTCAAATGAGTTATGGAGGCTAGACTTGAAACAGAGAGGCCAGTTTTCTCTGAGCTTGCTAGTTTATCCAAGACTTCTTTTGCTTTACGATTTATGAATTTCTTGTAAACAGCAGCTTGGCATGCAGATAGTTTGCAACAGACGACTTGTTCAACTTGAAATATGGAATAAATATATTTTCAGATTTTCTACCAAACATTGATCTTTCCTACTTACTTTTAACTGGAAGGTATTTTGTTAGCAAGGCCTGTGTTCTTCGTATAATGCACTTGCTAACTACACTAAGAAGTTCTTGTAGAGTTTCCTCTCCTCTTTTGATTTCTTCAGGAGAGGCTAGAGCATCTCGGCCTTTTAAAATGGGATTTTCATATTTTTTCTTAAACTCAGAAGCTGTTCCAAGAAGGCCAGTGTTGACAAAATGAACAAGACTGAAATATTCTAATAAATCATTTTGAATAGGTGTTCCAGAGAGAAGAACACGCCTTCGACAATCGAGAGTCATCAACGCTTGGTAAGTTTGATTTTCAGAATTCTTTAGCCTATGGCCCTGAATAAATAATAATATCCATCAAAATTACTCACTTCATCACAAATGATAAGACCAACAGCATTCGCTTTAAAAGCATCGACATGTAATCTAAATGTTTCATATGATATAATGAGAATAGGATTTATACACCTTCTCCCAGATTGCATAACAAATGATTTGAGATTATTATCAATCTCTTTCTTTGATCCTGAATCGATGGCGAGGGGTGAAACTTTACCAGATAACCATTTACTTATTTCATTATACCAGTTTTTAACCAGGCTACTAGGTGTAATGACTATGCATTTATCGACTAATGGCTTTGCTTCTGGACCTTGTTTCTAAAAGAATTACAAAAAGGTCTATTTTTATATAATCGTTGAAAATTATGAAAATAATTTACATTTAGAAAAGAAAATCTAGACTAAATATAGCTAATTTTATTCAATTTGTGAAAAGAGGATGGAGCAATGCTCCATTGGAGCATTTGAAAAAAGAGACTTACAATAAGTGTCCACATTAATGTAATACACTGAAGTGTTTTACCGAGACCCATTTCATCAGCCATGATACAGCCATAATTATCAGGAATTTGAACTCCAGTAACACAATCATACATGAATTTGACACCTTCTCGCTGATGTGGTCTTAAAAATTTAGTAAGAGCCGGATCAACAACAACATGAACAAGTTGGTTATCTGATGATTTTAAGGCTTCGTGAGCAGTGACTTCAGGAGGAGAATATAGAATAAGAGCATTTTCTTCGTCTGGATCGTACAGGGAAACTTTAACGCCACTACGACGTAGACCAAGAGCTCGAGCCTCGTGTGAATTTTGATAATTGTCGATTGGCACAGAAAATGGTTTTGATAAAATACTTTTTATGAGATCCTCCTACAGTATATAAAGAATTTATAACTAACATGATTGGTATCTATTTCCTTCAGGGGTTTACGATAAGGAGATTGATAGTTTTCTGTCTCTGAATATGTTGTAGGATTAACTTTTCTCAATTTTCTATCAGATTCTTTGAAGATATTCAAAGTAGGACTGTTAAATATTTTGCTAGGTGCTGATGTTCTTCTCTAAAATGAAAATATAAAAATATTTGATTACCATTTTCAGTCAAGATACCAATTTGTAATAAGTGTAAACAAATTGAAATTTTAACATTGAACAGTTAAATTGTTTAAATTTCATTTTTAAACTCAAGCTGGTCCAAAATCTTCGTTACGAAACTGTGTTTTTGAATCAAGTTGTGTTAGGCCAGTTTATTACATACCTTTGAAGACTAGCTTATATTGGATTTAGATATTCATTGATTTATTAGATATGACTCCATTGAGTAATGAAACTAAGGAAATAATTCACAACTGGTTGATTCAATTTCCTTTTGGAAAAAAGTTGAAGAATTGGCCTCGAGATTTTTCGGATGGAGTGCTAATATCTGAAATTTTGAAATATAACTTTCCCAAACTTGTTAATCTGCATAATTATTCTCATTGTAACTCTGTGAAATTGAAGAAAAACAACTGGGACACTCTGAATAAAAAGGTTTTTAATCAATTGAATATAGAACTGGACGAATATTTAATTAACTCAATCATAGTTTCAAAGCCTTACTGTGTTGAAAAGTTTCTATTGTTTCTCAAAAATAAGATTGATCAGTTGAAAAGCAATGAATCGAATAAAAACATGAATTTTAGTTTTGGCTCTGAAGAAGATTGTTGTATCTTTTCTGAGGAGGTAATGATTTATCAAGAACGTACTATTTCTGAAGAAAAATACCTGAAGAAAGTTCAAGAATGTATATTTTATAGAGAAACGATTGAAATATTAGCTGCCAAATGCCGAAGACTAGAAAAGCAGTTGGAAATATTTGCAATATTAAATAATAAGAATGGAAATGGCAGAATGAATAGGAAACAAATCAAAAATTGAGTAGATCCTATTAAAAAAATTTTATACGAACACTATCAACGAAATAAATTTTTAATGCATCAATGGTTTCTCAATAATTTAATTTAAATTGTAGAACTATGTATCTAAGCACTTATTTATTTAAATAAGTAAAATACACTAAAACACCATCAAGTGTTTGTTATGTCATTTAGAGAATTCAAAAGGTGATGTCAGAATTTTCAGAAGATGTCCTAGACGCCCTCAAGAATAAGATTAGAGTTAGCCAAAGTTTAACTGATCTCTTTTCTTCTGAGCAAGCCTCAATTATTACTCAAACATGTGTTATAAGTTTAGCTGTAAGACTTCAGTATAATTCTATTCCAATTTAGCACGATGGCTTATGCACTTGTTGGCCATCTATGACCGACAAATCTGTTTTGAAGACACTTATTGCTAAAGGAACAGAAGGGACTACATTATTGTCATACAAAGAAGTGATTTTTTTCATGATTTATTTTATTATTCTAGAATCCCATTTCGATCAATTCAGCCAAGGAAGTTAGATGGTTTATGGAAGTGAGCTATTTCTTCTAATTTTTATTTAATTCAACTCTAATTTTTGGTTTTCATAGATCTTGAATTATGGCCTTTCAATGGATTCCAATTTTCCTGTCATAAAGCATTGTGTTTGCATCTATAATAGCTGGTTAAAATGTTTAATTCCATTAAATAATGAAAGTGACAAGTCAGATATTCCTCTGGTAGTCAGGTCTAACAAAGATGTTTACGGTCAAGATATAATAATTGGATTATGCAATTTTTTTCTTCCCCGTCATAATAATCTGAAACAAATAAATATTTTTGGAACCATTGGCGAAGATGTTTATTCTGAAGCAAAAAATATGTTCAGATATCCCAAAAAGGGTAAACTTATCACCTTAATTTTTTTCTTTAGTTGATGATATTTTGTCTCTTCCCTTTCTCCAAAAATGGGAAGAACAATATCCCACACTTGTTCATCAAATTCTTACCAAAATTGAGGAAATATCCCGAAATAATGATTCAAAGTCCATACTTAGTGAAACCTGGCTATGTCTACTTCAGTTTTCAATTGCTGTCTGCCAGGCTCTTTTATCTCCGGTATACTTATCTTCAAACTATTCTGGAAAGGGTTTGTTTTCTTTCGTTTTGAAAAATTGATCACTTTCGAAGAACTTATCATTTACATACATCAACCTCTTTTAGCATCCACAAACTCAACTTCCTCTAATACATTGAACAGCATAGCTAATTTGAACCACGGTCAAATTCTCACAGACGAAAATCTTTGTGACAGGTTGGTAGTAATTACTTTAAATCATTTTTGTAACAATTAATTGTTTCCATTTTACAATTTAGAGCTGTCCAAATGCTCATGACAGTCTGGTTGAATGCATGCCTAAAATGTTATCCCCCAGACAATTATTGGGAAGCGTTGACACGATCTTCAAAAGCTTGGCGTCATAGATTTTCCTTTATAAAGCATTGGTCGATTGTTTTTGAGCTGTTAACGTATCAAATGATGAAGAAGAAGCTTCCACAATGTAGGTACACCTATTATCCCATCTAATAATTAATTTAGAAATATTATTCATATATAATTTATCTTTTTTTATTGTATCAAGAGAAATCGTGTAAGATTTAAAACTTAACTCTCAAGTAAACTATAGGAAGAAAAATGTTGATAAATGCGTAAAATTCAAGGGGTATAAAATATTTTTTTTAGCTTCACTCTATGACATTTATTATGGTTTGATTGAAAATATGAAAGACTATTCTCGATTGGAAAATACCTGGTATAAAACCCTACATCTATTGGGAAATATTGTTGACTTGTGCAAGACAGATATTGTCCTCTCAACACCAGTCCTGGAGAAATGCTTGTAAGTATTTTTATAATTACAATCTTTTGACTCTATCATTTAAAATTTATCTTTACTACTTCTCTATCTAATTTTTTGTATAAAAATACTTTTTATAGAGATATCTTTGATTGGGTTTGAGCAATTAGACAATGATAACTACTAATATTGCTTTTGGTCAATGAAAATTTTTCAAGCCGAAAAGAGTTTTTCTAATGACTCTAATAATACTGTAATACTTTTTACTGCTTGGCTTGAAAAATTTTCATTGACCAAAAGCAATATTAGTAGTTATCATTGTCTAATTGCTCAAACCCAATCAAAGATATCTCTATAAAAAGTATTTTTATACAAAAAATTAGATAGAGAAGTAGTAAAGATAAATAATTGTTCCCTGGGTTTAACGGGCTGAAACATTTTATAAATTAATCCCATGAAGAAGATAACAAAAGAATAGGCTTTGAATAATCATCATTTATGAATAAAGATTTAAAAAAATTTTATAGACTCACTTTGGATTAAACACATTGATTTTATATGATGATGTAATAATCCATTGTCTACTATAGAATTAATTAGAGGTGGTAACAAATGCCAAATCAATGATTAATAAAGAGAGGAGTAATTTGGGAGTATACGTTTGTAGAGTAACCTTTTCAAAAAATATCTATTTCTACAATAGTGTTCAAAGAGTCAAGTCTTGGAATCTATTCACCGAGTGTAGATCATTCAGTGACAAGAACTAATTCATACATGATGATCCTGTGGAAAAGTTAGCCATAAAAATAGTATTATACCAACCTTCACAATTCGAAATAGTCAAAAAATAATTTTTGGGAAAAAATTGAATTCAGTTCAAATTTTCATTTTTTAAACTTTGAGTTGAGATTTTTTGTTGATTTCAATGTGTGAAAGCAGAATAACGTTATTTTTCAGGATCCTCATTAGGAAAACTCCCTTATCGTACGAAAATTTACTTCCTATTTTTCGACCTTTTTTACTGCTTAAAAACTGATCAGAATGATCTGAAATCAGTTCAAATTGACGGTTTCCTCCACAAATTGAATAGTGATAATTGGTTTCTTTGTCTAAATCCTCTCACATCTTTTAATCGACAAAATATTTCAACTCAAAGTTTAAAAAAAAATAGAAAAATCGTGTGTTAATCATCGGTTGAATCACTTTCATACTCTACATGATCTTCCTCCAAGCTATCATGAAATTCTTCATCAGTTACAATATTTTGAAAAAGCTCTTCTTGTATATCGAGAGCTAAAGGAATAGGTATGATTCCTCTGTCCATAAATGAAATAATAATTCTATACTAAAAATAAGTTTTTTTATCCAAAAAATCCTGTTTTCTAATAAGAAACAGTATGGGTCATTAAGGAACCAACAACTTATAGAATTAGAAGAACCCTTTACCCACGAACCTGTACGGAAGAAAAGAAAAGTTGAATCATCCCAAGGCAGATGTGCCTTTTGTGATCGAAAAAAAGACAAAAAGTCCAGAAAAATTTGTGAAAAATTTGTTTGTCCTGATCATTCTTCAATCATATGTACAGAGTGTAATAAATAATTTTATTTGTATTGTAGATCTTTATGAGTTCTCTACTCCAATGCACCCAATCTCCATTTATGCAACTTTTCATAATTATCGGATGAGGGTTAAAAATTGATTTTTTCAAAATTTATTTTCTTCATATCCTGAAAGTGGGTTCCATAAAATCAAATTCGATTTCTTGATGAAAGAATTAAAAAAATCAAAAATTAGCTTTACATGGTGTTGGGATAATATGATTTTTACAAAATTCCTAATTCTTTCATCAGGAATTCCCATTTTTTCAAACCTTGAGCTGAAAATGTTTATGATTTGATATTGGAGGGGTGATCAAAAGATTTTCACAGCATCAATTAGACCAAATCTGATTTATTGTTTTACCTCGTTCGGGAGTTGAATTTCGATTTTGAAAATCGATGAAATTTCCATAAGTTGAAAAACGGAAAATCTATCGATAATTTGATAGCGATATTCGGCTAAAGTTAAGAAGATGGAAATTTCAGCCATCCCTATGTTTTCAACGATAACTCGGCTTTTCAGAATCAACGTAGTAGTTATTAAAAATAATCCAATTCCGGTATATGAAGGATTAATATGATATATTTGAGTATATCGAATGATCGTCCTGAGCTGTTATAATTATGATTAGCTCAATTTGGTTTCATTGCATTTTTTTATCCATCAAATAAAACATTATATAATATTACTACTTGAAATAATACACATGTAAACTTTTAGCTATAAGAATACCTCTATTAATTAACATAAGTAGTAGTGGTCGTCGTATTTAAGCATTACTACAGTACTGATTGACTCTACATCGTACTCTCTACACCAACAACAAATGAAAGATGTTCACTTAATTTCAATTTCAAAAGACACGTTTTCTCTCTCTCTCTCTCTCTTTAAAATCTACTTAAACTACTACTCAAATATGAGAGAGAGAACGAAAGAAAAAAATGTATGAAATGTGTACAAAATGTGTAATGTAAAGAAGGTAATAGATAGACAAAGACATAAAAAGAGAGATCTTTTAGAGTAATAAAGGTATATACTCTCTATTTCAAAAGTATTTCTCATTGTCTCTTCCAAGGTGTGTCTGTGTGTGCATATATGAGATGAATCTAAAATAAATCTTGGAAATTAAATTCTTCAAACACTCTTTCTTTCTTTCTTTTTGAATAACTCAGAGAGAAAGAATTGGGCTCGTTTTAGTTATCTTTCTGACTCGCATGTTTCGCAACGAGTAAGCGTCTATAAACTGTCTTAATCATCATCAACATCTATAAAATTTGTAAGTCTATTTCGTATAGTGGAAGAATCAATTTCATAAATTTGCATTTCAGTTTGGCCAAAAATTATTGTCAAAGGATGAAATTTGTGAAACAGAAAGAAATAAAAATTTCGTTTTCATCCATCTTTATTAATGGTTAAGGTTTAATTTAAGCAATCAACTTTGTTTAACACATTTCTTAATTTTGTCCTATTTGTCGATTGAGGTCCGAATTTCTCATTATTGTAAGCATAATTCTTGTATAAGAAGAGCAAAGATTATCCATTCTGAAGGGAAGCCATGGAGAAAGATTGCTCAAAATTCAGATAGTAATTTTAGGCTAAATTGAAAGTCTTATTACATGAAATCGAAATGCAAATTTATGAAATTTATTCTTCCACTGTACAAAATAGACTTTCAAATGGTATGACAATTTTTTCTCTTGAGATTTTTTGAGATGATCTCATCCAATTATTTTATATAGCTCTTCCGGTTACGATGCATGCCGACAACTGTTATCCAAAGGTCTTCCCCTCAACTTTTATCAGGCCGTTCAGGTGATTGCAAGAATGTTGGATTCCATGTTGGGCATTGAACCATGTATAACTAAAGATATGATTTCGACATTTATTAATTCCAATAATGCACATTCCTTCCTGGAGCCCATAAGAACCTCAATCTATTCTGTTGGGCCGTCGAGCTTCTCCAAAAATCTCGATGATAATTCAGGTAACTTTAATTAAATAATTTTCACCATTTACATATATCTAATAATACCACAGATCATCATCTTTTGTTTAGAAGACTTAGGTAATGATATGTTTGGTTCTCCAGTATTACGCACAACGATTCAAATCTTTTTAAAATTTATTTAGTTTCTAATTCTCTTTCTTACCTTTTACTTTCAGGGGCAGACGTGGGCCAAAATATTAAACCTAAACATTTCTGTTGAAATTAAGATCCTATAACTAAAATATATACACCAAAAAGTAATTCATTGGAATTAACTAAAATGACCTTATTTATTAAAAAAAAATCATAATATTTCTTGTGAGGTCGCTTGAAAGTAAATAGGAAAAATGTATAGAAAAGTGTCGAAAATAATTTAAAGATTTTATTTATATTCAATCTTCGGAGTTATTAAATATATTCACATTCTCTTTGCTATATAATTTTTCTTAACCTAAAGAAAAACTTGGTTACCTGTGAAATAGATTATTTGATTTTGGGCAAAGCAAACTAGCTTTCAAAACATTTAATTTTGCTTGATATAGGATTAAGTATAGATTAGCAAGTATATAAAAAAATATTTTCTTAGCCTTGGAATACGCAAGATTATGGCTAGATCCAGATACCGTCATTCATGTCGGTAATGAGAAACTGGAAGTGAATACTCTTTGGCAGCTGGTTGGTGATTGGTTGTACGAGGCCTCCATCACTGATGCATCGGTCCTTGATCAAAGTGAGCTAATTACAATAAAAATGACTTTTTGATTCATAAATTATAAATTATAAAATAACTGCCTATAGAGTTTATCTCCATACTTTTCTTACAGCCAGTAAGTTATCAAGGTAGTGTTTCATTCAATTTGATGGTAAGATGCTGAATTTTTCTCTTTCTAATGTATAATATAAAATGTATGATAATTGGGATGAACTTCTCAAATTAATGTAATTCTTGCTTCACTGATTTTTTTAATTTCCGAAAAATCGCCACTACTGAAGCTAGTTGATATGAAGATTAGAATAAGCTAATTTTGAAGAAAATCTCAAGCCCACAAATTGTTAAAATTAATTGTTAAAAAATAAATTTATCTGACGCCAAATTACCAACATTAGAGCTAACATTTTTATTTATTTCGGAGATTTTAAAGCGGATAAAAATTTCTCCACGATTGAACCAATCAGAAGATTCTTTTAAGCATTTCCAAAGATAAATTTTACTACATTTACAAGTATTAAGTCGGTGTAAAAGTCTCAAGAGATACACTACTATAAATATACACCTGATTTTTGAATCCTCCTCGGCGCTTTCCTCTCTTTCTAATACCATTAGACAAAAATTTGAATTTGAATCAAACCATTTAAATTTTCACGAAGAAAAATCAGTCAAAACACGAGCTAATCGGATATTTTTGTCTGATCTCTTCCATAAATATAAATTTCAGCTCAAAGATTGAAAAAGTGATAATTTGGCGTATTTCCGAAATCCTAAAAAGCTGTCTTTCTTTGGATATGCAGTATTGAGATTTCCATAAATGTGATTCATTCCTATCTACATCAACAACTAGCTTTACATTCTGATTGCCCATTCTATTACAAGACGTGTTGAATATAAACTTGTAAAGTTAATTTGTATGACTATTTGGCAAACTATGATTCTTACAGAATTTTCTCTTTAAGAATTCGAATTTGTCAAAGATTTTTAGGAATCCAAATCATCTGAACAAAAAATATTTGAAAATTATTATTTTCAAGAAAAAAAATTTCAGCTCAATGTTAAAAAAATGGGAATTTGATTCCTGAAAATCCTTAACATTTCAGAATTTTTAATGAAAAATTTGGGATTTCTCTAAAAACCATCGACTCCCAAATTTATATCAGTTAGCTTCACATTATTTAATACTCTTGCTCTTTAAAAATCTCACATCACAATTCCAAAAACGTCCTAACATGCTAGAGACCTGATTAGCTTGATTATAATCAATTATAATTATTATTATCTTCCTTTGACAAGAATGTTGTAGTTGGTTTGACCTCTTACTGAAATTCACTGAAATTCCCTCTCACAAACAGTTGAAAGCGTCTTTTCACTCGTCTCTTCACATGAAATGTTACCTGATTACAATTTTAATGCGTTATCCTCATTTTTATCATTCTATATGTAATATTTTCTCCAAGTTTACTTTTAAAAACTTGAGTTAAATTCTTACCTCATTTGAAAGCTTCCTTAAGGCTTACAGAGGAATAAGCGTATATTTGAGTGATAAACGTATTTTGCTGGGTCTCTTTAGACTCTTCTCCGATTAACATATAAATACTAATTACAATAATTAATTGGAGACACATTCCATTTACTCATCTCTATATTGAATTTAGTGCATTGGAGGGTGGTTGAAACCTCTGTTGATTGCTATGTAGGACGATGATCCAGAGAAGTTTTTCAGAATCAAAATTAGAGAGAAGAACCGATCGTTTAGTTGACCTCATAATCATGAAAAAATTGAGATTCGTAGATTCCCAAAATTCACATCTATACAACTAGCTGTGGCTTAGTATCTATGTATTTGTCGATATTATCTATTCCGATTAAATCTACTTTTACTGATATTCTCTGATAGATCTTTGTATCAATCAAAGTGTTATTCCCACAAATGAGAAGTAAAAAGTTACTACAGATGAATTTGTAGAATAATCTCTACTGTCTAGTTCTATTTGATTATTGATTTCTAACAAGAAATTGCTAGACAATTTGCTTTCCTTTCCATTGTTTTATCACCTTGACAACAATTGAAAATATCTTTCAGATATTAATCTCTATGTTCCACAAACGACTTTGTCTTAATTCGGTTTTTCTGGTGTCAGGATAGCCTTTTCCTTTAATAAATTATGATCAGATTGTAGAAGAACAGGTTTAAGTCAATTTAAGTCAAATTTAGTATTCGATTATTTGTAATTCTATGAATAAATTCTATTTCCCGACAATTAAAGACAAATGAATATTTTTCAATTAATTCAGTTTCTATATTAATTCTACATGTTAAATCCAATGGAATACTGCCTAATGTATTAAGCATTGCCTATCAACTTCTGAGTTATTGAAAAACGGGAAAATCAAAAAACTTTATTTTTCTTTCAGACGGAGTCTCATTCGAGAGAGGTATGAAGTTTATTGCCTCGAATTCTTTCCAGTCAGGCAGGGCAGAAGCTCTTGCCGCCCTCTGCCGAGTTATGATCTATGGAAAACGGGATAATCTTAAATCGGAATATTTGTCAAAGTTTTATTTGTGTCTGAAAAATCTTTGTGACTCCATTGAAAAAGTAAGCCTGTCCTCTATCCCTCTTGATGCATATTATAAATTACAAAACTGAGATGAGTGTTCTGTGACATTGGTTTAGAGCTGAGTTATCGATGACATAGGAAATTTGAGCAGAGTAGAAAGATTGTGCCAGATTGTTTCACAAAAAAAGACCTCTATTTCGGGCATACTTATCAGTGTGATACATGCCAAATTTTAGATACAAGCTTAACAATTCTAAAGATATATATTTTAGTAAATATAAAAAATTTAGACCAATAAACATGTAATTATATAGCATGTATTATACTGATGAGTATGCCCGAAATAGAGATCTTTATTTGTGAAACAATCCGGCATCCCCTTACTTTGCTCAAATTACAGAAAACTTGTTCCATCTCATTCTTTATAATTTTTGTCAAGATAGTTAATAATCTGGCCAAATTTCTACTTTTTCTACAATGTTTAATCTCCAAGTTTTTATTGATTATTATTTTGACCAGATTTTATTTTTTTAATTAAAAAATTTATGCACTTATTTTAGTATAGGACCCTGAAAATTATTTTGTTCCTGATTTTCCTGAGTAAAATATTTAGTTTTTCGATTTCAAACTCAGATTACCCTCATAAAAACCCTAGAATTCAATAATAAAGTTCATTGATTTTTAGAGTGACTACACCCTATCACTCACCATGATGAATATGAGGGACATTCTCAGATGTGATATGGATGGCATTGTCCTTTTGTTACCAAATATTCTTGAATGCTCCAAATACATACTAAACTCATCGGAACTTCCGTAAGTAAATATAGATGAATTTCATTTATTAGAAATATTATTATAAAGTGAATTGAAATAATTTATCTAGCTTTAGTAAATTATATATTCGAAAATTTCACGAATGATGAATTTGGTAAAATTATCGCTTTAATGTTTCCGGTGTTCTATCATTTAATAGATAATTGAGGTTAAAATTGGTCGCTTGCCTGACTATGTTGTCTTCTGGCTTGTATTGGTCTGTCTGTAGAAAGAGGAGAAAAGGGTAATTCTTAAAGAGCAAGGATTATAAAAATTATAGTGATTGTCACAATAATCAGAATTATTAGAGTAGATCTATGCCGAACAGCTCCCTGAAGAACTACTTGGTTCAAAATTATGTTAAAATAGGTATTTTTTGGCTCCAAAACCAGCTTTCTTTTAAACTATGAGAGATATCGAAAAGGCGTTTGCATATTTAAAAGTTAAATTATTATTTCTTAAGCAAATAGTTTATCGAAAAAATTTTCTAAATTTTTTTTGAATAATTACCCTTCTTCAAGTAACTTTGGTTAGTACAAGTGAAAAGCTATATCTTCGAATTATACATATTTCTATAGCTTAATAAATTTCCTTTTCTAATGAGGAGTGGAAAAGTGTCTTGAGTATCTTTCAGTTCAAATTATCGCTCAAGAAAGTGTTGTGTTCCACTGGTGAAACAACGGGACATGAAGGGTTAGAATTCTCAGCCATTGGTCATCCAAACGATTATTGTCCTCACGCGCACTCTTCAGTGTTACAACAAGCTTATCAAACACAAAATACTATTTATATACTTTCATGATCTCATCCCTATCAATTTTGTCCAATCAGATTAGAGAATAGTACAATATAGGGGTCTGACCTATGATGTTAAAGTTTTGATAATTATAATTAGAACATAAAGCCAGCTATAGAAATTGACAATAATAACTATTTGAGTGGAACTGTTTATTAAGTGAACATCGAGCTGAGAAATAGAAAATTTTCGATTGCGTATTTTGAATTGGTCTAAAGTTTTTTTTTCAATAAAAAAATGAATTATTATTTTACCAACAGCTGTCCTCCATACTTGAAAATGTCCGGCTTACGAATGTCAGCCTTGCACCAGATCATTTCAATGATTTGCATTCCTTTTCACTTTAACGATGTACAATTGATGGGTGAGTTTTTACAGGCAGTTTATCATTTTTAAATGACTTGATTACTTGAGAGAAAGCTCATCAGATCACGACACACTCACATGCTAGTTCTATTAGAATTCTTCTCTTCTAACTTTTAAATTTCTCAAATATAGCCTTATTAAATAAAGTTGATTGATTTGATTTTTTAGAATACTATGCAAATATAATTTGATACTCACTGTTTCCAGTGAAGAGCTCATTATGAGGATTCAGAAGACAAGGGAATATTTAGTAATAAAGCTTATCTATTTCACCAAATCTCATCAGACTGTTATACTTGAAAAAACCTATGATTGGTTCAATAATAAGTGATAAACATTGTATTTCCCCAGGTTTCTTCAGACTTAATTCCGGGCTACATTTATATAGAGTTACATTGCATATACATATCTGTCCTTCCATTGGTTCAAAGGTTTTCTGCTCATGAAGGGGAACGATTTGGTAATCCTGTTTCCATGCTGCTATACATACGTTTCTTCTCCAAACTTGGGCACTTTTTATTATATTTGGTCACACTCTCACTTTTAAATCAACTAAAACCCTTTCTCACTCATTGTGTGCTGTAGGATACAAATCTTAAATCTCCCACCCCTAGTTCAAAGCTCAAAAAATTGAGAGATTTGGCGCAAATTATAAAACTTGAAATTTTTCTCTTTGAATAATAAAACATCTGCCTTCATTTCCAGTTCCTGGTAAATTGCCAACTAGCTTTACTAAATCAGGAAACTATATATTTATTATTGCAAATGTCTCTCTGTATTGATTGAAATCAATCATTTTTAGAGTTCTAACTTGCTTAGGAAAAACTACATTTTCCTTTCCATCATGTGATGATGCACTGTTACAGTAGTTGACATAAATTTTCCTTTCATAATTTCTTATGTTGATACAGGCTTGAAGATGAAGGAGAAAGATACGATTTGTCGTAACTTTCCTAGCATTCGCAATGAGATCTCCTCAATGTTACTGCACCAATTAAACGTTGAAGATGATGCCGACAATATTCATGTAATCTTGTCTTGTTCTGTTGCTTTCCTCTTCGCCTATGCTAAGAACGATCCGGAATCAATTAGTAAATTCAATGCCAATCCAAAAGTAGATCCAATGCCGGGTTAGTTGATCAATCTACACTAATTATAATTATAAAACATTTTCTTTGTTTTTAACTAGAAACCCTGCCTGGCTTTCATGCAAGACTGATCGAAAAGATTTGTGATAAACTCATCAATAAATGGCGAGACTTTGGTCTAGCTAGATCTTCTGTTGACATGAATGAACAATCCTCAGTTCCATCACGTGTAAAGAGTGACTTCTATGGAGAATTTCCCCGTGCAAAGTCTTCAAAAGAGACTAACTCAAATCAGAATCTTCCATATCCCAATGCAAGAGATGAAAACTCAATTCATAAGAAATCCATACCCAATATGAACGATGTCCATGCCTTGGAGACACTTTCCGCCATTGCAGAAATTCCAATTGAAAATCCAAATTCTTGTAAGCATTAGATTTATCTAAATTTTAAATTCATATGGCTAGTTAATCTTTTTACTATAGTCATGTTACTTCTTCTTGTTTACTTTTGCAATGTCAATTTAAATTGACATAAGATGAGAATTTACTATTTTTACTATAGAAGCTCAATATTTATTCTTTAAATTCCATGATGAAATGAGCTTATGAGCTTGTTGAAGTAAAAATATTAGGTCGTCTTTTTGAATTTTGCGAGTTTCTCTCAACCTCTATCCCGGGGTTTGAATTTTTTGTCCAAAGTTGATCCGGAATGTCAGGATCGAATTGAAATCGGAATTCAAGAAATAACCCAATTTTTTCAAGATTAAATTTTATTCAGAAATTTATTCCAACTTATGGTCTCATTTCACCATAAAATTCAAAAAGTAAAGTTTTTCCTGACTTTTCGGAGAAAAATATTAAGCTTCTAGTAAAAATAATTTTTTTCAACTTTTATTTTATTTCTTTCTTTTTAGTCATACAAATAGTGAAGGCGCTCAAGATATTCATTAGAGATGGCATTAAATCGGGTCCCAAATATCACACAAAATCATTGCATAACAAATTCATTACAGCATTTCATTGTTTGCAATTCTGGATAATACATCATAATGAAAAAATGCTCAATAATCCAGAAATCTTTCGTCAAATAATTGAAATCATCAATTATGGTCTAACGCGGGATTCAGTAAGTATCCTATTTATAAAGCTTGTCTACATCAATTCAAAAATTCTCATATCACAGAATGAAAGTACAAATGAATTTCGACCAACATCAATGCGAGTCTGGCAAGTTGCCCAAAACTTTTTATCGTTACTGCTGCAGTCATCAAGTCGTCTTAATCCTGGTTTATTTTCTGAGTCAGTTACTAGTACAATATCTGAGGAAGATCTTTACCTATCGGTCAAACCAGATAGAGAACTAAATGAAGATTTCATTGTTGACATTTACAAAGAATTCCAATTTTATTGGTGCTCTTCTGCCAAGGTTCTCTTGAGCATTCTTGAAATTAAAGATGACAAAGAAAATGAGGCCAAGGGCATTTACATCATATCAAGAGGTTCTTATGGGAAATCTGTCTATCATTTATCTTCAAGGCAAAAACCAATCTTTTCATCAGCACCAAACCAAAGAGCTATCGATGAGAATAAAACAATGACTGATCTAAAACCTTGGGGCAGCATTTACGACACGTTAAGCGAACAAGAGGCACTCAATAAAAAGGCGAACATTCAATGGTTTCCTGAATCGAAAAATTCCATCCTGTAAGTAGGTGAAAATCACTCCCTATATTTTCATTAAAATTATTTTTAAAAATTAGAGAAAAAACATTGCCTACTCTGGAGAGTGTTATCAAACAATCTGGGATTCGTGAAAAACTTAATGAAATCAAAAATAAGATCACACAAGAAAATTCATTCATTAAGTCTCGTGCCAGCGAGACAATTGAACCAAAAGAAATGGAAAAACTTGATGATGATGCCAAGTTTGTTCTCTTTCGTGTACATAATACGGTTGTAATAATTAATTCGATTTATTTTCTTCAGACATAAAGGACGTTTAGGTCCCTGTTGGTTAACTAATCTTGGGTACCTTCCCTTCAACCGAATGTCGAGTTGTGCACATGCGCCAAACTTTGACCTAGATAACGAGCTGACTGATCAGGTTTGTGGATTGAAGCACTCCAATTGCAGCATAACTCCATTCATCTTCCTGGATCCGCCCAATTGGACAGAGTTTATTAAAAGTCTCAGTAAACTTGACAATCTACTACCCAGAAGAACTCACAATATCCACATTTATTATGTCAAGAAGAATGAGACAGTTGTCGATAAAATTTGTGTTGACGTACGTTGTCAGATTCTCTCAAGTGTAAAATTAATTTCTTATTAAAGATGGTATATTTCCTTTTTCCATGTCATTTGTCCGGGTTTATCTTAAATGATTAGGGTCTTGAATGAAAGTATTAGAACCAAAGAAAATCTTGAAAATGTGAAAATTTAAGGTTTTTCGTATATTCCTGAAACGCTTTAAATTGCCCAGTATAAAATCAATATCCATAGTTGTCTACTTGTCAGCAATGAAAATCATTATTTTCAAAAATATCATACTTTTATCTTGCATTGATACATCTTTAATGGTCATGGCTCAAAATTCAAAAGAGTACATTGAACAAATAATGATTAATTGTCTGTTTTTCTCATTTCTAGTTTGATGATAAAAAATCTTATGATCCAGAATTCTTTGATTTCATTGAGTATCTTGGCAAAAAGACTGATCTTTCCAAACATCGTGGCTGGTCCGGTCAAAAGATTCCCTCCAATATTGAAGAAACTACCATGACCAATGAAAATTACAATGGGAAAACCCACATACTATACTGGAGTAATTCGGTTGTTGAAATTGCCTCCTGGTGTTCAACTAGTGTACCTGATGATATTGAAGAAAGTCAGATCGAACCGCCTAATGATAAATATGAATTTAGCAGAAAATCAGGTGAGATTTCTCATCCATACTCAAAATCAGCCGTTCTCCATATATTTAGTATAGTACAACCTGTGTTTTTTATGGAAAAAATTAGGCAGTTAGAACATGATCTTCGATATAAATTAGACCATTTGATAGCTCTTAAGGTACTCGTTTCAACCATACAATCTAACAAGAATCTCTGAGACCAGCCTTAAAGACTAGTAAAATATTTTATACTCATTTTTTATCCTGTAGATTTCGAGATATAAAATCTGCAAAAAATGTCTGCAACTCGTTGCCTCAAACTTTTGAGCTACATCTTCTGGTTTAAAAGCTATGCCTGATAGTATCCCTAAAAATTTCAATTTCTTAGCTAATATGAAAAATTCAAATCGTTCTTTAGAGTTGTTATGCATGGTGCAGGAGATTTTCTGTACATTGACATGTGTGCTGAAATTTATGAATCTGCTTTGAAAATCTGAGAAAACCTCTCAAAAGTTACTAAAATCGATGAAAATCTCGCCTATTTTTTTATTTTATTTTTCAAGATCTGAATGATTTTTTTACTGCAATCTGATCAAAGTTTAATCAGTTCTTAAATAGTAAAATATACAAAAAGCCGTGTTTCTACCATTTTCAGTATAAAGACGATTTTCCTAATTTTCGAATCATATTCATAGATATACTGTACAAAAAAGTTACTAGAATTATTTCGTGCTTCTAGGTGCTTAGGTAATATATCCCACAGGAACGTCTTATTTGGTAATGGATTAGTCCATGTCGCTGAATGTTACAGCTTACTAATGGATCCCACCGAGACTGCTACGAAAGAAACTCACATAGCATTTAGTAAGCCGTAACATTCAGCGACATGGACTAATCCATTACCAAATAAGACGTTCCTGTGGGATATATTACCTAAGCACCTAGAAGCACGAAATAATTCTAGTAACCTTTGTAAGTATAGGTGCTGCACTATTCATTAGTTACAAAAAAGTGTTATTTTGTACCTTTTTCGGTATTGCATGAACTGTATGCATTTCAATGAGGTATAGTGAATTAAAAAGTATTTATTATTTCGAATCGCTGTGCATTTGGAAAAGAAAAAATTTGATAAAAACTCGAATAAATAACAAAAAATTACATATTTAATTTTGCAAATATCCTCTCTCGGAGGGTTGTCAAATTTTCCTAAGATAAAATATAATATATTTATGGTGAGATTCGATAATTTTTTGTTATTTGTGAAAAAACTTCATTTGAGATATACAATTTATCTATATTGGAATGAACCAATTCCAAGCACAATTAAAGCCTAATTTACCCATATAACCCATTGAAATGAATAAAGTTCATATGTCGTACTGAAAACGGTATACATTTTTATTTCTTTACGAGATTTTATCTTGCAATCATATTTCTTCTCTATTCTCCGTTCATGAGTGGAAATGTTTATTCCTTTTGAAAATTTGTTCCTAAAAATACTCATGAATTATTTTTTTATTTCAACTTCAGATTCTCCTATCAAAGAAAGAGTACATAGATTTGAGGATATTATTAGAAATGATTTTTTAATCGCTTGTAATTTATTGTATTCTTAAATTTAAACCAAATACAACAAAACTAATTTAAATTGTTTTTCAGTGACAGATATCTCATTGAATAAAGTCTCTATGGATGAAGACTTGATGAGTACATTCTCAGTTGTTTGGCTAGAAAGTTTTGATGACATTCATGGCGAACTAGTGAAGCAATTGAAATCCCGTCTTTTCACAACAAGCTCAACCATTATATTTGTTAATTGTCTTTCAATAAAACTCATCAGAGTAACAATTGCACGAAATGATCCTAACAATTCCAATGTTGGTCCTCTTATATCTGGAATGATGCTAACCAAGGAATCGCTGGCGACAATGCTAAAAAATTTTGTCATTACAACAACGAATCGGTATCAGTTAGAATCAGCAAACTATCAGACAGCTCAACGCAAAAGAATTTTGATGCTCAATTCAATAAACAAGGCTAATTACCAAGAAAAACCAGTAAAACTCCAAGAAAGTGAATCCAAAAATCACCAACCAAACATCGAAACTTCATACGTATCAAGGCTGAGCACTTCACTATATAAAGCATAGTTCTTTCATTCTATATATTCAATAATCTTTAGAGAAATAATAATAATACTATTCTCATAATTTAAGAACAAAGAAATTAAATTGGCTGTGATGAATATTTCAACTCATAATAATTATATTTATTATATATATTTTTGATAACCTGATTGAAAAGATAATTTGCTTGAATACATTGTAAATTTTGAATTATATACTCTTTCTTCTCTCAAAAACACATTCAGGTTTCCTCCAATTGTGGGTGTAAATAATGAGTTCAAATTTTTCAATCCAAAATCAAAACCACTCCAATTTTTGCAAGTTTTTATAAGTTATATATAAGACAAAAAATTAGTGGAACTGGTCTTTGTATTAGAAAATTATTTTAAACTTGAATGAATTTATTTTTTTGGAAAGTTTGACATTTTATAATGTACAATAAAAAATTTTCTCCTTAAGAGGCTTAATTATGTCTAATTATCTAAAAATACGCTGAAATCGGTATATTTGGGCATATTTGAATTTATACCATAACTAAAAATATTCAACTTATGCGTTTTTGAAGCTCTAGTAATTATAAATGTAAGGAGTCAATTACATTTTTGACTATAGTTATTTCATTTTTTACACTTTTGACTACATCTTTTTTTCTTTATTATAGTTTTGACTACAATTTGAAAAAATATTTTACTTTTGACTACACTACACTTTTTTCCATATTTTACACATTTGACTATAGTCAAATTCCAATTAAAATATTGAGATATTTTTCCAAATATATTTTGCCTATAGTTAATTTTGTTGTGGGTTAATTTCAAAAAGTCTAAGGGTAAAAGTCCTTTTTTACAATTGGTCTAAGTCGTTTTTACAAAAAGTCTAAGATCTATTCGGTGTATTATCGAATGGTCTAAGTCTGTTTACAGAAAGTATAAGTTATACAATTTCATTGGTTTATAAGAAATCTGCCATTTTCGAAATTTGGCTAACTTAAAGTGGTTAGTGGGATGACTGTATATGCGGGTATCATCATTTGGCCTAACAAATTTACACGTTCTATAACTATGTATCAAATATTTATCAATCAAGCCATAATGTAAAAATTTGTTAATAGAATGTTAAAATGAAGTAATTTCACGTAAAATCTAAATTTAGAGAACGAATCTTATGCAGGTCAATTTTAGCAAAAAATACCTTTCTGAGACGAAAAATCTCTTCAGATAATTTCGTCAGAAAACCACTTCTAAATAATTTTTTTTTGTGGGAAATATTGCCGAACTTCTTCAAATATTAGATTCTGATTTTAATGAGAAATTCATTATGAGGATTGGAAGACAACTGTCTGGGCCTCAGGATTCTGGGTTGAAGTGCAAATGGGTGGATCCTCGAGAATCTTAGCAACCTTTTGCAATTTTTTACGTTGTGTGAACCTTTTCTTCCAGTGATGCCCAGTTTGGTTGCCAACTCCTTCTGCTTGCAAAGATCAGGCTTCAAATCTAATAATTCTTGATTCAAGAATCTAGGATTTTTAAATTTGAAAGATTCCTATTGAATAGTTATAACAAACATTTATGTTGAAAAATCTACTTTTTCTTATGCTAGAGAGAATTTATGGATTTTGTCAACAAGATGGAATTAAAAGAAACTATAGACGAGCTTTTTCAAGATAATGAAATAAAAGTGATCAGAAAAACGTTATTACAAATCAAGTTCGTTGTTGGAATTCTGAATTAATCTTAGAAATAATATTGAAAACAACCAAACAAATCTTCGATTAATAGTCGGAGAGTCGTATCGCAATGTGGTTGATGCATCGAGTTTTATCGGTTCCATGATAGAAAATATTCAAAAAGTAATTTCTATTCATATAATGAAAAGTTATCTTCTCATCTTTCACAAGAAAATAATTTTAATTGCGAAATAGAAGAAAAGGATTCTAATTTAATTCAAATTGATGATAATCAGTTGATCTATGCTGCAAAACTTGGATTATTCTTAGAAATTCATGAAATTGTATGCTACTCAATAATTTTTCTCTTAGATTTTTCAATCCATTGATAAAAATGAGATTTCATGCGCGATTTGGTTCAGCATATTTGGAAAATTCCTTAGTTTGAGTCTAAAAACAGACTTGACGCAAAATACGGATTTTATAAAAATATTTGAAAAATCCAATGAATCTTTGAATAACCTTGAAAGTATCATACTCAATCATTGTGATAATATCATCTGCTCAATATCACCTTCCCTATCTCAAACTCATTCATCTCTGGCAGCCTTCCATTTCTTCAAAAGAAAATCTCCAGTTGAATTACTCCAGCTATTTTTAACCGGCAGAGAGAATGCTTTAAAATCTTTACTCACCAAGGGGATCTCAGATGTAAAAACTTTGTGCTTATTCCAAAGATTTCTCCAGGAAACATATTTTTTGCTTTTCAAAATATTTACATGTGAACAGATGGACTTTTCTTCCTTCATCAGTCCTTACTCAGACAAAAACTTGACAGAAATTATTTCCTCTCTCAATCATGCAACTTTTGATCCTCATCTGCCTGGTGAAATCTCAAACTACAAGCTTGGATCTCATTCCTACCCAGGCATAACCACAGAGGAACTAAAAAAGTATTATACTCAATGGGAGAATATCTTCAAGAAAATCTTGGATAAATGGCTTGATAGTTTCTTTACCTTGAATGCGTCAACACTTTACGAAATAATGCATACGAAAAGACAGGTTTATGAACAAAATCGTATTCTTATCGGCTTGGTAAAGTCTAGTGAATTTAAAACAGATATTTACATGGAAAAGGTTGAGAGTATTTGGCCCATCTTCCTGAGAGATCACTTCTATAAATCAATCGAAATTAATTTTGAGAAAAATTTGACAAAATACCTTGATATATTCAAACAACAGTTACTCTCAATCAGCAATAAAGATTTGAAATCAGTCGATTTCAATGATGAAAAAAAAAATCTCAATTCGGGTTCAAAATTTTCCAAAGGACCCTTCAAAGAGAAACATCACGGCTTAGTTTTGTTCTTAATTCTAACTGAAAATTATTCCCATCTTGAAGAGTGTGAAGCAGGTGAAAGGCATCCTGGGGATAACAGTTCCCTGGAAATTCTCATTAATCGACTACTCACAAGTGATGTTATAAGTCCATACAGGAAGCAGATTCAATATCAGAATTTTGGATTATGTAAAAGGGCTCTTGATGCATGTATTGAGTTTGATTCTAGCATATCTTCGTGTATTTATGAGCTATTGAAGCAGTCTTGTGATGATGAAAAGATGCTGTTTACTATCCTGAGTAAAATCGTTCTAGATTTCATCACTAAAATTCAAAATTGGCTCCAGGATCAGAATCCCGTTGATTTTAAATCTCTTCTCGTATGTAAATCAGTCTACTTGATGATTGCAGAGTTCAAGGCCCTTTCAGCCCTCAACTTTGTCTGCAATATTATGTTAGGACTTGTTGATTGGTACGATATGACCAATAATCAAAACTATTGGCTCACAGCAACCCTTGGGTTACGCAAAGATTGCGAAATTGTTTTCACAAGATTCGTTACCAATGCATTCGAGAGGATCTTTCAAGAATCCATTGAAAAGAGCAATTATATTGATTATATGATTGATAAGATGAAAGGGAACGATGAGCCCAAAGGATGCCTTCAGTCTAGAGACGAGATGGTCCGATTTTTCGAAGAAATTAATATCGATAATAATAACGATGCAAGAATTTCTGTATTTGTCCCCAAAAGGATATCCAACTTTCTTTACTCATTTTTTGGTAATCAGCTCAAAAACTATCGAGATATTTCATATTACATCTCCCTAAGGTATGTTATTGAATACTTATATTCTTTCCAATAGAGACCAATTAATCGTTAATATTTTGAGGGAAAATGTTGAAAAAATTTTCCAAAACTACAGTTCCAGAATAGATGATCTCACCAAAGCCATCGTGGAGAATTCAAATGGCAGAACTGAATCAGCAGTAAACTGCCTAACAACAAGCTTATATCCATACTTATCACAAATAATATTTGACTTGTATTTTATTAAAATTTTCCACGAAAAAGTTATTAATCTTACAAAAATTTCAAGCTTAAAAGCTGTAAGCATTATTTATCTCATATTTTCAGGATTTTTCTCTTGGGAAAAATGTCTTGCTATTGTCCAAGAAGCTAGAGTCATATTTAGATCCATTTGACATGGAAGTCGCAAGAGGTCATATCGAAGCTAGTAGCAAGAAATTTTTTTCAAGTTTCAAACTCAATTTTTTGCAGTACATGATTGTTCAAAATGATAAGACTCAGGGGGGTCAAAGATTTGATAGTTATTGTGATAAGATGAATGACTTTAAAATTGTTAGAAAGATTGTTAAATAAATTTTTTATAACCAAATTTCGGTCTTTTTTCACCTAACACAAACATAGGAAATTTAGAAAATATAATAAAAATCCTCATTTATTGAGAAATGTAATTACAATCGTCTACCTCTACGACCACCCTTCCTTCTGGTACTGTCAGTGGGAATAGGAGTGACATCTTCAATTCTACCGATTCTCATTCCTGAACGTGCGAGAGCTCTCAAGGCTGACTGAGCTGAGGGTCCAGGGGTACGAGATTTGGTACCACCTGTAGCTCTGATTCTAATATGTAGAGCATTGATACCAAGTTGCTTACACTTTTCAGAAACATCCTGAGCAGCTAACATAGCAGCGTATGGGCTAGACTCATCTCTGTCAGCTCTAACTTTCATACCTCCGGTTACACGAGCAATAGTTTCAGATCCAGTAGCATCAGTTACGTGAACGAATGTATCGTTGAATGATGCATAGATGTGGCAAATGCCAAAAATGTGCTCACCGTCAACGGCAACTGGTCCGAGGCTGGTTTGTTCTTCAACTGGCTTTTTAGCTTGTTTTCGTCTAGCTGCCATTATCACGCAAATAAATCCAAATAGTAGATTAATAGGATTTGAATATAAACAAATTTCAAGAAAGATTTTAAATTAAAGAATTTGTTTTATTTGATCAAGGGTCTGCCACTTAAGTTAATAGTAGCGTGCGTCTTGCAGACATGAGGTGAGTTACTTTTACTTGATGATGAACAAACCTGGTCTAGATCATGATAGTTCCATCCCCTCTAAGAAGTTCTGATAAATATTAATACTTGTTACTATTTCAGCAAAATCAGCAAAGAGAAACTCCTCGCCACCTGCGAAGAAATAGTCAAATACTCTGAGAATAAAAAACGTAAATTCAAGGAAACTGTTGAACTTCAGGTTGCATTGAAGAATTATGATACTCAAAAAGACAAACGTTTCAGCGGTACAGTCAGGTTAGCTCACCACGGCTATTGTGGTAGTCTCTTATCCAACTGGTTAAGGACGGACCCTTTTGCCCTAGGTCTTAAAATAAATCGGGCTTAAACTATTCCTTTTTTTAGGTTGAAGTTTGTACCTAGACCCAACCTTAAAGTTTGCGTTCTCGGTGATGCTGCTCACTGTGATCAGGCTAAAGCAGAAGGTATTCCCTGCATGGATACTGATGAGCTTAAGAAATTCAACAAGGATGCAAAGCTAATCAAAAAGTTCGCTAAAAAGTATGATGCTTTCCTTGCCAGTGAATCTGTCATTCGTATGATTCCCCGTATTCTGGGTCCTGGTCTCAACAAAGCTGGCAAGTTCCCTACCGTAGTTGCCCACAGTGAAAAATTGTCTACCAAAGTTGATGATTTAAGAGCAACAGTCAAATTTCAATTGAAGAAAGTCTTATGTCTTAATGCTGCTGTTGGTAACGTCGCCATGGGTAAAGACAATCTTGCCCAGAACGTCAACTTGGCTATCAACTTCCTAGTATCCCTTCTCAAAAAGAACTGGCAGAACATCAGAGCTCTTCACATCAAGAGTACAATGGGTCCTGCTCATAGAATTTATTGAATAAATTGTTTTCTTCGTATCATTTATTAAATCATTAAGCATGAATATATACAAAATTGAGCATTATTAATTTTCATCGAATAGATCTTTTTCAATATCATCCACTGTAACCTCTTTTCTGAGTACATTAAGGATATTCTCAGTCTCCACTTTAAAGTTATTAAGACGTTCCAGTAAAATCATTCTAGCTGACTGAATCATATTCTCAGCAGCACTCTTAGTTATGAATGGTTTGAGAACAGACATAATCTTTCTTGAGTCAGATGCAGCAACATCATCAACTGATGTGAGACCTGCGTCATGCAGTTTGCGTGCTCGTGACTGTTTTACGCCGGGTATCTGTACAAGGGGTAGTAATTCAGATTTGACACAATATGCTAATTTGGTTGCAAAAGATGGAAACAATTGGCCAAAAGCCCAGAGTTGTTCGTCTGTTTTGAATTCAGATGCAATTGCAGTTGACAAGCCTAGAGCTGTCGATGTAGCAGCTGTTATATAACTCTGAAGATTTCCACGTGGTATTTGGTATCGCTGGGATACTTCCATGATTGATTTTTTCTAGCAGAGAAAACATAATTCATTCAAAATATTTATAAATGATCTGTTATTTTCTTACAAAGGATTTAATTTCGTCATTTCCATCATTACCAGGCCATAACTCATTTAATGCCAATGCAATATATAACCGATATAGAGGTGTTTCATCCCGTTTCTATCAAAAATATATTCGGATTTTAGTCTTGAAATGCTGGGTTCAAAGGGGTAGACTAACATTTTTTTGAGAAACTGAATTTGAGGCTTTTTTCAATAAATATGCTTCATTGAATCCGACAGCCTCGAGGATTTTTTGTTGAGATTTATCCATCTGATTAACTCTATGATAGAACTGCATCCAGTCGATGCTATTCCAATAATTCTTGAGATTTTCAACAGCTTCCATTGGACATACCAGGTATAAAAGATGAAGAACACCTGTTGTAACCAAATGAGTAGAGGCCATCCGAAGATCATCGAGCAAATTATTAAAGTTATCGAGGTCTAGGCCACCTTTGATAACACCTCTGCCCGAGGGTAAAGCCTATATAGAGTTATATCAAAATGAGAAACAAAACTTACAATGAATTTGATTTCTTCAAAATTTTTGATTCCATCTTTGGGTGATTCGAGTTGTGTACCATCGTCAATATACTCAGCACCAATGAGATTATCACAAATTAGAGCTATCAAGTTTTCCTTGATTTTTGATTCCAATTCTGATTTATTTTGTAGAGCGTAAAGAGTCTGAGAGCAGAGATCAAAGATTTCCTGAAAAGTGTTGCACAGCTTCAGAGTGATTGTAGATAGAATTAGACTGCGTAAGCCTCTTCCTTCATCTTCAACCAGGGCACTTTTGCACATGTTTTGCTCAGAAGATGAATTATTTGTAACTAAATATATAAGTTTTGATTCAAAATGATAAATTCTTTAATAGTTTAGCTACAAATCACAATACTCACACAAAATTTCCACATATTTTTTTCTCTCTTCTGGAGTATTGAGAAGTATGATACTTTCGCCAAGAGTATCATAACCAGCTCGACCAGCTCTTCCTATCATCTGATGATATTGACTCCACGATATAAACTGGCGTCCAATCATTGGCTTACGAATGATAACCCTGTTAAAAAAATAATCAAATAAAAATGTACCTTCGAGCAGGGAGATTTACTCCAGCGGCCAAGGTTGACGTGGCACAAATGATCCTTAGAATGCCATCTCTGAAACCATCTTCGATAACTTTTCGTTCTTCCCCAGTTAGACCGCTGTGATGATAGGCAACTCCTTTAATGACAGTCTTTTGAAGAACTGAACAAATCAGGCCACTTTGGCTATCCAACTTGAGTTCATCAAGAAGACTTTCTTAACACAAACATTCATAAAAAAATAAAGAGGGTTACTTCTTAACTGCATAGAATTTTCTTTATCATCAAAACCGGATAAAGTGAGATCAGAGTTTAAGAGTTCACCTAATAATTTGGCAGTACTCTCACAATGTTGTTTTGTTGGACAAAATATGAGACAACTTCCCCCTTTGCCATTTTCAGAGATGAATTGAAGCGTTTCTGAGACCATATATACCAAGTGATCTGGATCTTTAGCTTCGATTTGTTTATTGTACTATTGATTTATTTAATAATTATTGATAGAAACTCACTATGCCTGCAGGTAGTCGTCGATCGTGAATGAACATTTTCTCTAACAAAACATCATAATCAATTTCATTTGAATCGGTTTTGGAGAGGATGGATCTATCGACTCGATAGAAGTCTTTCTCATACTTGACATATTCATTCAAGTTAACTGGACGAAAATCATTCTGGTAGAGATGAGCATCTAGAAAACTGGCTAACTGATCAAGATTCTTGAGGGTCGCACTCATGGCTATAATTCTTGTATTTTCTGCAATATGAAAACGAAAATTTATTCTTTATTAATTTTAGATTAAAGAAACTTGCTCATTTTTGATTTTATTTTGGTTATAGTATTCTCTAGAATAGCTCCTCTGCGGCCCTCCCCTATCATGTGAAATTCATCAACTACAACCAATGAAATATCAAAAAGTCTATTTTCCTCTAATAAACTGTTTATAATAATGGATGCCTTTTCAATTGTTGCAACAAACAATGAAGGTTTGAATTGTGCTTTTGGAATGGGATATCTTCCTTTGGTGCCAGCGTACTCCTCAACAAAGAAATCCAAAGCTAATCCTAAAGGTGTGAGGGAGGAAAACTTTTCTTGGACAATTGAGACAAAAGGGAGAATAAATATCACACTCATTCGTTTCAGTAGTAACGATTTAATCATTTCAATTTCTGCCACCAAGGTTTTACCGCCACTAGTCGGTAGACTATAAAGAATATTCTTGGGGGCAATATCACGTGATATTGTGAGAAATTCTTCTTGCCAAGGATAAAGAGAGTTCAGGCGTCTATGCTCTGAAATGATATCTTTAATATAGATTGGTAAACCAAAAAAATTATCGTCTGATTCTTTTTCTAAATATTTCTCTAAATGATCGCGCTGAGTGTCGGTGAATACACCTGTGGATTTAAGAGAATACGATAATTGAGGAATTTTAGATTGAGAGTAACTTTGGACAGGATCATAACAAGATATAAACAGATCACTCTGATTTAGACTGTCGTTCATTTCATTTGTATATTTCAGAATCAAATTTTAATTCAATCGAAATATTTGTTAGGTAGCTCTGATAGAACAAAACTGTTTTAAATAAATACATTAATTGTTTCAATTATATTCAAATGAAAGTTTTAACTTTGAAATATTAAATTTGATGTCGTGAATTTCATGTTGAGATTATTTTAGAGATAGATTGAGGAAATTTTAATATTTCCATTCCATTCATAATATAAACTTTAATCTAGTTACTATATAATTTAACTCTAATTTATAATAAGGATTAAGATTATTTGTTGGATCTTTTTCTTTAACCCTAGAATGAAATTTGGGGTTCTTTACACCCCCGTTTGTATTAAAAGTTTTAATTTAAAACTCCCATAAGCAAAAATGAAATTTCCCTTCGAGGGTTAAAGGGATTCCAGTTCATTAAATGAGTTCCATTTATTTGTAAATTTATTTTAAAAAATTTTATTCTTATTGATTAGATAAATTCATGACGAACAAATTAATAATATATAATGAAATAATTTTTCTTCGGATGTGAGACCTTTTGTAATTATCGAATTCTAATAATCGATTTATTTTGTTTACAATTATTAATTAAATTTTTATAATATACATAAGAAAATTAAGAAGTACTTTGTTAATTAGAGTAAGATATTTTTAAATTAATAACTTTATTTCATTTATTTCTATAATCTTCATAGATACATTCTTGTGTCTTTTCTAGTTAGATGCTGTATTTCTCAAAGAGGCAATTCAAATTTTACATCAATGGAAGCTTTCTTGGCTAGATTGACAATATCAGCTAGTTTGACGACCATTTTGGCAGCTTCTTCAAGATTGTCACATGCCAAAATCTTCATCTCACTGCCAGCAATTATAGCACGAGCATCTTCAACACGAGTGCCTTGAAGACGGACGACAATTGGGACTTTAATGTTAAGTTCTGATGCAGCAGCCACGATTCCCTGAGCAATGATATCACAACGCATGATTCCACCAAATATGTTAACCAAAATTGCATGAACTTTAGGATCGGATGTGATTAAACGAAAAGCTTCTGTAACTTGATTGGCAGTTGCACCACCACCAACATCAAGAAAATTAGCAGGGGATCCTCCTTGTAGTTTGATGATATCCATAGTAGCCATAGCAAGACCAGCTCCATTAACTAGACATCCAATACTTCCGTCAAGGCTAATGTAATTCAAGTTTGCTTTAGCTGCTTTGGCATCGCGTTCATCCTCCTGAGACCAATCTTTTAAATCGAATAATTCTTTTTGACGATATTCAGCGTTTGAATCAAAGTTCATTTTGCAATCCATACAAATAACCTCTCCATTGTTGTCTTCAACCATAGGATTAATCTCTATCATTGTAGCGTCTTTTTCAACGAAAAGATGGTACATTTTTTCAATGTAATCAGCAGCTGATTTTGCTGAAGCTTGGGATTCGAAACCAATTTTAGTGGCAAACTTGATTAGTTCATCCTTGTCAATGCCCTTAATTGGATTTATTGGTAATCTAATCAAAGCATCAGGATTTTCTTTAGCAACCTCTTCAATATTAACACCGCCTTGAT
Source organism: Gyrodactylus bullatarudis (assembly GCA_012064415.1). Classification (NCBI taxonomy): domain Eukaryota; kingdom Metazoa; phylum Platyhelminthes; class Monogenea; order Gyrodactylidea; family Gyrodactylidae; genus Gyrodactylus; species Gyrodactylus bullatarudis. Next base: position 161,471 of record SSNU01000034.1, read on the forward strand.
TACTACCAATAAGAATAGGGCCTGCAGTCTCTCTGTCCAGAACAATAGCAAAATAGCACTCTTTTCTAATGTACATCCTTTCAGTGAGCATAACTGTATTACAGATCTGTCCACCATCTCCTGTTTGTTTAGTATAAATTCGACGACCCAACATCTTTTTGCTGACATTCATAGCCTCTTCTGGGCTGAAAAAATTGTAAAACAGAATTTAAAACTAGAGTAGCATTTGAAAATAAAAGTAGGACCAACTTTGTCAAAACTTTAACACCACCTTTCAATCCACTATCCCAAATTCCTTTTCCTCGACCTCCGGCCAAAACTTGAGCCTTGACCACACAATCTGAAGAATTGGTTATTTTATCTATGAAGAAAATTTAAAAGTAAATGAAGATTTTTATTCAATATTTTCGTAAAATTACTTATTTCTTCAATAGCGATTTTGGCTTGATCAACCGAGGAAGCAACACGGTATTTGGGGACACGTATTTGAGCACCCTCTAGAAGCGAAAAAGCATTATGTTCATGAATTTTAAGTCCTCTCTTATGAACGATCTTAAAGAAATGGTTAAATAATATTTTACTTGTTGTAAATTTTTTGGGGAAAGAGTAATAATCTTTTGCGAAAACATTATAGAAAAATAATCCGATTGAAGATTTGAATAGATTTTTAATAACAAACAAATCGTATTACTACATGTAATTTGTTTGAATCGTTAAATTTCATGGCCATCCCGATACTCGAATTAATGTGTTGAATTTGATCTTGAAACTTTTCTAAAATTTAATCAAATGTTATGAATAAAGACGATAAGGATAGTCATGATGTAGAAAAAAGTTATAACGTGAATAATGTTAAACTAAATGGTTGGGCTATACCTATATCAACGAATGGATCTAAACTTCTTTCAGAATTAGTAAGTTTATCATATTTACTTCTTTTATTAGACTTACAACGCAAATTCTAAAAAGTGTCACCTCCAGATTGTTGATGATTCATCTAACAATTCCAAAAATGATAGCGATGCTTTTATCATGATTCCTGATAAAAGTCAAAATTATGATAAATCTTCTGAAAGTGATTTATTAAATGACACCGTGACCAAAGAAATCAAAGAACCTCTCTATTCAACTCGGGATATTATGAGAGTAGAAGCTACTGGGCTCTTAGAAAAATTCAATGGTCTAGATTATCTGTCTTTGGTTGATGAGTTGATGATAAACCAGCAGGTTGAACTTTTTGAAGTTTTCACCAACTGGGAAACTAAAAATCGATATATTATAAAAAACAATGTTGGTCAACAAGTTTATTACACAACAGAAGAATCAGATATTTGCGCCCGTCAGTGTGCTGGTCATCAACGGAGTTTCATAATGCACATATTTGATAATTCTGGAGTTGAAGTGGCGCGTGCAATTAGAAAACTCAAGCTTTTACCGACAATCTGCTGCTGTATATCTGGATGTATCTGTAGTTCTTTGTGCAAGATAAATAGAAGTGATAATCCCGAATGCTCCTCTTCAACAAACATCAACAAGAATAGAAAATGTAATAAGCCAAAATATTGTGACAGAGTCAAAGATGCCCTTGTACAAACCTTAATCATGGAAGCTCCTCCGGGAAATCGCATAGGAAAAGTTCGTCAAAAGTAAATTGATATCATTTCTAATGGATTTGCCTTTTTCTAGTCCAGACTTTTGTAAATCAGAATTTGATATTTTGGATAGTTCGAATACCATAGTCCTGCGCATAGAGGGACAATCATCCTTTTGTAAAACCTTGTGCTCGGAACTTTCTCGAGAATTTTGTGTGAGTTGATTTCAAAGGAAACGAAGAAATTAAAATTTTATCTATCTATTTAATAAATTCACCAAAGATTGTAACCCATCGTGATGGACGTAAAGTCGGTAGCCTGAAAAAGCATTGGGCAGGTTTTATGCGTGAAATGTTTACAGACGCAGATAACTTTAGCATTACTTGTATGTTTATTGATAATTTAAATAATATTTCATAAAAAAATTTATTAAATTCAGTTCCCCTAGATCTACACAAAAATATCAAAGCAACTCTACTCGGTTCTGTCTTTCTCATAGTAAGTCATTATTACATGATGTATCTGTGCTACAGACTAGTTCAAGTTCTTTTCTTTCTGATCTGATTAAACATGAATTGGTTTAATCAATGATGATGAGAATTTGATTTCAAGAAAATGTGAAGTGTCAAAGAAGACTTTATTTCAAAACCACATTACTACTCTTGAGTATATCTAATGAATAATTTATTTTAATTCTGCTGTTACCTTGGTCTCGATTTTCTTTCTTGTCAAAAAATTCCATACAAATCAAACAAAATTTGAATCATTTTTCCTGACTAATTTCTTCTTTAATTATCTGAGGAATTAAAGCATCTAGATCGGTCTAGTTTGAACAATTGTTCATGTAATCATAAATCTAATCTAATTACAGAATGTACTCGATAAATAAGAAATTAAATTTCTGCTAAATCAATAACTTTCTCAAAGTTTTCTTTCAACTGCAACCAATTACTGTATCTATCTCACAAATGCATTGCCACTAGTAATTATTATAATAATCATTAATACCGAATTCTGAAGCCTTCATTCACTGAATAAGGTACTTGACCACTGTATAATATACAGTGTATATTGATTGAATAGATGAGATAATATGTTTCAGTAAATAACTACTATTGTATTGCTTTGCACAGATTTTCCCATTTTTCCTCAATTCTTTTGTTCATATCAAATATAAACAAAGTTACGTCAGTTATAACCTTTCTTTGGATGGGAATATATTTATCGAATGATTTTTTATCATCTTCTTAAAGAATCTCTCACTGATATAATACTAATCTGATACAATTTTGATGAATAACCTGAATGTTCTGTTTAAAATTTAAATTTTGAATAAATTAATTATTTTCTTAATTTATTAGGATTTTAATTATTTTGAAAACAATCGTATGCACAATTATTGAATACAAAACAGAAATTAATGACAAAACAATTCAAGAATACAGAAATTGAAGAATGGAAATGACTAATTTTCTTCAAGACAGATCAAAGCAAGAAAATGTGGCCTTTATATACAGTTATACCCTCTGCATAATAAACTAAAAAAACTATATTTCTAATCTCTGTAAGAATTTTTGTATAGAAAGAATCTAGTCACGTTTTGATTGGTCAGTTAAGATGGGCCACAAAAACTATAAATAAACTCTCTAACATTTTTCTACATTGAATTAAGGCTGAATCATAAAATATATTAATTTCGATCATCTTCATTTATGCTACAATGTATAAAAAGGCGTCTGGGGACAATTTTTCTGATCTTCTTTCTTTATCGTGCTCAAATTATTACATCTTATATTATAAAGCATTGTGTATCCTTTTTAAGAGCAACGTAGACTGAAAAAAGAAAACTGGAATTTTAAATAAATCTGATAGCAGAACAAACAAAAGCAAATTTTATTCCATTTCCCTTATCCAAGCCTTCTCAGTTTCCTTATCTTCCCAACTCATCATTAGATATATATCTAGAATATATTCTAAAGGAAGCATTTATTGTAATTTTATCGACCTATCTTCCCAGAGATCTTTACCCATATAAATTATTACTGTACCATTTTAAATGTTCCATATCTACGGGAATAAAATAAAGAGAGATAAAAGTATGCTGTATTGATATCAAAAATACTGCTGACAGTTGAGCACAGATGTGGAAGAGATAAATCCTTTATTTAGATGATTGATAATAAGTATAATTTTAACTGTATAATCGGGAAAGAATACGATAATAAATATTTTATTAATTGAATTAAATTCTTCAACTGTTGTATGCATAATTTTTCTATTTGTATCTTAATATCTTTCCTATAAAAGCTGAGATTGCCAAATTTGATCAAGGGGTGGTGAACAAGAGATTTATCTTGACTGCATAATATGTTTCAAATAAATTTGATTTCCAATCAAATATTTTCTCTCAAGTTTGACAGTTTAAAAATTAAGAAATGTCATCCAGCTACATTCTAGAGGTACACTTAATCTTGAGCTTGACAAAAGTTTTGGAACAATACCAAAACTCTAAAGCACATAATGAAATTCTGAGATAGAATTTCAAAATTTCACCGTCTAGAAATAGCTAAATAAATAATTTATCAGGAAATGCATGAATGGTTCATAGAGTTTGATGTGAAAGTAAGAAATATCGAAACAATTGATATCAAAACTTGCAGTTTCACAACCCACTGCCTGATTAGTTTAAATCCGGACCCATTCAGTTCTTCAAAATTAGTTTTATCAAAATTTTTCTAAACCAGTCATGAAAGATTTAACGTGAAAAATCATCTGTTATTTTTATAATAAAATTTATTAAAACTTAGGTCAATATTAGAATTCTCAGCCATGGTCATCCAAACGTTTCGACGGTGATTGTCTTCACACGCCTTCTTCAGTGGTACGACAAGTTTGTCAAAAAACAAATTACAAACTGGTTTTAGAAAAAGAATCAAAGAACATAAAAACAGTATTTTGAGAAATGATAATAAGTCACATTTTTTCAACATGTCTTAAACAATAATGGGCATAAAATAAATTTTGAGGAGATTAAAATTCTTAGTGTGCAGAAAAACTTTAGAAAGAGGTTAATTCATGAAGCTCTAGAAATAGGCAATAATGATAATTTTAATGGAAATGTTGGTGAAGTGAACATTGAGCAGTGTTGGATTCAGCTTTTTTGCAAAAGAAGGAAGTTAAATTAAATCTGATGAAAAATTATAACTCTTTTCTGTCCTGATTATCTATACTTTATTATCATAGGTCAGCCTCTTGTATTATTCTATTCTCCCATCTGATTGGACAAAACTGATAGGTATGAGATCATGAAAGTATATAAATAGTGTTTTGTTTTTGATGAACTTGTACTACCACTGAAGAAGGCGTTTGAAGACAATCACCGTCGAAACGTTTGGATGACCATGGCTGAGAATTCTAATATTGAACTAAGTTTTAATAAATTTTATTATAAAACTAATTTTAGATCATCTGTTATTATTGGATTATGATGATCATTGATCATTAGGCACAGTCGGCCGAATTTAGCAAAGTTAGCCCGGGGTATTTTATAAAACTACGTTCAACAACGATTCTAATTATACCGAACACAATATGCTTTCAGATTATTTTTCGACCTGTATTTTTTAAACGTTTTATATATAAATGGAAAGAAGTATTTCCTTTTGATATATGTCTGCTAAAATTAATCCTATTATTTAGCTTCTTCTTGATCAATTAAATCTTAGTTGTTTGTTTCAACTGACATCTTTATTCGAAATAACAATTGATTAACTCTGAGATCAATACCGATTTGATGAAATGATAATCCAATGAAATACAAAAGTCCAAAAAATATTTCAATAATTTAATTTCATAAATTTTGAATGGGTTTGTATGCCCACTCTGAGGTCAAATCTATTGATTTCAAGAATTCTTTGTTGATAGAGAAATCTGTTCTAAAGTAGAAAAAAATCCTTAACAGCTATTTATAAACCAAAAATTGTATTAGAACCAGATTTTATTATCGAGACTATTTTATTTTCAAAAGAATTCGAATAAGAGGTTAAAATAAAATATTTTTATTTGAGAGAAATTCATAGTAATGTTATTTTACAAGTTTCTAACTTTTTGGCATAAAAAACCTATCATGAAACGAATTCTTCGAAGCATCAAGGTTAAATTCGTTGTTTTTAAACATGAAAAATACCACCTGAGTACTAAATTCTGCTAAACCCGAGACGGGAGTTTTTCTGAGAAAAAAATATCTTCTCTAACCTATTGTCAACTGATTGTTCTCAAATACAAGGTATCCGTGCCTATTCGAAATTTTCGAAATGAAAAAATTGAAATATCTTCGAACCAGTCAGAGTCCTGAGCTTTTTCGTTATTATTTTATTGGATGATTGTGATCGACACTCAGGGATTGATTTAGTTAGAATAAATGTTGTGTAAATATTCTAATAGCCAAGAGTGAGGATTTTTAATATAAATAAACTTTTATTGATAAATAGAATATGGAATATGTTCGTGACTGGATTCCTTAAAATTTAGCACAAACGTGAAAGATAACGTCGGGATATGATCAATAGATTTTGAATTAAAAAATTTAATTTACTACCGGTCTAATAGTCTGATGAGAACCGGTGAAATAAAGTTAACAGTACTGTATATTATACAGTGTATAAGCTTTATAGTGGAACCAAATTTCCTGTTATTGGATTGAAGAATTTTAAAGATTCGATTGGATATCCTATGGACATATAACAAGATGCTATTGTCAAACTTCATCATTTAGAATTTATAACGAAGCTTTATTTACAATTTTTATTTCACATGGTTTCTTCAGACTCTACCAACATAGATAACTAACTATTATAATAGTGTGGAAATTTTTTAAATTTAAAACACTTCTTTCACAAGTCAGGAGGTACAGTAAAAGTCCTAAGGATGTGATATAGAGTTAATCCTCAGAAATAATTTTAAAAATCTCTTTTCGATAAATTTTTTTTTCAATTGTAATCCAAGGAGGTTTCAGTTTCTAAATAAGGTGGAAATTTTTCCGATACTAGTTTGTGGGTTTACAGCTAGAAAAATTCAGACAATTGAAGGAGACTTTATGTAACTGATTCGGTAAATTTTATAGTACGCTGTTTCTTTATGGCTCCAGAGAAGTAGGTCACGAGTTTAAGAATAAATTAATGTTTAATTGAAGATGATAGTTTTTATGACTGAGCCTATATGCAAGATAATTCACGCATTTCTGCATCATATGATCTGAAAATTGAAAAATAGTTTACTCATTGATTTTTTAATCTTTAGTCCTTAGATATTAAGTTTTGTTCAAGAATAGAGAAAAATGAACAGTTTCGCAACTAATTTCAATTTAATGCATGATAATTTTAGATCAAAAATCCCATAAAAATCATATTCACAACTTTTTTTTCGGATGAATTTTAGTTTAGAAAAAGAAAATAGTGGAATACAAATTGAAATCATAGAACATACCCGACTCTAAAAAAAGTGTTATTCATAGTCAAATTTAAACTTGTGTTTCTTGGTTAAAATAAAGTTCGTTTTCTACCCTCAAAATGCAAAACATTACTCAGCAAAATGACAATAAAATTTTCTCGCTAAAAGTCGAAAAAATAGGAACCAGATGCAAAACCGAAAATATCTTTTCTTCAAATAGTAACGGTGGGTATCATGATTTGAATTTTTTGAATGAAAAATTGAGATTTATGTTAGTTTTGCGCTCAGACTAAAAAAATTTTTAACGCTAACTCGAACAGTGTGAAAAATTTGTATTCTTTAAACAAAAAAATCAATCTCAATCAAATTTCAGAAATCAGATAGTTTTGATATAGCATGGAAATATCATGTTTCTAGTGACTTTTTACTCAAATAAAATAAGATTTATTGATTTTTCTTTTATTAGTTAGTGTTAAATTAAATTTCTTAAAAGTCTACGAAAATGTGAAAAAACGAAATGTCTCAACTGAATAAAACCTGAACCCAATCAGAGATATTAGAAAGAAATGTTTGTAAATCTTAAACTTGAAACTTTCACAGTCAGATTTGAATTTTTAACCAACCTTGATCTAAAATAATACAGTGTAGTGTTTAATAATTTCAAATCTTTGAAATCGTCAAAAATTTAAAGCTTTTGGTTATAGTATATTTCCATCCCAAGAATTTATCGGCTCCTATCTTCTTAAGATAGTTTAGAGTCGGATCCAAAAAAAATTCGAGAAGGTAATTCTTTTTGCGTTGAAAAAATGATTCAAATTGAAAATTGATTTAAACTAAAAGTCAAGAGTTTACAGCATGTCTAAAACAGATTTGATTTATGTCCAAATGTCCCATAGAGAAATCCAGCATTAGATGTTTTTCATAGAACTTTATTGAAGAGAAATGTGTTTTGTCAGGTTTTATCAATCTCTAATCCTGGTCTGATATATGTTCATGATATTCCAAATTTTAATGAAAAAACAAATTAAAATGGGCCCAGTCATGTTGCTCGAAATTTAAAATGTCTCCAAATAAAAAAAAAAAAATTCGAATCTTTTTTCTTAAATCTGTGAAGTTTACTTCTTGAATCAGTTACAAAAAAATATTCAGAGATTTTTGTAATTATCATGTATATCCAAATTGATCGAGATTAGCTTTAAATGGTTTTTTTGCATGGATAAATTGGGATCTTCTTTCATGATTATGAACTTTTCTAAGATTTCAAGATGTATTTGTTTGTCATCTAGGCATTTGAATAAAATTCTGAAATTTTCTTCAGTAGCTTGGCAACCACTATGTTGCAGGTGTCTATTGATGGAAGAACTCTTTCTGTTGAAGTGTTCTTGTATTCTGATGAGAAGTCTTCTTTCGGTTCTTCCTATATACTTAGCACCACATGTAGTTTGATAACATTAGACGAGATTTGAAAATCTAAAGAAATACCCTACTCATATCATTGTAATGCATTTCAAAAACTAAAGCTAATTGGTATGAAGTTTGATTAAATGGGTTCTAACAGGTTCGAGAAAACAACTTTCAAATTTCCGTTCCTAACTAAAGTTGGTTGATATGAAGTTGGGAATCTATGATTTTTACAGAAATGATTTTTTCATCAAGAATTCAAATTTGTTAAAGATCTTTAGGAATCCTACTCATATTGCCCACTTTTACGATACGAAGAAAAAAAATCTGAAAAAAATTATTTTTATGAAAAATATGGTCATTTTTCAAATTCCCATTTGACACCAAAATCCCATTTTTTCGAACTTTAAATTTAAATTTTTTATTAATTTGAAAGTGGGGGTGTGATCAAAAATTGATTTTCAGGATTAGATAATAAAGCTGAATAGCACCGTCAATTTATAGACAGTTTCCCCATTTTCGAGAGATTTTGAATTATCGAAATTTCATTGATTTCCAAGTAGTGAAAATGATCAAAAACCGAAATTCCGCTCCCAAACGATAATCATTTTCTTTTCTAATCCTGTTCCTGAAAAACTCTTTCGATCAGCCTCCCACTTTCAAATCAATAAAAATTTCCAGCTCAAAGTTTGAAAAAATGAGATTTTGGCGCCTAATGGGAATTTTATTCTTGAACTGGTAAAAGTGGGCAACTTGAGTAGGATTCCAAAAATTCTTTAACAAATTCGAATTCTTGATGAAAAAATCGAAATTTCTGTAAAAATCATAGATTCCCAACTTCATATCAATTAGCCTTATTTGGAAAAATCAGGTGTAGCTTTTTTCGAGTTAACCTTTTCTTCGAACCCGCCTGATCCTTGTAAAAGGATGAAAATTTGAGACTTTCCAAGAACTATTATTATAAATAATCGACAAATGTACATTGTAAATTTGTAATGTGAATTCGGGCTAGGATTGATTTGTTTGCTAGTAGCTACTTTTCTTAGTGAAGCCTACTCTATACCAACTTGGAACTAAAACAATACTCCATTGATGTTATTTTATACATGCCATTGCGTAATAATGATGGAAACGGTTCTATTCTATAATACACTCAAATCATAGACCTTGAATGATAATGAATGCAAGATTAAGGTAATCAATGCAGCAGCTTGTATAGAATTTGGATTTACATTTATTCAACATGTTTAAGAATATGTTTCTACTACATTCATTCATGTCTCAAGTTCGTATTGTATATACCTCTTTTGATTAAAAAGAAGGGTAGAAAGATTAGCAAGCAAAAAATTGATATCTTCAAGAGAGACAAAAGAAACAAAACAGATCGAGATAGAAAAATTTATCTGGAATAAATTACTTTCTCTTATTCTACGCCCATTCGAATCGTTTACAAACTTTAATCAAGCTAAATCAAGTTGATTTTATCAAGGATTTATCGTTAATAAATTTTCAGTTGTTTTTCTGATCAAAAGTAGAGAATAATAAACAAATAAATATAACAAAAGAAGGATTATAGAATGATTTCATTCTACGAATCTTTGGATTGATGAGGGGAGAAATTCCCAACCGAATATCCACGACTGCTACTGTTGGAATAAAAGAGAGCTGATAGATATAAAAACAGAGCACCAGATCTCCCACACCCCGGAATAGAAACTAGAAACATGAAAGAAGAATCAAAGGCTATTGTCCTGAGGAAGAATACGCTGAAAAATCGAAGAAAGTTTAACTCTGAGCGTCTAACCAAAGTTGGAAGTAGTCTAAGGGATAAATTTCGACTTAGATTTCATTCAAAATCATTCAACTCAACAGGTGAAGATGAGACTAGCAGTAGGCGTACATCAGACTCAACCCATTCAACATCATCCTACGCTTCTGGACCTTTACCACAATCAGCTCCGCCATTGGTTGATAAGAGAAAATTCGAATTCAATGAAGTGGACAAGTTTCGAGGGATCAAAACAACTTGGTCTAATGATGGAGTTAATGCAAGTCTTGTATCAATTTCAGTACAGCTCAATCGAACAGTTGACGATATTAGTTTTATCTGGGAGAAAGGGGGACACATAATCAAAGATTCTGAAGGTACACATGTAAGAGACATTTTTCCATCTTTCTTCTCTATACAATTCCTATCGGTCAGTTTCTATCGAGGATAAACTATTGTCCACTTTTCAAAACTCCATTGTCATTGTTCGAGTATTTTGAATTCTATTGAGGAATTTTTCAATTGATAAGGAAAAATCTTTTTATACTTGAAAATTTCAATTTCAAGATTTAATGTTCATTGTGAAGCTTAGTTGACATAAAGATTAGAATGTACAGAAGAAGTTCAATATTTTTCTCCCTATAGCCAGGAATCTCGAGGAAACCACCTTTACAAATTTTAATTAGCTCATTTCATCATGGAATTCTAAAAGTAAATTTTTTCCTGGCTATCCGGAATGAAATATTGAGCCGAATAAGTTCTAACATCTATGATGCTCAAAAACGCTAATTTCATAATTCTTTTAATTTGAATTTCCAACAGCAAAAATGAATAAGAGAGATGTAAGAAATTTTTCAATCTACTTTAAAAACCTACTCAGATGATAATACTATGAGTTCTTAACATTATTTTATATAAGATCAAGATCAAAATGCTTGTCTGTGATTGTATTCAAGTTTAAAAATCAGACTTTTTTTAAAAATACCGCTAGTTTTTCAATGAAATTTTACTACGTTTTCACTAAAAATGTTAATTTTCAGTTATTTTAGATCGCACACATGATCGTTATCAAAATTAAATGTGGAAATTTTTTGAAAAACTTTGATTTAAAAATGGTTAAAATTCGTTAGATCTCTAATGAATAATGGGCAATCATGATATTTTTAACTAGTGTACTTTTTATATATAATCCATCATTAGATATACCGAATTTACATAACACGAAAATCGATCAAATCATATAGGCGATTGGAAAAATTGTATTCGATCTGTATTATCATTTCAAACAAAAGTTAAATCATCTGTCAGATTGAGAAGAAAAATCAAAAAAATATGATAATTTTTGATAAGAATTCAACGTTGAATTGATGTTTATCGTGGAATGAATATCATTTAGAATTGTGGCAAAAAAATCCTAGAAATTTAATAGTTGAAGATAGTCGGCCGTCATTAGAAAACAACCTTGAAAGCTTTGAAGCTAGTTTCTCGGAATGGAATTTTTAAAATTTAATAATTAAATAAGTTTTATAAGTGATGAGAAATTAGGGATTTTTTCATCAAGAATTCGAACGATTTTTTGATTGATTGATGCAAAAGAATTTCGGAACAAATATTTTAAGGAAAAATATGGTATTTATAAAATTTCGATTTGAGGTCAAATTCCCACTTTTTAGAAATTTGATTTTGAAATTTTTGTTGATTTGAATGTGGCAAAGTGGTCAAAAAAAGTTTTCCAGGACCACGATTAGATGATTAAATTTGTTTCACTTAATAAGGAAATTTCGATAATTCACTTTTCACTCTGGTTTTAGAGCCAAAAATGCCAATTTTAACCTCAATTATCTTTTCAATGATAAGTCAGCTTTCAAAACTGAATTCAGATTCGAAATCAGCGTTATTATTTTGGTATTATTAAATTGATTTTCTAATTTGTAGGATGAAAAAAAAATTGGGTCATGAATTTTATCTAGAAAATTTGTAACTATACCAAAATAATTACACTTATTCCAAATCTTAATGCCTATTTGAAAGCCGACTTGTCAAAATAAATATAATCTGTTTCCCTGTATAATTCTATTCTAAGAGACCTTAGACAAATTTCAAATACAAAATAAAAATTTAGCACCAACTCGAAGTTTGAGCAATATTTTTCTTTAAGATTATTTATTTTCTAATCTTTTTCTTTGAATGATGAATTTTAATAATTTGGATTTCCGAAAATATTCATCATATTCGTCTTTTTGATGGTAAAAATCAAAACTTCGTATCGACCAACTTGAGTTTCATTCCGTTTGAAGAGTCTTCAATAAAGACTGATTAATTATAAAGCTGTAGAAAGAGTTATGGAAAGAATCCTGAAGAAGTATTTTGTATCATGAATAAATAAATATAGTTAGATAGTAATATGTTATCGCGCACAACAAGAAACAATTAATCTGCTATCATTCTATTTTAAGTTTTGGTCTCATCAATAGAATATCATAATTAAGCAATTTATGAAAGCATTAGTTTCTAGAAATTCCCATTCTCTTGACCACGTTTATGCTAAATTCTCATATATTTCAAGAACTAAAATAGATGAGGGAATACACTGTACTCACTGGTCCTCAAATCAACGATTTGGTAAAAGATGAAATCTTCTCTCTTGTTCTAGTAGAAGTAGAACTTCGAGCATGAAATTCTTTTAAAAATTTGTGTTTAAATTTTTTTGGGAATAGAGACCCAAATGCTAGAATATTAGTTGAAAAGCTTCTGGTATCTTATGCAGAGTTGGGTTGCCTCATGAACTTGAAGTTACATTTTCTTCGTTTTCATTTTGATTTTTTTCATCAAGTTCCACTTGGTACCATCTCAGATGAACAAGGTGAAAAAATGCACCAAATGATGATGTCCATTGAGGAAAGATATCCAGTAATAAATGTGGAACATTGTCTTTCAGATTACTGTTGGTTTATAAAAAATACAGATTAAAGATAGAGAATATTGTTGCACCCCCAAAATTTGTTTTATACTCAATCGAATAACTTTGTAAAAACATTAATTGCAATTGTAGAAGAAATTCTGAACATTTAAATTTGATATAACAATTTTACTATATTTTATAATACAAGAAATGTAAACAAGAAAAATAAGATAATAATTCAGTGTTAATATTTTTGTGAATATGCGAATCATCGTTATTGTCTATACTGATTTAATCATTTATAATGAATCCTTCAGTTTTATACGAAATTATTGTGCTAATCAAAACGAACCAATCAGAATCGAGAAAAAATAAATCGAGAAAAATTGAGTGAAATCACTAATGAAAAAACCTTGAATAACTTCTGAACCAAAAAAGATAAATGGTCATGCGAGGAATCATTGGATGGAGGAATAAATTTTACATTCTTTCCTCATTAAAATTTGTGATTTTATCAAAATAAGATAGCCTGTTGAAGGGTTAAAACAAAAAAGTGCATGGCATTTTTCGCTAATTTTTCATCATTTTCCAACTTTAAGACCAATTTTAAGGATGATCCATTCCAAAACCACGCTTGAACTTATAAGCATCAAAAAGTGAGCAACTTAGCAAATTTTTGGAAGCAGATTCGGAATCTGCGTAAAATTTTACACAAAAATTTGTCGCAAAAATTTTTTTTTAATTTCCTCCAGTGTTATTTTTTCTTTGAAGATACTCATAATACTTATCCCCCCCTTTATCACCCCAAGGGATCAGTATCGAATCGGGTTAAATCTTCAAAATCGATAAAAATATTTTGAGAGCTGAAAATATGGAAATTTGGCGCATTTTCGAAAATCAACAAAAGCCTAATTATAACCTAACTGAATTTTTTCAGAACCTTTCTTATCTGTATACTTAAAATAGATCAATTGATGCTCTAGTAACAAGATAAATAAAATTATGAAAAAAATTTTTAATAATGTTTTATTTTCAACTTGAATTCACATTATTTCTTCCAACAAAGTTGCAGAAATAACTTAAATCTTAATAGAATTGTTTTGAGACTTATTTAAAGTGGAATTTCTCTTTTTCTTCATGAATTTAACTATTCCAATCGTTTTAAAAAAATGTTTTAAAATTTGAAAATTTTTATTTTCGCGTTTCAATCATTACAGAACTACAAAAAGATATGTTGGAGGGAACTTCAGTGGGATAATATTGATTAAATATTTGAATATTAATTTTACCATACATCTGTTTTTCTATATTTTTGAATATTTTCATAATTACAGAAGAGAGAGTACCTAGAAGTATTCCTGAATAGATATACTCATTAAAAAACTTCAAAAACCATCAAAAAATATTTTACTAAGTTGTAAAGTAAATCAATGTCATTCAGTACAGGCAGTACTAACCATATCTGCAATTATTAAATTTCAACACAGGAAAAAGGGACCATGAATGCAATATTTAAAAGTTTATATCACAAAAGTGTAACTAAAAGTGAATTAATTTTTAGGGGTTCTCAAATCTCATGTAAAAAAGTAACCATATCTGCAAACGAGAATGTTCGAGTCACCAATTTTGCAAATATTCCATTACAGAATCATGAAAAGATATTTCGCTACCATTACTCAATTCTTTAGCCCAAGTTCTGTCCTAGTCTCAACCTTAGAAGAAATAAGGTTTTAATTTCGCGCATGAATTATCTTGTTACTGTAAATTTTGAAATCGTGAATTCAGCATCTTAATTATTTAAGAGGGGATAACTCATAATCTGATTGGCTTTAATTTTAAGCTATCACTAAGCCGGCCAGAAAATAGCACTTTTATCCTGAAAAATTGAATTTCAAAAGCAGCAAAAAATAGCAATACCCGAAATTCCCTACTTTCAAAAGTCACTTCTTCAAATATGGCCTATATTTATAATAATAATATGGAATATTTAATGAATGCATATTTTAGTCTTGTTGAAACTAGGATTCTGATGACAAACCAATTAATTCAGAGGGAAGTATTGCCGGGCTTCTTCGAATACATTTATTGAATTATTTAATAAGGAATTCATTGAGAGGATTAGAAGACTAGTGAATATTTAGTTGTAAAGCTTTTTTTTCACCGGATCTCGTCAGACTCTAAATACAGAATATTAGTACAATTATGGAATCCTCTGATTGGTTGATCAGGCTGAACTTTTGAGTTGATATTACGTATACGACCTCTAAATCAACAGTTTTAGGCGATCGCTCCATTTTAACGGGTTCGAAGGGGTTGATAATATGTATAGGTCATGGATAAGAAACAAAGCCTTTATTTGTATTTTTGTTATTGTTTACATTATTTAATGATGATAAAAATAGAAAATAATAGTTTTTCTTGAAAAATAGGAAAATCAAAACAGACACAGTAATATGCTTTCCATCATTTGAATCAGATTTTATCGCTCATGAATAGGTTTTAAAAAATAACATTTGACCGCCCTAGTTATCAGTGATAGGGTTTTTTCTCGAATTTTTTTAAATGTGAGAAGAGTTCCTGTTTCATAGTTTGTTTGGTGGTATTTTCAATATATTGTATCAAATTTGAATATTTGCCATATTGTTGGGATGATGTTAAAATAATTAAAGATTAATTTTATCATAACGATAGGCACTAATAGGCAGTTTTGGAAAATTTCGTCTAATCCTATTTTATAAAAATGTTCAACTATTTTCTGACTAAAGTTTCTCAATTTATCTAGGACTCTCGGATTATAATACATGGTTGAAATTACTTCCATTGATCTTCTTCACTTAGATTCTACTAGGTGGGTTGGATCAGGTGGTCTTTTTTTCGAATCATAATATACATATTCTCTTTTCAAACTTTTCTCAGTAAGTAAGCTTTGATTGCTATTAAAACAGGTAGAATGTGTACATCTAACACTATCTATGTGTTTGTTTTTCTTTCAAAACTACATAATAATAATATATAAATTATGTCATCATAGAATATATATAATATATCAAAAGTATATGAAAAAACATGAATTTTCATAGATGAGTGAGCATGAATACTTTGGAATAGATCATTATAAATATATTGTATATTTTTTACCATAGTGGTTCATCGTGATCAACACCTAATTAGCTAAATTTTATTATTGAGAAACTATTTTTACATTTAGTAGTTGGAGAAGTGAAAAAATTTATTGATATCAATTGTAATTCATTATTAATATAACTTAATCTTAGATAATTTCAACGAGAAAAGATAGTAGTCTTCACATTAAGGATCCTGATCAAAGTTATCTTGGGACTTATCATTGTATAGCCATATCCTTCTTTGGCAATTGCTCAACTAAAGTCACCCTTGAAGAAGAGGACATTCGAAAGAGTACAGGAAAAATTCATTTCTCAATTGACGAAGGGGTAGAGGAGATGTTATCTCGAGATACGGGGCCGCAAAAACGCTTTTATCGCGTCCCAAAAGTTGAAAGATTATATCCGAATCAAAAGATTAATCAAATACCCATAGACCATGATGATGAGTCAAGAGTAGACCCTTTTAATTTCTGGCGTATCCACGATACTCTTCTTTACAAGACACCACAACCAGAGAGAACCAATTTTATCATAAAGAAAGCAAATAAAATAACAAATAACAACTCCTCACCAAGTTCTCCGTGCAATGAGAATCGTAGAACTTCAAAAGAAAGCAGAAGAGATATCTCAAGGATTAATCTGGAGAAGAAACTCCTCCCCTTTTACCGACACCAGATCCCTTTCGAGGAGACAGACCTTGATCTTCTCGATGCTGATGACCTCAAGTTAACAACAAGTGATGATTGCATCGAATCAGTTAATAGGTGTGTGTCTTGCAGTTAATTAAAGTTGAACAGAATTTGTATTACATCATTAATTTTTCTCTTGCTTTTGCAGAAAAATATCTGTTGACTATGAGAGCAAATTGATTTCTAAAAAGGTGAGTTTATTATCTTATTTCTTGCCAACTTGATTATAGAACGCTATTTCATGATAATAATATATTAAGTCAAAACATTGATAATTTTTCAATTGAACGGTTAAAATTACGTCCGCTTAAATTAAATTATATTATCTTCGCCTCTATGATAAGTATAGGCGGTAAAAATGCTTCTTTTGCTATTTGATTTAAGGCATTTTGTGTATGTTTTATAGTTTCTGAAATAGTTTTGCTATTTTGAATGCAAATTATCTGCTAATAAATCTTCTTGATTTGCTCATCAAACGAGCATTTCTTTCTTACTCGTGATATAATCGTTGACAAGTCAAGATCAAAATAAGATCTTCGTTCTCATACGAAATCAACTCTATTAGATACCTTTAACTGTAATGTTGAACGCATTGACTCAGTACGGTCTATAAAAATTAAGAACTTTTTTATTTAACTTGAATATTATTTGATAACAATTCTTAGACCAATCAGAGTACAGATATTAAATCCTTTTCATTAAATTCATTTGAATTACCTAGCAAAGCTTGGTCGGAATAAGACTGAATTATTAAACCTATAAAAATCCAAGTTTAATATCTAATGAAGAGAATTTAAAATTGAAATGAAGAACAAGAATTTGAATGTTAATTATCTTTTTTAGATTCGATAGTGTTTAAATTGATTTGAATGATTTATGAGGATTTAAATCGTTGAATAATTTCCTGACTATAGTGAATTTATATATTAAAAAAATATATATTCAAAAATGATCTAAATATTAAAGGACATTATAATTTTGTTTTTTAGGTCTTTTCTGAATTCTATTTCAAATTGATCGGTTTTTAAAAGATTTTTGAGAAATTTGCTGCATCTATTGAAAATGGCAAGCTTTTTCATGTGGTCGATTTCAGAGTTTTTCAATTCTCTTCAGGTCAAGTTGGAAATTTTTATTGATTTTAATGTGGGAGAGTGATCAATAGTTGATTTTTACGATGAGATTATGACAAAAAAACCGATGATCACCATAAAAATTTTGATAAATTCGTCATTTTTCAGGGATCTTGAAATGATAAATTTCATCGACTTTCAGGTAGGGAAGATGATCAAAAAATCATAATTTAATTTTGACACGGTTATGAGGTGATTCTCAAAACCAGATTCAGAATATTTAATTTCTTTGACTAATTGTGATCCTAAAAATCATTGTCTGATCACTCTCCCACATTGAAATCAACAAAAATTTTCAAATCAAAAGTTCAAAAAATGGGATTTTGGCGCTACTTTCCGTATTTTCCTTAAAAATTTATTTTTTCTAAATTTATTTTCTCAGTATCGTGAAAGAGGGCCTCATGATCTAGATTCCAAAAAATCTTGATCAAATTCGATTTCTTGATGAAAAATTTAAGAATTTTGTAAAAATCATAAATTCCCATCTTCATATTAACTAGGTGTACTTTGAAAAGATGTTTGTTTTGAATAAGACTTGCAATCATTTTTAGATTAATATCTAATTTTAGATATAAAAATTAGAATACTTTAGGCTCTACGATATTACATTTCCAAATTTTGAAGCCATATCGATTGCCTGTTATTATTTGAAAATCAAAAAAATTCAAATGGAAAATTCATCAATCTTGGGAAAATTTTATTTCTCTGCGAAAAAACCATTCATCTGTAAATAATTCAAATATTTATCTGATGGTGAAAAGAATACATCTCGCTATTCTATCCTCGAAATTCAAGTTGAAATTTCAGAGTAGAATGAGAAGGAACCTAATTGATATAAAGATAAGAATTTACAAAGAAACTCGATATCTATCTACAGAAAGTCAGGAAATATAAATTTTTTTGAATTACACGATTAAATGAGGTGTTGAAATAAATAAAATTGTAGGTCGTTTTTCTAATTTCGAAAATACACCAAATTTCCACTTTTTCAACTTTCGAAACCAAAATATTTTGTCGATTTAAAAGATTTAAAGCAATCAGATACTCAGATTACGGATTGAGTTTTGACAAAGAATTTGAATTCCCCTGAAGAAGTTCACAGTAATCCGTTATAGTTGTGGGAAACCGAAAAATCAGAATTTTTCATTTATCACAAAGGGGAATGAAACAAAATTAAAGTAAAAGTTAAAAATCGAGAGTTTCTTTGAAGTCAAATTAAAATTTTTAGACAAACCTTTTTATAAATAAATTATTGGTTTAAATCGCCGGAGATTTTGAGTTCAAAGGTTGAAAATAGGGAATTTTTAAATTCAAAAATCAGCCCATATTTGCTCAGATGGAATTTTTCTGATTTTTTTTTCCACAACTTATTAGCTCAATTTAATATGGAATTCAAAAAATTATTTCATTCCTGACTTTCCGGAAGAAAAATATTGAATTTTTTGTAAAAGTAAGGTTAAATTATTTGAGTTGAAAAATTTTGCTGATTTCAAAGTGAGAGAATGATAAAAAGTTGATTTTCAGGATCCTGACTAGACAAAGAAATGAAATTTGCTGAACCTGATTTTGAGAAACATCCAATTATCGTGTGAAATTTTTGATCATTTTCATCGTGTTAATTAACTAAAGCCTAAAAAATAATAGCAAAAAAAATTTTCCATACTGGATACCAAAAAAATTTATAAAAATGCGTCCAACACCTTTAAAACCTTAGCATTTCGAGATTTATTCAAAATAAATTAATGTCTAATAAATTATTAGTAATAATTATCATAATCCTCATAAATTATCAGAAAAGTAAACGTGAATGGTTTCTCAGAATAAACTTTCTCTCTAACTAATGCATTGTCCAATAGGAATTCATGGTTGTATCTGTGAGATAGAAAAAATGTAAACTAATTCACATTTTAATTAATAAGCTGGTAAATTAGCAAATTATTTACACATCGTATATATTTATAAAATGGTTTTAATGAAGAAACTTGTCTTTTTTAAGTCAATTGTAAAAATTTAATATGATAATTTTCCCTTTTAGATAAAGAGTAACAGTGAGACGACACATTTCGGACATTCTAGGGACCTTGACCAGGTCGAGTTATCAGATGACAAGAGTAATTTATCTTGCAATCAACAGAGCTATTCACAAATCAAGGATATGTTCATGAATACAATGAAGAATAATAAAAATATGACCAAGAATAAAAATCAAGATGACTTTCCCACCAAGTTGGTCAATAAAACAAATTCAAGTGAGTTTTAAATTTGGAATAAGTTAAACAAAATTGTAAAAAATTATAAATTTAAAACGTTTTTTATTGTTTTATATTTATAATTTTAACTTGAATTCATATTATTTCTTTCCTCAAAGTTGTAAAAATGATTTAAATCCTTTTAAAATTTTGAGCTTGCTGACTCGAAGTCATGGTAGTGTTAAGAACGAACGAAGGATTATTGGTGAATAAAGCTTTATTTTCGTCGGTTCTCTTCAGACCAAACACCGACTTAAGATATATTTATATACATGCAAGATTAAGGAACATTATAAAATCTGACGAATAGCAATTAATCATCCAAGATTGACCAATGGGGGTTGAGTGTGCTCATACTCTTGGGGCTGTGAGGAATACATCTATTGTCTGATTGTTAGTTGGTAATCGTTTTCTCTGTTTCCCCTTTCTTTTTTGTTGCTTAGGTGATGTCGACAGATTTCTTTTTCGTGATGGAGTAGGGGCTTGTACTTCTGGCTGAGAAAAATACCTTTTTCGATCATCGTGGGGTACAGTAGAAATTTGGTTACTAGGGTTTTGTGAGTTGGATTCATTTGATGATTTGCAACTAGAGGAGGTGTTAATATCAACTGATGTCGAGGTTTGAGTTTTTGCCAATATAGTTGCTGGGTCATCGTTATTTGATCCATTTATTTGTGTAGAGGTGAACATTGGACCGCTCTCGGATTGTTTTGTATCAACTGATGTTGAGGTGGAGGGTAAAATTTCCGATTTTGGGTCTAAGTTTTGAGTTGGAGATGGGGGACTCACAGGGGACCCTCTGGTCATCTTTGAAACTTTCTTAATTATCTTGGATGCTTTGTGGAAATTGACACCTGTGAAACCTAACTTCCTGCCCAATATTTTCTGTGCACATAGCGAGGGTAACTCCTCATTCACCAGCTTCGCCTCAGCTATCTCCAAGACTTTTTGGATTTGGTGCTTACTGAGCTTTGGATCTGCGGCGTATCTGATTCTGAAGTTCTCGATTCCCGCCGAGTGGCTAGTCGTACGTAAATGTTCCTGTATAGAAGAACCGTCATTGCTGGGATTGAGATGCTCTTTGATCCTAGCTGAAATGGGCCTTACAGTCATGCCAATGTATGATTGGCTGCAGGAGCATTTGAATTCGTAGACGACACCTTTCCTATTGAGCCAATTGACCGGATCCTTGTTTCGGTCATTGAGCAACTTTGTTGTCTTCGACAGGAACCGTACCTTGTGTCCAGGGAAGGTTTCTGTTGTGATTTTTGTCAACTTGTTTCTCAATACGGAATTGGGAACATCACCTTTAAATGGGAGTTTGAGCAAAAGATGTTTAGTGTTGGTTTCGTCCATTGTTTTGTCCTTCTCTTTCACTCTGGCGTGTTTTCTAATAAATCCTTTGGGGTAGCCACATTGTTCAAACCTGTTAAAAGCCTTTTTCCGCTCCTCTTCCTGAAGATGTGTGGAGATCACTCGCTGTATTTTCAGAAATTCACTTCTCACCACACTTGTTTTTGTTTCGATTGGATTGAAACTCGTAAATGGCATATATTGCATAGGGATACCGGGCTTTCTGTGTATTCTGGAGATGAAGTCTTCTGTACTTGGGCGTCTCTCGATGGAAGCTTCAAGGAAACTCAGGGAATTATCGGTTTCTCTTTCCATCGTGAACTTCAATCGGTGGTGGATTTGGTTAAGTTCAGCAAGAATTTCATCTGGATCCTGGTCATCTTTCAACAGGAGGAAAGTGTCGTCCATATAACGTAGGTATAGGTTGTAACTTTTGATGATGTTGGCCATCTTGGAGGATTCTAAAGAGGCCAAAAATACGTCAGCTAGGAGTGGACCAAGGGGGGTTCCCATCGCAACTTCATCTTTTTGTCGAAAGTAGGAGCCATCAAATTTGAAATCAACATTTTGAACTGTCATAAAGATAAGTGAGCAGACATCCTCGGCCGTCATTGGGATGGTCGTTGAATCCTCACATTTGATCAATTCAGGCTGGTCTGTAAGCACCTTTCGTATGAAGTTGACTGTTTCATTCAGAGGCACATTGGTGAAGAGGGATGAGACGTCAAAGGAAACCATCTGACCAGTAAACGGGTTTTTGTTTCTTAGTCTGTAAATAAAATCATATACATTAACAACCGAGTGTGGACATAGATGATCTCTAAGAGGTTTTAAAACATCAGCCAACCATTGTACTAATCCATGCTGAGGGCTTGGCGTCATATCGAGAATTGGTTAAAATTGCTTTTTCAATAGCTCAAAAAGAAATTTCTTTTATTTTTCATGAATATTAAAATTTTGATAGGTCAAAAAACGTTATAAATTCAAAAATTTAAAAATTTTGTTTATCTTATTCCAGAAGCATTGAAAGGTATTTGAATATCTTCTGGAAAATAAGAGCACTAGCGAAATCAGAAAAATAGATTACGAATTTTACAAACATTAATACTGTATCTATATTTTTAACTGTCGTGTATCTCTGACTAAGAAATTTAAATTCAATCTTGTTTCTTGTGTATACTTTTATAAGAAAACTCGTGAGATTTGATGAACTGAATTTTTAATAATTCTCACCATAGTAGTATGAATCATTTTTAAGTTAGTCTGTGAAAAACAAATGTTGTGATACAGTCATCTTTATTTTGTTCAAAATTTCAAACTTTTTCATACATTTCTCCTCATTAAAAAAAATGAAGATCGAAATAAAAATTCTGTCATAGTATGAGAATTTTTATTCTCAGTGCTTCTACATAAGTTTTAATTAAAAAAACGTTTTATAATTATTTTAAGTTGAATTCGCATTATTTCTTTCAACAAACTTGCAGAAATGATTTTGAGAAACATTAAAAATGATATTTCCATTATTTTTATTATACAGAAGTATAAAAAGATATTTTGGAGCAAAATTCGATAGGATGATGTTAAAATACTTGAAGATTGGCGATTTTAGTAATTTTGGAAATAAAACGATTAAGCTCTTCAGATCAACAAAATTCAATATGGCCTATATTTCTATTTGAGTTTGCAAATTGTTTCTTTACCTTTTGCATGACTAGAAAGGAGAGAATTGAATTGATTTCTTTGATGTATTTCTTTTCGTTAGTCCCTGGGGAAAAAACTGACAAGAAATAAACTTGCCGAATCAAAGTCATTCATGATTTATTAAAAGAGTGTGTATTAGATTTACACCTAGTTAATATGAAGATGGGAATTTATGATTTTTACATGAATTCTTAAATTTTTCATCAAAAAAAAATATCCTAAAAATCAACTTTTGATCACTCTTCCACATTTAAATCAACAAAAATTTTCTACTCAAAGTTCAAAAAAATGGGAATTTGGCGCTTCTTCAAGATTCCAATATATATATGCTGTATTTTCCTTAAAAATTTTTTCCTCCTTATCATGAAATAGGGCCTCCTGATCTAGACTCCAAAAAATCTTGATCAAATTCGATTTCTTGATAAAAAAATTTAAAAATTTTGTAAAACTCATAAATTCCCATCTTCATATTAACTAGCTTTAGATGGAATTTCGTAAAACTAATGAAACCAACTCTTATTTTGTTTTAATAATCTTTAAGCTATTTCGAAATCATTCCACCGTGTCTGAGTCAACTCTTTAAATGCTTCTGAAATTTAAAAAAATTCGGAAATTTTCAAATTTTGAACGTTTTTTATTTTATTTTTTGTTAATTCTATTCTATTCTATTTATTAATTGTATCTTCATGTCAATTAGGTTTAGTTAAAAAATAGCTTAAATTTATTGTTTAAATGATTTTTTAGAGCATTTAAAGATGTTTTTTTAATTAGTTTTACGAAATTTTATCTAAATCTAGTGTGTATAAACTTGCATTATTTTTGAATGTAGGCACAACAATATCCAGTTATTCTTCCTCGGATAATTTAACGGAGAATAAGCTGTGCAAATCGTACAAAATCCACAAGAATGAAGTATCCAATCTAGCGAGCTCAGTGGAATCTCTTGCCTGTGATAAATCCCAACGTGAGAAACCTCAATTTTTGAAAAATAATTATCATAATCACAAACTCTAGTTAAATAGGTCTATTTTTCACTGTTCCACTCTTGTTGAAATTTGTAAAAAAAGAGAAATCTTAATCTAAAATTGCTTCTCCTTTGGAAAATGAAGGGTTTAGATTACCCATTTGACCAGTTACTTATTTTCATTAATAGTTACTTGAAGTCTCAGAGAATTTTTTTCTTTGATAAGCATTTAATTTTTGGCTATTCTGGTTTGTGAATACGTTGATTACAAATCTACAGTTGTTTTAGTTCGGAAGTTATCGATCAAAAATTGTGTCATTTTTGATCCAACAACAGGCTATCTTTGTAGTTTTACCAGATAGAGTTCAGGCGATTGTATATTTGAATTCTACTGGTATGATTACTTCATAAATGTTATCTTACTTTTTATGCATGACTCTGGGAAGTAGGTTTTCAAAAAAACTTTTGAAAAGAATCAACCCTCTTTGAATCAGTATAGCACGAGTTTGACGAATGATAGAGTATTCCAGGAGATTAATAAATTTCCTATCGAATGGGGAACGAAGTATTTTCTTACGCTT
Source organism: Gyrodactylus bullatarudis (assembly GCA_012064415.1). Taxonomy (NCBI): domain Eukaryota; kingdom Metazoa; phylum Platyhelminthes; class Monogenea; order Gyrodactylidea; family Gyrodactylidae; genus Gyrodactylus; species Gyrodactylus bullatarudis. The sequence goes on from SSNU01000034.1 coordinate 186,374, forward strand.
AAATAAATAATAATTAGCTGCTAAAATAATCTCTTTTAAATATTCTGATCCAAAGGAAAAAAGTTCAAGATGTGAAGTTTAGGATCCATGATTATCTCAGAAATCTGAGCAGGATTTTTTATCAGATTTGCTATTTTTGATCATAGGAGTTTAACTCATTATCGAGTAAAATAATTCCTTAAGGATGGCGGGTCTGTTAAAAATTATCACTCATCCTCAACATTAACTTCTGATAGATTTCAAGTCTTTTTACATAAGTTTACAGAAATAACTAAAATATTTTCTCGTTATTTTAGAAGATTCCGGAGTTGTTCGAGAACAACTTGACTTCAATAAAGCCCGTAGTAAATTCTTCCAGCTGGACAATGACCCAAATTTTATTCGTATGCAACCTCAATTATAATAATATGTAACAATTATGATAGTCTAACAATTCAAATTTTCAGGGAAGCCTATTATTACTGGGCCAAAGAAAAACGTTGAGCCCTTGAAGGAAATAACGCCAAAGGTGATCAGAATACATGATGTGTCAAAGGATGCCATCAATGATACCTATCCAGCAAGTGAAAGTGGCTCTCTTAAGGAGAATCTAGATCAAAAAAAAGATCCGATAGCTAGCCAAGTTAAATTGGTTGAATTTCCAACGAAACAGGTATCCTCCAAGAATATAACTGTTAATCAAAGAGAGCATTTGAAGGCATTATATCAAGAACAATGTCTGAAAGAAGCCAATGAAGACGTCAACGAGATACATCAACCAAGTGAGATATTTCATGAAATATATGAATAGATGAGAATTTACCATTTTTACAAAATCCTCAACTTCCTATAAATTATAATTCATATTAGTTATTGATGTAAAGAAAAAAAAAATTTATTCTGATATTTGGGATCAACATCAACAAGATTCGTCAATATTGTGGAAAATTGAACCATTTGAATTTCACCAAACTTCTTTGGTCAAATTCGAACCTGTTGTTGACTGAAAAAATGTTTAGACTTTTTTATTTCATGATATGACTATTGAGTGATTAAATTTTTTCTCAATAAAATTTTCTTTTTTTACGATTTAGTGATATCATCACGAACTTCATCAAAAATATTAATTTTTTTAGTTTCTGAACTCATGGGTAAGGTTAGAGAAGACAGACGTATATGATATTGATAAACGGTATAAGATATAAATGTCTGAAGAGACCCGGCGACGTTTATCACAAAACAGTGAACTTCCTAAAAAAAGTATATAAAGAAGAGGAACTGACTAAAATATTTAAACCCCCCTCGTTTTATAACTAATGAGTAATGAGACGAATATAATGTTCTCCCCCCCCCCAGTCAACCCACTTTGATTGCTTCTATCTTTCTTATTTCAAGTTCAAATTTGATAGAAATAGGGATCTGCTATTCGAAACGTAAAATGACTTTCATGATATATGAGATGTACCTGAAAAGCATATCATAGTATGATATAATATACCATGATATATTTTTTCATTATTTCATGATATATTTTAAATTATTTACGTTTACATCTCACTTCATGATATATATTTCATATTAAACGAATTCATAACAGGTTATTTCTCTGCTTGTTAACAATTCTACCAGCAATACTGAAAACTCGCTCTGATGTACAAGAAGTAGCTGGAATGCAATATATATTCCTTTACCTTTATTACCAATATCTTGGAAATTTTTCCAATAAGGGCTTCTTTTAGAATCAGGCATTCTATAGAACACGTTTTGTGGTCTGTTAAGTGCTTACTAAGGAAATGTGACTTTCAATGAATAACGCTGTAAAGTTTAATATTATTGGTTGTTTTCGAACATATATATCTGATATGTGTCGAATATCTCATGAAGTAATTTTTTAGCATTTCATGATATGTAATTAGCATTAATGATATAATTATAATTATAGCATGAGATACAGTGATTATTCATTTAATACCTGTATATGAAATGAGATAAAACATATCATATCATATTTCATTGTTTACGTTTTGAATAGCAGATCCCTAGATAGAAATTTGAATATATCATCTATACCTAGCTCTTTATTACCAGAATGATTTTCTAAGTCATAGCTTATAAAATAACAGAGTTCACTTATTAGTAGAGGGGTTAAAATATTTTAGTCAGTTCCTCTTCATTATATACTCTTTTTAGGAATTTAACTGGAATATACATCTGTCTTCTCTGACCTTCCCCATGAGCTCAGAAACCAATAAAAAGTTAATCTTTTCTTTACTATCCCTGTGAGTGTTTTTTTAGAAAAGAAGGTCCTTTATATTTTCTAAGAATTTTTTATATTTTTTCAAAACTGAGTCATTTTTAAATTTTCATATCTTCTCAATAAATAATCGATAATAATATTTTTAATCAATAAAACTGAGAGTTCATAATAAAAATAGTGAATTCTAATCTTATGAATGAATTTAACGCAATTTCCACAGATTTGTACCAAGTCTCTCGTATTTCTTTCATGCACGCAAATTCCCCCAACTGATCTAAAATTAATGTAGACTCAAACATTTTATTCTCTCAAAATTTATTAAATGTACACATTATCTGCACAAATAATACACTTGAAAAGTTGCATAGATTTATTTCCTTCATGCGTGAAACGATGTTCTGATTTCATCTGTTTGAATGGCGTAACATTTCTCTGGAGCTTCAAGTTAGTAAAGCTGAAAGATGAGATCATTGAACCTTCTATAGTTTTTGGAATTAAGAATTTTATATTTTCTCTCTGAACGTTATTTTTTCATTATTTTATGTCACATTAATAATAAAAATATCTTATTCAGAAGAACCGACTTCAAGTGGACCATTAATGATTACAGCCAAGAACAATGATCCCAAAGATGACTTTAAAATAACAGATTTCCTGGGAAAGTGAGTGTTCCTTTTAAATTTCTTCAGTTGATTAAAATTAAATCCAAAGATAATTATCCTTACTTATAGGCACGACAGTAAAATTTTAAAAAGGGTTAAACACAATTATATGGAATGTCTGTTAGAAGCTGCCTCGAAAGATTATCGAGAAATTTTTCTATAAATTAAGATAGGACTTTCATTTGTATGGATCGCGTTACATTAAATTCTTTGATTATTCAGAATTACTTGAGAGAGAGAAAAGTTTGGATCTCTGATTTTATTTGAGCTACGGTTATTTCCATAAGTAGGTGATGCCAATTAGTAATAAGAATATAGCGCTTCTATTTCGTGGCATACTTGAAAAAATGTGTACAAAAAATTGGTTTTGAATCTGATTGGTCAGTTTTTTGGTACTCAAACACCAAATTTGCTACTTTTTAGAAAAAATATTACTTTTTTGTTGAAAGATCGATCAATTCTAAGCTAGATATCGATATTTTGAAAATTATATTAGTCGAAATCTGATTGATTAACTTCTACGTGTGTTAACTATGAATTCATTGGTCAATGCACCGTCTGTGAGGAGTGAATACTTCCCATGTCAATATATGTAAATCAAAGCAGGGATTACCCGATTCAATTTTATACTATTCTTTCTATACTTGTTATCAATCAAATTTGTTATCTTTTAGAAATTTTGGTTAGAAAATTTACTACTCTTCAAATTTTTTACGAAAAACCTACTACTATGTCAACTTACTATATTCATATTCAATCAGCAAAATAACTTTTTACTAGCCAACTAAAATCGATGACTTTTGATAAGACAGTTTTTTTATTAAGAAGAAGACAACAACTTGTATATCTGAGATTAAAGAAAGGTGGATGAAAGAAATTAATTTATTCTAATTTATGTATTTCTAGTAAAGAGATGATGATGTAGAAATTTTTCACTGATACAAGTTATCTGTTCCTCGTGTTCATAAAAATGTTTTGAAGTATTGAAAAAAGGGAGTTTATTAATTTAGATATGTGAAAAATATATAATTATAAACAAATACGCATTTCTCAAAGGATCATCAGTGGTCTCTCTTTGAAAATGATAAAAGTTTGAATGAAAAATAATAATTTACAATTTACAAAGAAATTGTATAAGTTGAAGAATATAAGAGTCATGAATGGAAATAAGAATATTATGTAAGCTGAAAAACACCAAAAACTTTTCAATAAATAGCAACAGTGAATAGAAAAAGGTGAAAAAGCTCACATAGGCTATGGTAGTTGAAGATTAAATGAATAATTCTTTTGAACACACAAATCAGAACCAGAACAAGAATGAATCTTGTGCGAATTTAATAAATATTTCTGTAAAAAAGCTGTATTTGATTAACCTGCTATAGATAATGAAAAAATTGCTCTCTATAATTAAAATTGATAGTAATATTTATTTAAATGCAGTTAGTTCACTGAAATCAAATAATATAAAATTGGCGCAAGATTAAAATTTTTCAAGAATCATTCTGAAAATAAGATTTCTTCAGGACCCTACTTGATAGGGTTAAAATCTCAAATATTCTTAGTCACATTGTTCTATTGAGTATTTAGAGTTAGACGAAATAGTAAAATTAAGTATGGCTCATGAAAAAATCCGCAAGTTGAATTCATTTTACTTGTATTCATTAGCGATTTTTGTTATAAAACATATGATTCAAAATGTCACCTTCTCACTTATATATTTCTCATTGGAAGATACAGATAAAGTCTAAAAAAAGGCGCCAACTCGAAATTTTAAATGTCTCCAAACAAATCATGAATTTTTTTTTCGAATTTTCCTCAGTATCACCATTAGACAAAGAAAATTAATTGGGAAGCTTAAACTTTGGAAAATAACTCTTTATCGTATGAATGTTTAGTTGCTAATTAAAAACGAATTTTACTGGTTCAGAAATTTCCAAATTCATTGAGAATAGGCGTATCTTTTTGTTTTAAATAAAAGTAATTAACAGACTACAATCTTAAAGAAGCAGTATTTCCTAATAGTACACGATTAACTATTCCTCTGATAGTTTGTACTTTAGCAAAGTAAAAAAATAACATTTGTGTTTAATCTCGGCAGCAAAATTAATTTTTCTCTAGCAATGTTTTTCTTCTCATATCTTTACCGCTTATCTCATTTCTCATATTCATATTCTTGAGAGAAATAATTGATTATTTATTAAAAGTTTTCGAGAAAATAATTTTTGTCTACCTGAAGAAGCTTGAGAAACATGCAGAGATTGCAATTATTTTGAGAGAAGCCTCGCGTAGATGATGTATTCCCTTTTACTATAGACATATTTATTCATGAAGAGAAAAACTGAAGGGCTATCATGTGCTTTTTCTTTGGGCAATGCTTCTTTTTATATTCTACTAATGGGATAAATGAGTTTACAATTTAATCACTCCATACTCCATATTAGAGTTGGACGAAATTTTGCACAATTACTTAAATCGTCCATCGTTATGATAAATTTAGTCTACAAGTATTTTAATATTATCCCACCAAATTTCGCTTCAAAATACCATGGAATAAGATGAACAAAATTTTCAAATTAAAAACGTTTTTTAATATTTTTACTTAAAAGTTATGGTTAATCGTGTAGTATTAGAATAATATTGAAATAATTCAGGATTAAATTTATCATATCGATGGACGATTTAAGTAATTTTGCAAAATTTCGTCCAAGTCTATTCCATATTTCAAATTGATTTTAACTCAGAATATCAATTCGTGTTTCTAAGATTTTCCCTTTTTTAACCGAATTCAATAAAATTTAAAGCTTAGACATGAATTTATTTAGAGAAGGTAAAAATACAAAAAATATTTTGTAAGCATTGAAGTTTTGGAACCAATATAAAATTTTAGCATAAAAAAAGTTAATATATATTCAGAGAGGAAAAAAATTTCTCATATAGCTATGAATTTTAGCTAAAACTGTTGAAAAACAACACTGAGATGAGTAGAAGATATTTTCTTCAAGATTTTCAATCAATAATTACCTATTTAAAAGAAATCCTATAATGTAGAGTGGAGCACCTATACTTACAAAGATTATTTAGAATTACATTTATTTCCTTCTATGTGCTCAAGTATTTATAGGTCCTGCACTATTGACTAGTTCGATAGCCTCAGGATATAAAGCTAATTGATATGAAGTTGGGAATCTTTTTTTCATCATTTTTCAAATTCCCATATGGTGCAAGAATCCCATATTTTCGAACTGTGAGCTAAACATTTTTGATTTGAAAGTGGGAGGCTGATCGAAAGAGTTTTATCAGGACCAAGATTAGACAAGCATAAGATCAGATTCAGTTGAATTGATTTTCTTGTCTAATCTTGATCCTGATAAAACTCTTTCGATCAGCCTCCCACTTTCAAAACAACAAAAATCCTAAGTTCGAAAAAAATAGGATTTTGGCACCAAATGGGAATTTGAAAAATGACCATATTTTTCATAAAAATATTTTTTTTCAGATTTTTTTTCTTCAAATGGTAAAAGTGGGCAGCATGAGTAGGATTCAAGAAAATCTTTAACAATTTCGAATTCTTGATGAAAATATCGAGATTTATATAAAAATCATAGATTCCCAACTTTAAATCAACCAACTTTAGATGTAATCCGAGTTGAAATGAACGAGAGGATTGAGTATTGGACTACAATGCGAGAGGTCCTAAACTCATATCCTGAGTTATAAGTCATACTGCCAAGTCCAAATGAAAACGAAACGCGCGTAAATTTAAATGCTCTGAGAGTTTTTTTCGTACTAGTCACGATGGGATTCGTTTGTAAGCCGTAACATTCAACGGCATGGACTAATTCGATACCATTTAGTAATTAACAGACTACAATCCTAAAGAAGCAGTTTTTCCTAATAGAACATGATTATTAGTACCCGGCCACACATCCAAGAGCTCCGGTGTTTTGTTCGATATAGAGGAATTTTAAATTCAGCAAAAATAATTGGTAATAATTTTGAAATAAAAAAGACATGAACTATCTTGCAAATTCCTCAATGTTCAATCTCTGAAGAGAATGATTGAAAACTCGATTCATAAGGTTGCTAATTAAACATCCTATTCTGTTGAAAGGCTGATGAAAGTGAGTTAAATAGGTGACCTAAATTAATCAACATGGATCACTGAAATTCAAAAGGAAAATTGAAAGCACAGTAATACAAAATTTTATTTTCCCCAAACAATTTTCCATACCTTAATTGAAATTTGGTGTTTTAACCGAGAAAAAAACATCATTTCGGAAATCAAAATGAAAGTTTTCATGTTCTGCTATATAAAAATCCCGTTTTCCCTAAAATCATCTAAATTCACCTAGTTTACTAGGAATTTCTTCGAGTATGTGAAAAAATACTCAATTTTTTGTTCAAAATGTTGCAAAAACTATTCGAAAATCTTAATTTTGTATTTTTTCGTAGAACAATTCATTGAAAAAATCTTGGCGCTTGTTAAAAATTTGTCATATTCGGAATAAACTCGAAAACGTATGGTTTTATAGGGAAAAATGCTTAGTTTTCGATCAACTTAAAAATTTTGGCCTACTCTAATTTTAAATATTCATTAGATTACAAAATAACAAGCCTTAATCAAATAAAATTCCTCTATTTTGAACAAAACACCAGAGCTCTTGGATGTGTGGCTAGATACTACAAAACTTATCAAACACCTGAGAATGTAATTATTTTAAGGATTAACTATTTTTTTACTGACTCAAAACTTTTATTTATAGTTTATTTATAAAACAGTAGAATCATTTTAAATTCGCCTTGGTCTCTCGGACATTTGCTAAAATTGATGTGTTTTTCTTTCAATTCCATAAAAAATCAATTTATCAAGAGAAACTTTTTATCAAGATTATTTTGTGTGCAATACATATTCTAAAAGGATCAGAGAAATTTTTTGATCTTATCAATGTCTCTTTCCATTAGTAACGAATTAATACAGTCTGCTTAAATAAAAATGCCGAACTTTTGACAAACCAAAAAAAAACCCATTTAACAATACAATAAATCTATTTTTTTAAGAATAAATATGAATCAAATACATGAATTCTTGAGATAATTAATGATTAAAGTAAGGTATCTAAAGCTATTCTCGATGAATTTGGGAATTCATGATTTTTACAAAAATCTCATTTTTTCATCAAGGTATCGAAAATTTTGAAAGATTTTTTTGGTAACTGATTCAAAATGTACACTTTTACTGAATTGAGAAAAAAAATTTGGAAAAAAGTTTTTTTTTGGAAAATTTTAGAGAAATTTTAAAATCCGAGATGGCGCGATTTTTTATTTTTTTAAACTTTGAGTTGAAAATTTTTGTTGATTTCAAGGTCTGAGAGGAATCAAACGTTATTTTTCAGGATCATCATTAGACAAAGAAAATATTTGCTCTTATTCATTTTATTGTAAAAACCCGTCATTTTGAAATGATCTTGGATCACCCTATTTTAACATTTTCCAAGCAGTAAAAATGATCGAAAAATAGGAAGAGGACTTTCGCACGTAAATAGTGTGTTTTTTCAAAAAAATGAATAAGAGCAAATATTTTCTTTGTCTAATGATGATCCTGAAAAATAACGTTTGATTCCTCTCAGACCTTGAAATCAATAAAAATTTTCAACTCAAAGTTTAAAAAAATAAAAAATCGCGCCATCTCGGATTTTAAAATTTCTCTAAAATTTTCCAAAAAAAAACTTTTTTCCAATTTTTTTTTCTCAATTCAGTAAAAGTGTACATTTTGAATCAGTTACCAAAAAAATCTTTCAAAATTTTCGATACCTTGATGAAAAAATGAGATTTTTGTAAAAATCATGAATTCCCAAATTCATCGAGAATAGCTGTAGTTCATTTGGCAATGTACCTTGTACAATTAAGAAAATAAAAGAAAACTCGTAAATCTGTAAAAACTTCGTTAATCATCTGGTTTATGGAGAGGAGAATAAAGAAGAGGTATGGAATAATCCATACCATAGATCTTATATGAGATATTACTAATTTTGAATTAGTAAGATTCTCATAATCAGTTAATTCAAATTTTGCGTAAATATAATTAAGAGCAGACAATGAAAAGTTCATCTTTACGGAAATTCATGCTAGTTTAAGCTATGGAATAAGAATCCGAGAATTTTTTTCACTAAAAATGCATATCTGCATACCCAGATTTGATTGAATATCTTTATTGATAAAGCATATAATATTAGGTTGTGTGAAAAGTTCTCGGAAAAATGAGCCATGTATGATTAATTAAAATTTTTATTGAAAATGTATGATGAAATATATATAAAGCCAGTAATAATTTTGGGTTTTAGAGTAAATAACCACTGGTAATAAGTTAACCAGTGATAGGTTACAAGTTGAAATAAGACTAGTTCAGATAGCTAGAAGAATCTGTGTCTCAATAACTTTTCACAACTTTTTCATTGTTCTTATTTCTGCCTTCAAGGGGGTTCCGTAAGGGTTATTCTCAAAAATAGATCCATATCTATTGGAAAAAATTCCAATAGCAGCTCCATATTAGAAATATTATCTCTGAAGTAGCTCCAACTGAATTTCTTTTCAAATTTGTTGATATACAAATTTTTGAAATACTATATATTCTCTTTAACCCTTTGAGTCCCAGAGAATTTTTTCATGACTCGCATTCAATCTTTTGTCTATCCTATGGTTTGTGAATACGCTGATTACGAATCTGCAGTTGTTTTTGGTTCAGAAGTTATCGATCAAAAACAGGTTATCTTTTTAGTGTTAGCAGATAGAGTTCAGGCCATTGCATATTTGAATTCTAGAGGTATGATTCCTAAATAAAAGTTATCTTACTTTTTATCTATGACCCTGGAAAGTAGGTTTTCAAAAAAACGTTTTAAAGAAAAATTAATTTTTTGAAAAAAATCAACTCTCTTTAAATTAGTATAGCGCGAGTTTGACGAATGATAGAGCCAAGATTGTTCCGTATTCCAGGAGATTATTAAAATTTCAATCGAATGGGTGGTAAACAAAGTATTTTCTGAGGCTTGAAGGAATAATAATTAGTTGTTAAAATGACGTGTGATAGAACCATCACTGTGGAACTTTAAGGGTTAAGATCCAAGTGTCCTAATAAACCTCAATAATATAACAAATAAACATAAATTTATCACCCAGTAGCTCTATTCAAACCTCGAATGACAAACTCAGAAAGAAACTTACATTAAATTTCAGACATACAACGATCAAGCGAGAACCTATACTATAGTTGCTTCCTCATTAGGAATCAACAGTGAACCTTATACCTTCTCCGAGAAACGAATCTCAAGTTTATTGCTCGCCAGACAGGCATTCATTCGTGTCTAACACGTTGGATATAATGTATAATCTTAGTTTAAGTAGTTGGGATAAAAGCAATAATCCCACACTAAATGGTTGAGTGCCTTGACCAGCAAGCAATAAACCTGAGGTTCGTTTCGGAGAAGGCTTACTGACCATTGCTAATGAGGGTGAAACTATATTACAAGTTCTTGCTTGAACCTTAAATGTCTTAGTGTGTCATTTGAGACTTAACTAGACCTACTCTAGTATAAATACTAGGAGAAGTCTCATTAGGGACTAGGATCCCTCGGCGTTTCTTCCTATCGGCATTGTTGATTGATGATTAATTACAATCTAATTAATCTTGAATTTATCCTCACTTCAAAATCAGCCATTTCCTCAGTCATTTCTTTCCGCAGCTAATGATTCCTATCACTTGATATTTTTTCCATCATCGAAGAGACAAAATGAGTTTAATGCTTGTGATAACTAGAAGTTTATTGCTTTTATTCGATATTTTTCTCGAACAAAAATAAGATTTTCTCTAAATTCAAGACTGAGTTCATTACTATATTTATTCTAAGTATGCTTACTGCATTCAAATTTTCACGTTTCTTTCTCAAGTTTCAAATTCAATTTTACTTGTTTCATTATTGATTCTTGAAGGGACACTTTTATAGGCCAACAAATTGACCCTAAAGAGGATGATGTAATTGAATGTATTTCAAAAATTATGCATCAACAAATAAATCAAAAAGTTAAAAAAACTAGATGACCTTCTGGTCAATAAACATATGGAATACTGTAGAATTAAAAAAAAACTTAACAACAATATGAATTCAGTAAATTATCACGATCAAGAATTGACTGGAAAATGTTGAAGAACAGAAGTAAAAGAATTCCATATAGCTGCTCAAATTTTGATATTTTCAAGACATCCAATTAGCTCTATTCAGAATATTTCAAAATTAATAACATTGATTAACGAATTTTAATCTTTTTTAAAATCAAAGTTTTCCCTGAAATATCCACGTTTAATCTTGATAACAATGATGTGTGAGATCTAAAATAACTGAAAACTCGTTTGCAATCCTATGCATAGTCGTGCATTGCCCATTGTAGGCATATTGGAATAACATAATTTAATAGAAATGATCCTAGCATGATTCTAATACTATAATTTTTATTTACTATATTTTTATTGAAAAACCCCTTGAAGCTTTACCAACAAAAAAGATATTCAAAATTTTAGTGAAAACGTAGTAAAAATTCATTGAAAATATAGCGGCATCTTTAAAAAATGTCTTATTTTTAAACTTGAATATTATCACGGACAAGCTTTCTTGTTCTTATATAAAATAATGTTAAGAACTCATAGTTTTATTATCATTTGAGTCGGCTTTTTAAGTAGGTTGAAAAATCTCTATTGATTAACTATGCTGTAGTTCAGATCTGAGTCTTTAAGTAATTTTGCATTCTAATTAAAATTTTGTAATAAAAATTCAATGATGCTCTAGAAAGATGGAATTAAATAAATCATTATGAAAATCTCATGGAACTTCATGGAATTCAAAAAACTGAGCGAGTTTCATACAGATCTGATTTTTAGGAATCCTAACCATGTCTCATGACGCCAAATTCCCATTTATTCAACTTTTAAGTGATATGAAAGTGGTAGGATGATCAGAATTATACAAAAAAATCAATTATGTGGAATCTGATCTAAGGAATGATCACATTATCGTTTGAGATTTGATTTTAATGTCGTTTCCTTGATCATTTCCATTACTTGGAAATCAAAGAAATTTCGATAATTCAAAATCTGTAGAAAAATTTTCTTTGTACAATTTAGATTGAGACTTTTTTGACGAACCACCCTCTTTAAAATCAATAAAAATAATAGTCTTCTCGATTTTAATGAAAATGGGTCAAAAAGATTCAAGTACAGAAACCTATACGTAAATATAGAGAGTTGATGTATTTGGAGGCAATCAAGTGTTCCTGAAGCTTTCATACAAAATATGCGTCCCTGTGGTATTGAGAAAAGCATCGGTAAAATGACAAGATTTATCACGTTGTAGGAAATGTTTTTATTAAAACTCCTGAGGGGCTAAGGAGGTGAAGTCTAATTGAAATTATAAATGCTTCTCTTTTGTTTTGTAGATGTTTCAAAATTCTTTTAGTCAAAGAAATTTTTTAAAAATCTCTGTGTTTTTCCAGAGGCAAATTCGGTCAAGTACAAAAGTGCATTCGGAATTCGGATAATAAGGTATTTGCAGGAAAGTTTTTGCGTTCCTTCCGCCTGGAGAGGCATACAGATGGGAATATCATGGAAGTGGCCATCTTGTGTCATATCGGACGACATCCACAAATTGCAGGAATTGAAGACATTTACGAATTCGATAGGCTGGTTGTGATCATCTGTGAATAGTACGTTTAGATAAAAATAATATCTTTTACTTTCTTGACTGGCTGCATCAAAATCTTGTAACTCTTGAGATTAATTGCTAGGTTGAAGAAATTCAGACTTAATTGCTGATAATGAATTAAAAAATATAAACTTAATTTGAACAAAAGAATTGTAAACCCATAAGAAATTCAGTCATCCTTAAACCTAGCCAAAAATATAGTTATTGTTGAAAATCTTTTTAGCCTAATGCTCTAATTTTTGCGAGATGTTCGTGATCCAGATGTTCAACAACGCCTAAAAATCTACTCAACTTGATACATGTTGTAGGGTTATGTTTAGAATTCAAATTATTCAAGAAAATTGAACTTAAGCACTTATCCCTAGCATTAGGTTTCATCAGAATAAATGTGTCATCCATATATTTGATGCAAACATCAGTGAAAGTATTGATAATCTCTGACATTTTAGTCATTTCAAATCATCCTAGAAAGATACCAGCTATAAGAGGACTTAGTGGTGAACTCATGGCTATAGCGTCTTTTTGAATAAAAACAGTATTTTGAAAAGATAAAGGAACATATATATATTTATACGGAATATTATTCAATGAAATGCGAAAAGTTCTTTTGGGTTATTTTAAGAATCTTTTGGAGATAAAAATTATTTTTTAATTTATAATTTTAAAATTGAGTATTTGATGTAACCAGTTACAATAATAGAAGAGTTTGATTTCTTTTTTAAAATACTCGAATAAACCTCGAGTTACGTTTAAAAAATGAGGAATTGGGAAAATAAATTTTTAAATTTTCTTTCTCAGTGTTGCAGGAGGTGCTCTCTATGATAGAATTCTTGCGGATTCAGATCTAACTGAATGCCATACAATTGAATTCGTCCGACAAATCCTTCTGGGTCTTCAGCATTTGAGAAAGTGCCGAGTAATCCATCGAGATATAAAACCAGAAAATCTTATGATGGTCGATAAGCATGGTAGTGGATTGAAAATTATCGACTTTGGGTTTGCATGCTTCTATGATCCGATTAAGCCGCCAAAACTCCTCGCTGGTACACCAACTTATAGTGCCCCAGAAACACTCAACTATGATCCACAACACTATGCAACAGATCTCTGGAGTGTTGCTGTCATTGCTTATGAAATGTAATCCTATTATAATTGATAATTTCTCAATTGTTTGAAATGTCCTAGATTTTTTACAGATTATCTCTTCATCTTCATATTAACTACATCAACTCTGTTAACACAGATGTCAATTTAATACTCTCGAAAAAGTTTAACACTGAATCTAGTGATACTAAAATTTAGTGCTCTTTTTGCTAAAACTACTTCCTGGTAAAGATATTTCGAAGTTTAAATTAATCAGATAAGCTGAGAAAATCTAAAAAAATCTAGTAAAACACAATACAGTACTTGGTAAGATTTTTTCGAAAGAAATTTGCTTCGTTCTGATTGGCGGAAAGATAACGCAATTCTATTGGTCCAAATTGTTGTGAAAGTTACACTTCAATTTTGACACAATTTGTGTACTAAAGCTAGTCAGTATGAAACAAAATACTTTTTACAATTTTTTAATCAGGAAAACGAATGGGATGAAGTTTTTCTACTTTTATCTATGGTCATTTTCCAAATATCGATTTAACGGTACATTTCCAATTTGAACTTTGAGCTGAAAATATTTCTTGGTTTAAAAGGGGTGGATGATCAAGAGAAGTTTTTCAAATTCCAGATTAGATAAGGAAAAAAAATTTAGAACTAGAAGAAAATTTTTATCTAAAATACTTTAAAAAAAAACAAAAAAATGGCAATCTTGTGCCGATTCAAAATTTGAATAACGTGCATATTTTTACAATATTCATCTTTGTGGTGAGTCTCGTAATACATATTTTTGAATATCTTCATTTTGTTTGTCTTCCTGATGAAAAAATTCATTGAATTTTAGGAGTAGATAGTTGATCCCCAACCAGCCTTTTTCTCTCATAAAATGTGCACCATTAGATTAGGTTTCAGAAAATGCTCTATCGTTTTACAAATATTAAATAAAAAACTCAGGAAATTGATTATTTCCATGCCTATTAAATTCTACTACATATAGAAATGACTCAAGTTTACTTGTAGGTTTCTATTAGTAGTAATAGTACAAAAAAATGTTCTTTTACATTAGATGAGCTTTTTATATTCTTCTTCTAATGATGTTCTTGAATAATTCAGATTATCTGGAATTACTCCCTTCGAAATTGCTCAAACAGGTGATCCGATGCGGGAATTATCCCAGCAAGAAGTAATCAATAATATTGTCGCTGTTCGCTACAACTTTGAAGATGAAGGAGTATCCGATGCCTCCGATGAAGCAAAAGACTTTATCAGGAAAATTTTAGTCAAAAAGATTGAGTAAGTAGATATTGACAAAAGTTGTTTGAAGCGTTATCTTTCCAATCTATCATATAGAGCAATAGCGACTAAAAAAAGCAATTTATGGTTCTTACAAAATTTCCAATGAGGAATTTTTTAGGAAAATTTTTCAATTAAGCTATCGTCTTTTTCTCCAGTTACAATTATGAAAAAAATTGAAAGGAATATTTCTCTCACAATTAATTTCCCTAACTCAAGGGAATGTAAAATTTTCCTTTGAAAATTAATTTCTTAGAATATTGAATGAGATCTTTAATTTTCCTCTCGCGTATTTTTTTCAGCTTCTTTCTCTTGCATTGCAATTCTTTTTCTACAGTTGTACATCTTCTCTGTTATGGTAATGGAGTTTATCTGAAAGAAATACCATACTTGTCTCTGTCTAATGTTGAATATTCCCAAGACAAGAATTATTAGAATTTTGTGTTTGGGGTGGATTAAAAGTTTTTAACTCATCTTCTACCAACTTTTCCAATGTAGATCTATGAATTCCAAGTACATATATTTCGTATCTAGGCATGTCTCGAAAATGCTTCTTCATTTTGTAATTTATGTTTTAAAATCTTAAATTTTTTAAATCGCCGCTCAGTTTTCAATGAATTCTTACTACGTAATCACTAAAAATCCACCTTATTTACGCTAATCATTGAATTTTTTCCCGAAATATAAATTTTATTTTATAAACTAGGAAATAAAAAAAGTTAGAAAAAACTTTCGAGGAAATCAGGCAACTTATGTCGAACAACGATTAAAATTCTATTTCATTTCTAGTCAAAACTTGTTAAAGAGATCCAGAGTTGCATAATTTAGCTCAATTTACCTTTTACTTTTTAAAGAAGTCGACCTTCAATTGATGAGTGCTTGAAGCATCCTTGGATAGCAATGCCAGAAGCAAAACGACCCAAAGTCCAAAGAACCCTCTCACTGGTGAGGAGAACGCCAGGCAAACAATCTTTCAGAAATTGGCATGATAACCAAGGTTTACTCGAGGTGAGTAGTACCTCTGCCTGATACCCTTGGAAGATTTGAGATTTCGATTAAAAATAATTTTTATTATACAGAATAAAAACTTGGTAAGAAATACTCTCCGAAACAAAGCATCTGTGTAAGAATATAATTTTTCTCTTGGTTAAAAAGTATGTAACATAAAATGTTTTTTTGAGGTGCATCATGAAAGCATTCTTTATTGATTTATCCCTGAAATTTATCAGTATCTTGGGAAATGTGTCAGAGTAATAACCATAATTCTTTTATCGCAAAGAAATCACGTTACTAACAAAGTTTAAGATTTATTGTATCAATAAAAGTAAGGCTAGCTGATACGAAGATTAGAATTTATGATATTTACAATAATCCCTATTCATTGAGAAAAAGCTACAGAATAAATTTTCAAATTTACAACGCGTTATTGACATTTTTTTCAATTTATGTTGATTTAAGAGTTACTTCATTCACTTATTGTTTGAATATGCCAACATGTATTTAGTTCTCCAAGAAATTACCAAGAAGTTGAAATATCTACGGAAGCCTGAAACAATAAAAAAAATTTCATAGCAAAAAATTTAGGACAAAATTAAAATGAAGCTAGTTGGTATCAAGATTAGAAGGTAGTTCTATTTTTTCAATTTGCTCTAATGATAAAAAGAATTTCATAAAATCTTTACTTGAGGTCCCAGTAATTAGTCCGGTTCTAAGCCGAATTCGAAATAATCGTATTTTTATTATATCTTCCAAATCAAGATGAAAAAATAGTTCTATTGCAAGATTCGATGAATTCCATTTCCTAAAAAAATTAAGTTTTCTGTAAAAATAATAAATTATAATCTTCATATTAACCACTGTGTTTCTTTTTTGAAATCAATTTAGATATATACTATTCTCATGAAATGATACAACTTTTATCATAGAAAATAAGTCAAGTATTACACGGACTCGTATAATCATTCCTAAAATATTTATTTTAAATTTGTTAAACCACGTTTAGGTGATTTTTTATACATCAAATAAAAAGCTGCTTAAATTTCTAACCTGAGATTTTTGAACTGATTTCATTGAATCACTTTGCTCTAGATATTTGAAATATTCATGAAAGATTTTAGGCCCATTACCTGGAAATAGTCTTAACAAATTAATGTATCGGTGAACTAAATCTGCCTCTGGAATTAGATAAAATTAATTTTCTTTTTTATTTCGTCAATTTGCATTAGTCCTTCAGGAGAGATGAAAAGAAATATTCAACTCTGCACTTGAGTAGCAAAGAAAATTTTTTTTTCATTTGATCACGGAAAAAGGCAATGAATTTACTGAGGCATATTTGTAATACAAGAAAAAAAAGCATTTTCATGCAAATCGATTCGTGAAGAGTCTTTCAACAAACGAAAGATTAAAATTTCTTATGTGTACTCTCATTGAATATCGCAAGGTTCTATAATCGATTGAAAAAGCAAAGACATAGAAGACTTACTTATCCTTTCGTAAATTGTACAAAACTATTGGGATAATTCCCAATTGAAATGAATCTATCTTCTTCACTTTATCAAGATTAATTTCTAGTTTGAGTTAAAAACGATTTCAGTGTGATTTATAGTTTTCTTTAAAAAGCTAGTTGACTTCCAGACATTTCGATACTGAGATAGTCAGCAATCTTCTTTAGTAGGCTAGGGGAAAATTTTTAAACTCATTTATTCTGATAAATGCACATCGGTTTTGAGCTGGGCAACCGTAGTCATGATTGATGAAGGAAGAAGATGATGCCAGTTATTTCACAAATAAGGCCTTTCAATTAATACACTGAATTGTAATCGTATCTGTAATTAACTAAATATTCAAACTATTATAATGAACCAAAACAGGGATGGACCGATCAAAAATGTAATAACATTGAACCAATGAATGTATATTTTCTTTTTTGCAAATTTGTACTTATATGGCATGTATCACACTGATGAGTATGCCCGAAATAAAGGCCTTATTTGTGAAATAACTGGCATCATCTTCTTCCTTCATCAATAAACTCATTTAGGAATTTTCTAGGAAAAAATTTTCAATGAATACTTTATATGAAATTACCAAAATCTTGAATATCATGAAGGGACACAAAACCGTTCAATTCATTGATCTAAGATGTGCGTCAGGGATTATGATTCACAAAAAAATTAACTAAAGCTAGTTTACAGAAAGATGAGAATTTGGGAACGAAAATAATTCAAAATTTTTCTCCGGAAAGTCAAATATATCCTTCAGATATTAAAATGAATAAATTTCTAGAAAAAATTCCATCTGGCCAAATTTTGGCTGGTTTTCCATCATTTTCCATCATGATTTTCGCAAATTTAAAATTGTTTCCTTTCCAATCACGAATTTCTATTAACTTTTTTAGACAAATTCAAATCGGATCTTTGAAATCAATAAAAATGTTGACATCAATTTTTTAAAAACTGGAAATATTATCGTATTTTCAAATTTCAAAAATATTAAAGAAATACAAATTTTTTTGGCTGATCTATAGAATATTTGCCCCCTCTTTTTTTCCAGTAATTTTTTTCAATGACAAAGAGACTAAGGGCTTTTTAACATCGATGAAATGAAAACGAATCCCTTGCGGTTAATAGATTAATGAGTCTTCTGAGAATTGTGCTTCTTAGCGGGAAGTTGCAATTGGATTCTCTGACTTTCCAAATTATGTCTTCTATTGTTTCCTCAAGTGGTATGTTTGTGAATAAGGATTCGATGTCTAAGGAGAGCATCACCGTGTCCTCGCAATTGATATCTTTAATTTTACCTAAGAATTCGAAAGTGTCTTTGATGCTGAGTTTGCTTCTTAGGATTGGTTTTAGTAATTCATCTAACCCCTTTGCAATTCCATGTGTTGCTTATTTATTTTTTTTTGAAATCGAACATTTTTATTTATATACAGAATTATAAAGATTAATGATTGTACAAATAAGAGAACAGAGAATGAGTGTTTAATGTGCCCGGTCTTTGAATAGAAGTTTAGCCGTTCTAAGAATTTATCTGACAAAAGATTCATATACGAATTCTTTCAGTTAATTCGTCATAAATTATAAAACTTAACTTGTAATTAACAGTATTGAAGACGATAATTGTGATGAGAGGTTAGAGAGGGGAATTTTGTAAAATTAATTTTTATTCTTATTTGTAATTGATTATAATCATAAATTAGAGAAAAAAAGTTGAAATTTTGGGGTGAATTTCGGAAAAAAAAGATTTCTTGGGGTGTTTTTGGAATTAACCCTATGAATTCATTCGTTTAGTAAAACTAACTTCAATCGGAATAATGCCATGAAGCCTCTCCCAGAAAATTGGTTGGTATCTTTTCGATTAAATTTATTTTTACTCATATTTAATTTCAAATTTCATCATAGATCATAGCAGTTTTCAAATGAAACTGTTGTTTATTCCACAATGTCGAATCCTCGTGAATTTTTCAATAGGAAATTAAAACTAATCGCAACTTGTTTTCTTTTATAGCTGACTGTGAAGAAGAAATGAAGACCATCGAGCCCCAAGGAGAAATTACACATGTACAGACAAATTTGAATGCAAATCAATATTTTTAATTCATGAAATATGTATCTATATTTTGTACCTGATAGAAAGAATACTCATTAAATAATAAAATTAACTAAGAGAAAGTTCATCCATTCATATCTGGGAGTTGATTCCAAATTTGATGAATATTTGTAATCTCTAGGCTTACTTTCAAAAGTTTTCAAAAAATTTCAACAGAGAAAAATTTTTTCGAGTTAACGTTGCTAATCAATACAAGGGATTCGTTTTTATGTCATAGACATCAGATAAGTTAATGCAAAACAAGAGTTGGAATGTTCTTTTGATTATTTATCTCTGGGAATAAAATCTAGAGCTATTTGACATGAAGTTGGAAGATTTTTACATCTTTCAGCGAGAAATTTGTATTGATTTCAAAGTCGGGGTGGGGGGTCAAAAGAAGTTTTCCGGGATCAGAATCAGAGAAATATGGTGAATGTTAGACTAGGATTAAATTTTTCTTCCTAGTTTTCTAATAAAATTTAGTACTCAGATCATGTTTTGCATATTTTTAAAGCGTAAAAGTCATTGCTCATTTTCCCACAATATCCCACGGCCATGACAAAACAAGAGGTTTTAACCCTCTCTGGGTCCGGAGATATGCATTTTTAGTCAAGAAATTTCCGGAGTCTTATTCTCTCACTAATAATTATTATTATCAGAGAAATTCAAAATATGACAGCATTTTTATACTGAAAAATACCATTATTAAGCAAAATCGAATTACAAAAATATCAAAAAAAGCATTACGTGAAATTAACCATATTTTAAAGTCACTTCATAAAACAGGTATAAGTTTTGCATATGTTACCGGTAATCTTGTTACTCTTGATAGTCTCAAGACTCCCTGGCAAATCAGTTAAACTTATTACTAGTAACAAGATTCCCAGGATTCTTGAGACTATCAGATAATCTTGAAACCGAGTAACAAGTTTAACTGGCTTTCAGTTAATCCTGTTACTAGTAAAAAGTTTAACTGATTTGCCAGGGAGTCTTGAGACTATCAAGAGTAACAAGATTACCGGTAAAACATATATTATATAATTTGGAATGCATGATGAAACTATATTTTTTTTTCTTATTGAGAATAGGATTCTGAACAAAATACACCGATTCATACGATGAAAATCCGACCAATAATATAAATGCAAATTAAGTAGTCTGATTGGTCCAAGAGCTATTATCAAATAATATTCGAGTTAAATAAAAAATTTCTTCGTTCCTATGGGTATGGCTCTAGGCTTTCGAAATTCTATAATTAATAGGGTAAAATAGTTGATTTCGTATGAGAAAGTAGATCATATTTGATATAGACTTGTCTATGATCACATCATGAATAAGAATATAAGCTTTGTTTGATGAGCAAAAATGCAAAATTATTCAAGAAACCAAAACTTTCACAACAGTATGCTGTATATATCATATTGATCAGATTTTATCGCTCATGAATATATTGAAAATAGCAAAAATAGCATTTTTACCGCCCTGATGATAAGATTACTATTTTTGAAGATAAAACTTAGAAATTCATTAAATGGCCAAGATATCCTGGATTTTTGTGATTTCTTAGTAAAAATTGATTGAATATTGAATGGCGATTTAAAAAATTTTGGATTTTCAAAACTGTATGACATAATGGTGAAGCATTTTTGACACATGCTTAAATACAAAAGAATGCTACAGAAAACTTGTAAAATGAGGTTTAAAATTTCACCCCACCTTGACCGTGAATGTGATCTAATGATTGCCTTCATTATCTTTTGATAATTGGTCATCTTTACTGCTTAAGAAATTCTTAACAAGAATCAATGATATTTTGATGATCTATCGAAAATGGTGGATCTTTTGAAATTTTAATACCAATAATCAGTTGCATTGTCTAATCGTGACCCAAACAGACTGTTTTTTACTTCCCTTCAACTTTCAAATCAATAAAAAAATTTCAGTTGAAAGTCAAAATTTTCTACTGTATTCAGATGGTAAAAATAGGCCTCATGTCATCTTGAAAAGCACCATCAAATTCGAACTCTTGAAGAAAATGTTCACTGTAAAGTTTTGAATAAAATTCAATGATCATGCGTGAGGTAGATTATCAAGTTGGATGTTATCGGCCATTGGTCTCACAGAAGTTTCTACATGAAGTTTGGGAATTCATGATTTTTATAAAAATCTCATTTTTTCATCAAGGTATCGAAGATTATTTGGAAACCGATTGAAAAAGGCAAACTTTCGCCGATTCCTGAAAAAAATTTAGCTTCGGAAAATTCCTGATTCTGTAAAATGAATTTAAAATGATTTTAATTTATAGAAATTTGATAGGTATTTTTTTAAAGAAATGCGAAATTTTGAAAATCTTTAAATGAGTTAAACTGTAATTACCGGAAAATCTTCTTCTATGACTCAAGTATCGTTTTTCATGGTGTTATTTTATTGAGTAAATTAATTTTTTATATATTCCTATTAGAACATCATTTCTGGTGAGGTAAAGAGAAGTATAATAGCTAGAAAATCAGTCGTTCAGAGCACTCAAGTACAGGAGTTACTGTTTTGAAACTTCATTCTTGTTCAGTAGAGATGTAACAAATTTTTTAACCTATTTAAAAAACCTACTCAAACGACAATACTACGAGTTCTTAACATTATTTTGCATAAAATCAAGTATCAAAATGCTTGTCTGTGATAATATAAAAGTTTAAAGATCAGACTTTTTTAAAAATGCCGCTAGATTTTCAATGAATTTTTACTACTTTTCACAAATATTTTGAATATCCTTTTTGCTGATAAAGCTTCAAGTGTTTTTTCAATGAAAATAGTATCAGAATCATGTTAAGATCATTTCTGTTAAATTTCGTTATACCACTACAAGAGAATTTAGGGAAAATGGGAAATGCACAACTATGCATTGGATTGCAAACGAATTTTCATTTATTTTAGATCTCACACATTATTGTTATCAAAAATATATGGGGAAATTTCAAGGAAAACTTTGATTTAAAAAAGGTTAAAATTAGTCACATCGCTATTGTTCAGTCTCTTAAAAATGGAAATGATTGAAATTTAATCACTTATCAGATAGGTATTATTTGTTGAGATATTGTTCGTTAGATACACAAAATGAATTCTTAGATTCCAAAGACTTGAATCATCCAAAATGTGAGCATACAAGAACGAATTATCTAGTATCGAAAATGTAAACTTTTTTGTTGAAAAATCTTTATTTCTGCAAATTTATAGAAATAATTTCTGCAGGAATTTATAGTATCAGGAATTTTCTGAAGCTTAAAAAAATCTTTTTTGGAAAAAGTTTTGAGTCATTTAATTTTTCGAGTTGGTGGGATTTTTCCAAACCTTAAAATCACCGAAAAATCAGAATTTAATAAAATGAAAAATCCCGACAACTCAAAAATTTTTCCAAAATTTGACCAAAAATAGTTGATTTTTTTAATAAAAATAAAATTTTCCATATAAATGAAAATGTTGAATTTATAGTGAGGTTTTAAAAAGATTGAATATTCATATGATTGAACTTGAATTTTAAATTAAAAAAATTATGAAATTAGCGATAAGATAAATCAATGAGTTTTGAAAATCGTTTCTCTATTTTTGTATAATTGCTATTCTTTGAAGGCTTTGGAAGAAGGTTCATGTAATTCCGATTGTGTCTAGTTTATTAATTAAAACCCCTCGTACCCAAAGGACAGAAAGTTTTTATGAAATTTTTAAAAAAATAGTAGCTATCAAAAACAGGTTTTAGAAAAGTGTAGCTATAATTGCAAAATAAATATCATCCAGTCCAACGATGACTACAGTTATTAAATTAGAGCCACAAAACGTCTTTAAAATATTATTTTAACCTCTGTTCTGAAAGCTATTTAAAACAATGAAATTTTCTGTTATGGCATCAAGGTTAAGAGTAATAAGGTATTATTTTGAAGATAAGGTATTAAAGTAATACTTAATTGTAGCATGGTATTTCATTCATACAAATGATCTCAATCCACATTTTTTGAGTTAAAGCGATGATTTTCGTTTCTGAACAATTAGCTAAGCTCAAAAATAACCTCTAAAATAATAATTTTGAAATTATCGTAATATTTTAGTTTAATTTCGACATTAAATGATTTTCCATATTTTTATTCGGTTTACTTGTGTGTAGTTTATAAAATATATTTGTTGTTAATTTATAAAATGGTGCCTTAAAATCGAAAAATAATACTTTTCAAATTTTTAGATCTTATAAAAATAATTTTGCAAATACCATTCCCAGATTTATAGAGACCAGCATTACAAATAATTTCATGTACTCTATCGAAAAGATGAATGAATTATCAACAAACTTTATTATATAATAGAAATAAAAAATTTCCGAAATCACATAGATAAAATAATCGATTAATGAAATGAATTGAATGCAGATCTTAGGATCTCTAGAGAATTGGGGTCTGTTTGATATCTGAAAATTGCATCTTTTTCCTGGTACAGTCTCTTTGCAAACTTAAGGAGATCATCAATGTTCTTTGTCTCGTAATGCTAAAAATGTTGAAGTATATATTAGTACTTGGTAGGGAAATTTGTTTTTTTTAAACATAGTTAGAGACGAGAAATAGTAGTTGATGAAATAAAGTTGAACCATTTTTAATTATTATCGACGTACTTTTCTATTCAACTTGAATTTCATTAAAAAGATTTTATTTTTCAATAATTGATTAAAAGCCTTTCAACTTACCTGTAGACGAACAATGGATTGAGCAAAGTCAAGCTCCAACAATTTCTCTCGATCCATCCTGCAAGATTTATGGATCAATAATTATAATTATAGTTTATTTGGTTGTATTTTATTTGTCAAATAATTAGAGCAAATGAACTTGTTCAAGGAGAGCTCTGCATAGTTTGAGAAAATTAAGTGCAATACAAAATTGTAATACAGTTGTAACGATTATTTCTGGATAAAGATATAAAGCTATTTGACATGAAAATTAGAAGGTATTTTTTTACAAAAAACTCGATATTATTCTTAAAAGCTTATTTTTCGGATTCCATGATGAAATAAGCCAATAAAGTTGTGGAAATTTTAAAATATTTCTGAAAATTTTCAATCTGACCAAAATTTGGCCATTTTTCGAATTTCGTAAATACACCAAATTTCCACTTTTTCAACTTTTGAACTTGAAATTTTCATCGATTTCGAGGATTTGAAGCAGTTAAATGGTGATATTCGAGATATTAAGATGAATTAGCGCAAAATTTTTATAATTTTGGTCCAAGAGGTCCATTAAACTTTTCTATAATCACCACTAGACAAGAAAATTAAATTTATTAAATGTAGTATAATGTGATTACTTGATAGTTTTTACTGCTTCAAAAAACATAAAATTCTGAAAATCCAAGATTCGCCAAAAATGGCAGGTCTGTTAGAAATTTACAAGTAAAAATCAGTTTTCTCATCTTGTTTTAATTCTAAAAAAGTTCGTTGGACCTTTTTGAAATAGATAAAAACTCAGTATATGGAAAATTGACGGCGAATCGGATTTAGAAAAATGTCATTAGTCATTCTAAAAAATATTTTCTTGGCACAAATTTTGAGATTTTTGTAAAAATCATAGATCCTTAAAACTTAATAGTCTTAGTTAGTGATGTAAACCCAGTTCATCACATGAAGATGAGAATTTACTTTTTGAATTCCATAATGAAAAGAGCCCATAGGTAGAGCTCTAGGATAAAAAATTCTGAGAAAAATTTAATCTGGCCAAAATTAAGCCAATTTTGAGTTGCAAATGCAAAAAAATTACACGTTTTTAACTTTTGACATCAAAATATTTTTCGATCTCAGACAATTGAAGGGATCAAATGCTGACCAACGTTAGACAAATAATTTGAATTTCATCACCAAAGTTCACAGAAATTCAGTCTTCTCAGGAAAAAGTTGAACTTTCATACTTTGAGTTGTTCTTTTTAGTGGTGATTGTAGAAATTCCAGATGGTTTGATTTCCCACAATAATGACGAATTTCTGTAACCTTTAACGACAAAATTCAAACGATTTTTCTAATTTTAATCCCAAAAATCAGGATTTGATCCATTCATTTATCTGAAATCAATAAAAATTTCAACGTCAGAAGTTGAAAATGTGAAAATTTGGTGCAGTTTTAAAATTTTAGCAGGATTGAATATTTTGAAATCCGTTTTTATTTCAACAACTCACAGACTCATTTCATCATGGAATTCGAAAAATTCCAGATAAAAATACTTATTTTTTCGTAAAAATAGCCAGCTTTCTATACAGTATGAGTAGGGGTAATTAGAGTAATATCGAAACCTGACGTTTCATCCATAGCTTTAGCATCTTTAATGAATGAAATAATCACGATTAGATTATTTAACTTATCTATTATCATTATTATCACATAGTATCATCCCAATATTCATGTGATAACTACGACCTCAAAAACTAATAACAGTTATATTTTAGTCTGTGAATTGACAGGTTTTAAAACCTTCAAAACTCTAAGAAAAAACCCTGATAGTTTTAAGTTATAAAGACATATTAGGTCATATTTCTAATCAAATAAACGCTTAAAATATGCCCTGTTTTTTTATCAATCATGCTTCATCAAAAACCGCTTGTTACAAACAAGGGAACTTTTATTCTTAAATCTGACTAGTTGTTAGCTTCACATTAGTCATATTCTCCTCACACACATTCAACAAAGCAATACAATATCAAGTATTACGTATAAGCAAATTTCCTTTTCAATATTGTTGATGGGAAAAATCTTCAACCGAAAAGTCAATTGTTTAAAAAGTAAAAAATAATAAACGCTAAAGTTATTACTAAAATTTCATAAATTCTTAAAATATGCCCTCAAAACACCAAAAAGGCATATTTTCATTTTTCTTTAGCGCTAAAGAATCCATTTATTAAGTCATATGTTTGAGGCCCTAGTGATAACTATAGATTTAAATATTTTCAAGAACCAAAAAATTAGAATGATAATTTACAATTGTCAGACCTAATGAGGAGAGGCCCAATTTTGAAATGATGAAACAATCAAAATCAAAGAAAACAAGCCTTTAGAATAATAATATTTCTGCGAAACAGGATCTGAGATTTTTCATTTGATAGTTTTCACATGAATATTGGTTAAAAGTAGAAAATCTAGGTGTTCTTTTTCTGTTAGAAATGAAAAAAATATTGATTTTAAATTATTACCACTGCCAGAGAGAGAGAGACAGAGTACTTGAAATAAATATTCATAGATAAAGTTTTTGAGAAAAAAAAATTTCGAAAGAAAAATCCCATAACCAAAAGAAAATGCAATAGCCTTTTACAATGTCCTACGCTCTCTACTTTTAGTGCAACGCTAGGATCCTGAGAAACATGCAAATTGTAAGAATTAATTATTAATAACGTGACTGGAGTAAATTCTAACCTAATACTCTATCGAGTTTCATTCAAACAACTAAAGTGAATTCTGATTATGAACGTACTTGGGATTACTGCAATGAGGAATTTAATGTATTTGCATATGATAAGAATCGATAAATAAGAGAAACTTTAGATTAGATTAATTTGATGTCTAACATTTCCCAAGTTATTTACAACACTTTAATAGCATTTTTTCACCCTTGTGGGATAAGATGAAAATTTCCAAAAAAGGAATTACTAAAAAACTTTTAGACAGTAAATTATTTTTAAATTATTGTATAATAAATAATAATATTTTTATCCAGCTACTATCAAGTAAACATACAAAAGCATTGCCGAACAAATGAAGAGAAGTAAATCAAAGCGATTACGATCAATGAACAACTGATTCCAAATACGGATTGTACTTTCAAAGTGAAACTCTTGAGCCAACATTAAGGAGATCCATCGATAGCCAAAATATTCCATTCGTAAATCCTTCACTTTGATATTTTGATAGAGTTCCTTATCAAAGAACTCTACAATAATCGGAATAGACATCATCTTTGCTCCGATCCCGTATGTTGGTGTGAAATTTTTCTCAAAGTTAATGCTAATCTCCTCCATGAGATTTTCAAAGCAAAAATACGTATCACATTCGACGTGCACTAGAAAAATTTTAAAGAAATACAAAATCTATTTGTGATGTAAATCCAGAGTTTTTTGAGATTAATCAAAAATCTCAAACATCATGTATAGTTTCAACGACACAGTCTACAAGCTTCAAGCCCATTTTGAGAAGTTGAGAACAAACTCACTTTTCCATGTTTCATCAACCTCCTGGTAAAATACAAAGTAAATCATTGCAATAATTTCACACATCTCTTGGTAATATCTGAAATTAGTTTTCTTGTAATAGATGAATAAAATCCTTTGGATAATTTCCCATTGGTATTCATTCTCTTCGTCATAGGTGGAAGTTTGCTTTTTCTTAGAGATTTCTTTCAGTATAAGAGAGCCGCAGATTTCATTGTTCAAGTCTACAGTGCTCTAAAAGGAAAGTTGTTTAATTTAAAACTAAAAGATAATCAAAAGTCAATAAAGAGGTTTTCATGTATAACAGAAAATATGTAAGAAACTCAAAGTTCAAAAATTATAAAATATGATTTTTAACTATAGGTAATTGATTAAAAGGCTACTTACATCAATATCATAGTTTTTGACACGCTTACGAAGAGCTGAATAACTATAAGTACTGTTTGGATAAATAAGTTTAAAAGGATAGTCAGTGTGCTCTCTGTAGAAATTGAAATCTGGAAAAATTCTTAGACAATCTTTATTTATCTGGGCAAGTACTAGATTATCTTCAAGAAATTTTGAGTATCCACTATTTTGAGATAACGGCTAAAGTGTTAAAAATGTTCATACATCTGGATCTTGTTTATAAGAATTTTCAATGATATAGGTATTCACATAATCTTTGTAGATATTTCTTTTGTCTAATAGATGCTGGTTCCAATCTGTGGTATCTTTAGGTAGATAATTCAAAAGAATCTACATGTTTAAAATGAATTTAGGAATATACCTTCCATAAGAGGGGATGCAATCGACTGTCGAAATCTTCTAGATCTCCAATGCCCGAAATAGTTAGTTCTCCATTGACAATGAGCGAATTGAGCTCATAGAAGAATTTGTGCATCAAAGTTCAAAAATAAAAAAAATATTTGTAAAACGCAAATATACAAACAACATGTTCTCCATGTTGACTGATTGTTTAAATGGTATTCAGATAATTTTCAAAACTGACTCGGCTATTAGATTCTAATAATTAGAAAAGATCATTAATTTCGTACTAATTTATGTGATTCAATTCAAGTGTAAAGAATAAATAAGAGTAAAATTTCTATTTAATGATCGAATGTACAGTTTTTCTCATTACAAATCATAGTTTATAATCGCTTTAAATAAAAAATGATGTCATCTTTCACAATTTTGATCAGGTTGATGCAACAAAATTATAAAATACTCATTATCACAAATGATTTGAAAATTTAGTAAGCTCATATGATACAAGTTTTATCAGATATAAGTTATATCATATAACTTATATCGTTAATCAGTTATATTTTCATTATTCAAAATATTGGTATTATTATGACTGTCAATCATAGATTCAGTAGGTAATGATTCAGGTGGACCCATTGAATCATCAATAGTTTTGTTGAAGGCAATAGTAGATTGGGTGTCTTCTTTAGGTGCAGTTTGAGAAATAATTTCTGGTGGATCAGCTTTTGTATTATCATCGTTTATATTCACTGAATTTTCAGCCATATTTACCACCAAATCCGAATTTTCTTGTCCTAGATTTTCTTGTGGTTTAGAAATGACTATGGGAGGGTTAAAATCATCATTTGATTCAGTTAACAAGTTATCAAGAGTATTCGTAGTATTATGGTTGGTAGTATTAACTTTTGGTGAATTTATATTTTCTTGAAATGGTGATGAAGCTGGTGCTGAGGATTCGTTATTAGGATTCTTTTGATTTCCGATGATTTGGACCTCGGTTTCAGCCGTGGGTTTATGACACATAGGAGAAGAAGAAGAAGTGAGATTATTATTGGCCAATTGAATTGGCGAAGATTTCCTAGGCTCATTCGATTGTGATGTGATAAGTTGTGGCGCTGTTTGTACTATTGATGGTATAGGCAATCTGTGATGAACAACTTGAGACATTGGAGGATTATTTATGACACTTTGTTGAGAAGTAGGTTGTTGATGGAGAGCTGGGTTGTTGAATCTTGGATTAGAAAGTCTGATATTCCTAGAAATAGAAAAAAGTCAATTTTAAAAACATAAGGATCCCTTTGCCAAGCAAGGATGTAGTGTATAGATAAACTAACTGAGGACTAGTATCATTCATCATGTTATAGTTATAATTGGGTAGGCTTTGATTTGGATTAGAAGACATGATCATATTTTGGTTCTTTAACGAAACTTGTTGAAGATGCTGTTGCTGTTGTTGGGCTAATTGCTGCTGTTGGGATTGAAGTGGAGCTTGTTTCTGCTGATTAGGCATTTGATTGGATGGATTACAAATCAGCTGGTTACGAGGCATTATGTTAACATGATTTTGGCTATTCTGAATCTGGTGGGATGATTGGAACTGTTGTTGAGTTCTAAACTGTTGCTGGTGTGGATTATTGTTTGACATTTGTTGAGGCTGGCCAGGATTCGGTTTAATTGGAGAACCATTAATCATGGCCTGAAGATTATCTTGACTCATTTGGTTTGGCTTCGACTGATAGAATTGCTGGCGTTGTCCTGAAGATGCAATTGGCATAGAGTTACTAAAGACTAGGAAGGAGTTATTGCCAGGATCTAAAGGGGGAATAATACGAATGTTGAATCAGATTGAACTATTGTTTTATGATATTTTATAATTTATTCATTATTTAAAGAGTTGTGGAAGGGCACAAAAAGCCAAATTGATTTTTATGAAATAGACGAAAAGAGACTTACTATGAACAAAGTTTTGGGACTGATCAGTGTGAGGTTGAATTGAAGAGAACTGTTGTTGTTGATTATTACTAAAATTAGCTGTTGAATTCATATGAGGATGACTCTGAGGTTGGGGAGGTCTCAGAGAGAGGTTTTGTTGTTGATTCGGCTGGAACATTCTAGGATTATTTTGATGTGGATTGAACGAATGTTGATGGTTTGGAGTCTGAATCCTTTGTTGTTGGGCTTGATGGTACTTAATTTGTTGTTGTTGTTGGTGATGGAAAAGAACCTTGAATGAATGAAAGAAATAAAAATTAACATGCCATCTTGGGATATTGATAAACTCTACAACTAAAGCTAATTGATATGAAGTTATAATGTATGATCTTTATAAAAATCTCAATTTTTCATTAAAATATCGAATAAATTCTGAAAAAAAATATTTTTAAGAAAAATTCCAATTTTTCAAACTTTGGACTGAAAATTTCTATTGATTTGAAAGTGGGAGGATCAAAATTAGACAAGAAATTCAATTATGCTAAATCTGATCTAATGGTTAACCTTTTTATCGTCTGGTAGCTGAATTTCGATTCCTTGATCATTTTCACTACACTTGAAATTCAATAAAATTTGATAATTCAAAATCCCTCGGAGCTGTCAGAAATTTGACGGTGATATTCAGCTTCCCTGTTGAATTCTAATCCTGAAAATGTTCTTTTGACCAAACTCCCATTTTGAAATTAACTAAGTACGAAAAATTTTGAGAAATTACCTTATTATTATTTTTATTTCAAAATGGTGAAAGAATAGGCAAGATGATCTGGACTTATAAATTGAGATCTTTATAAAGATCATAAATTCCTAACTTTAACGAATCAACTAACTTTTTAGTTCTATAAATGAAAAAAAGTAGATTCTTACCTGATGAGTTGAATTATGCTGTTGAGGAACAGTGTTTGATTGGTAATGACCGGGTGCTTGTTGAATGTGTTGACCGTGTTTTATTGACAGGAGATCACCAGATTTGGCCATCACCATAGCAGACTGACCTTGATTGGGAGATTGTATCAGAATTTGGGGTCGCTGTTGGAAATTATTTTGAACCTGTTGATGATGTTGAGGGTGGTTTTGTGATGGCGGATGAAGACTCTGCTGAGGTGGTTGAGGTACCAAAGAGGATTGTGGTGGCGGGACAACCATTTTATTAAGGGTTTGGGATACTAAATGGTTGTTATTTGAAGCAACACTATTTGTGACAGAGTCGAGAACTGCAAGTAGCTCCTCTTGTATACTAGCTACATGACGAATTTGATATGAATCAAAGTCCAGCTTTTGTTGGAGTACATTGCTTAAAATGAACTCTTCGTGATGGACACCTCGACAGCCAGCCTTCGTTTTTAGCAAGTGCACAGCTGAGGCATATTCATCTTCATGGCAAATGAATAATTGTTTTGGTGGTGTAGTGAGAACCATTTTCTTCATGGGTTTCTTGTCCCGTAGAACACCGCCACAAATCTTTATCAGTTCAGTACAAATTTCTCGATTTCTTATTCCTTTACTGACCCAGAACTCGATTCCTTTGAAGAGGAGTGGATTACATTCAATGAGACGACGACGGGACTTGTTCAAAGCCTCCTTAAGTTTAAAGTTCATCTTTGATTCTCCCTCGGGGTCAGATAGGATCCAATCATTTTCATCCAACCATTCACCTCTCATCTTTGAGGCCAAAATCCACTTGTAAGAGCAGATGAATTTCCCTTGGGCAACAGCAATGTAGATTTTAGGAACACGGATAATCTTTTCTGCTACCAAATGAGTGGCAATTTTCATGTCTTCTACAACCTCTGAATTTGGTATGGAATTTATAATTTTTGTTAGCTCTTTCCTTTGTTTCAAAGATAGTCCTGTCATGGCAATTTTAATAGAATCCTGTGTATCAGAGAAAGGACTCCTTGCTAGCGACTCAGCTGTCTCCTTGTTCACATTCTCTATAAGAGGAACATCTTTCATTTGGGGAGGTTCGGATTCTTTGTCATGATCTTCGATCTCTTTAATTGTTGATACAATTTCTTCCTTGCTACAATGAAAAATCAACAATGAACAGTGGTTGAATACGAAAACTAATCAGATTTGAGTAAATCTTTTTAAGCCTGAAATAACTCAATTTTTTACACAATTCAGGGTACACTATAATACAAACAGAATAAGAGTTTAAATAAATGATAAAATTAAAATGAAAATTTTGTTACCAAATATATTACCTATTCAACTCAAGTTCAGGTCGTAAAAGATTATCAAGTTTCTATCATTCGTGCACAGCAACTTACACTTCAATTGTTTTCTCTTCAGTAACCATTTTATTAACAGGTTCATCTGGATTAACTTCATCAACATGTCTCTTACGATTAGTAGACAAATCATGACTTGAGTCATCCATAATCATGGGCTCTTGAATTGGGTCAATCTTTGTAGACTCTTGATCACTCTCCATTGGTTCAGACTTAACTTCTTCTTTGAGAAGAACCTTTCCAGCATTTTCGGTTTCCTTCGGCTGATCTGCAGAAACTACTGCTAGTTCTGATGATGTATCTGAAGCCTGATTATTCGAGATATTCAATTCATTTTGAAGTTCTTTTTCCTTTCGTAGATAAAATTCTTTCTGCTCCCCCTTATCTTTTTCCAGTCGCTCAGATCTCAGACGACAAGTGACCAGCATGTTAATTTCCTCTTTAGTAAGAGATTCAAGGCAACTAAATGGAATAAATTTATGTTTATATCAAAATTTAATGTATGGAGTATTTTGGAAATTGTGCAATCTTAACCCATCCAATACAAGAAATCGTAAAATTTCGAGCCTATATTTATCCCAAATCTTCAATATCCAAGTGTTGTTTTTTAATCAGATTGAATGAAATTTAAAAGATATCACTGGGTGCTTTTACGAATGAACTTCCAAAATACAGTTCCTCTTATTGAAGAAAGATTCTTTTAAATTACCTACAAGTAGATAGGGATTTCAATTCATATTATGAGAAAGAAATAATTTTCATATTTACATTTCGGAATAAATCAAAAGCTATTGATAAAGAAAGATGGCATGAAACTTACCTTGGTTGTGAGTCTGTTTCCAAGTTCTCTTTTTTATCTTCCTCGTCGTTATTTCGTTCAATTTTGTTCTTTAATTCACAATGATGCTAAAGAAAATTGATTAGTTTAAGGTTTTCATTTCCATTAAAAGTTTGTAAAACATACATTATACAACTCTTGGGTCATAGTAATTGGTGTTTTCCAGCCGATTAAAAGATCCAAGACCCTAGTTGTCTTTAGATAGAGACTCAAATTTACATCGGCTGACTCAAAGGAGAGATAATGTCGTGCAATATCGATGGATAGAGCAGACACGTCACCCAAATATAAATCTTGCAGCCATCGTACATTTACACAAGGTATGCCCCAATTTTGAGCTGCTTCATACTTTTTCCCAATAGGCCCCTTACAAATCAGAATAGTATTTGATTCGTCCATATAGTCTGTGTACTTGGCTCCAATACTCTTGACTATATGTTCAACTTTCAACTTTTCCTTCCCATGAAAACCGGTCGAGGTAATTATCTAGAAAAATTATGGATGATTTTTTAAAATATGTCAACTCATAAAATCGAAGAGAAATTTTTTACCTGTGATCGGATAAAGGAAAATGTACAAGTTGGCGAGAAGGGACTAGGTAAATGAAGTATTTCATCGGGAATTGTCTGTTTTTTCATTGATATGACATGGTTTATCCAGTGAATTGTAACTATTCTCTTCTCATCTTTCAAAGCCTAAAGTAAACAAGTGTCATTGACAGCTGTAATACAGCTCTAATACAAAGATAGCTCACTTGTTTGAAAAGATCTGGATCATACAACTGCCAATCGATAACTAGGTGAGTGACCTTTTGAGAATCATAGTAAGGTATGACATCAGCCCCTTTTGAGCGCATAACATCACGCCATTTGGATTTCGTAGATGGCTCAACATCGTCATATCCAGCAAGAAAAATGACACATCCAAAGAGACATTCGTCTTCTTTCTCTAATACTGGACTGCCAACTATTGTATAGTACCGAGGTATTGATATCAAGGCTGTATGATTTAGATGAGGTCTAATGTTTTGCTGAGGTGTCGAGAGCTAATATAATTATATAGAAATGGATTGTTTGTTGATATGAAAATTAAGTTACCTGATTAGTTTGGAATGGTTGATTAAGAGCATTCATTTCAACTGAATCCTTCATTGGATTTTGAGGAGTTGATAGGTTGGGCTGGGGAAAAGATTTTTGATTTTGTTGAGTCATCTGGCTGGGCATTTGTTGTCCAAATTTAGGTTGTAGTTGTTGGTGATGTTGCTGAAGCATTTGATTTTGATGAGGATGCAACTGCTGTTGAGGAATCGCTTGGGGTTGTTTATTCATCAACAGGGTTTGCTAGAAATAATTTACAAAAGAGAATGGTTTTCATTCATTATAAAATCATTCAATGAGTAAAAGTTTACTATAAAAAGTTGACAGGGTTCTTTTAGAATATGTATATGTACTCAACTGCATTTCCATAAAGAGTAAGAAAGAGGAAGTACTTACAAGCTGTGGATTCATATTTGCATTCGATGTTTTTGAGAAATCTTGATGTATCTTTTTCATTTGTTGCTCAGTCGGAGACTGATTTGATGGACCACCATAACGAATTTGAGATCTATTCAAGGGAATTCCCATCGGTAAGCGCATTTGAGACTGAGGGGAAACATTTCTGTTTTGCATCTGTTGCTGAATCATCATTTGATTTGAAAAATTCTGATGTTGCTGCTGCTGTTGTTGCATGTGTGGGCTCTGATGGGGTGGAGGTTGCATTTGCCCAGGGTTATTAATGACGCCTCCCATTGGACGAGGGAATCTTTGAACTAATTTTTAAAATAAATTTTAAATCAATAAAATTCCGTGTAGAGACAAAACAAACTTTTCTGTTGAATATACTGATTTTGAATCATGCCAGGATGATTTGGATAGCCTTGGACCATATTCCCTTGATTTTGAGGCACATTTGTCATAAAAGCATTGTTGGATACGGAAGGAGGACGCATAGCTTGGTTTTGATTGCCTAAGTAATGAAGATGATAAAATATTCAATACAAAAATTAATTGTAACTATAAACTAACTCATTTGCTGATAGTTCATTTGCAAGTTGTTATTGGCTGGTTGTGGCTGGATATTTTGAGGAATATTTGACATTTGCTGATGCATTATTTGGGCATGCATCTTTTGTTGCTGGGAACTAGCTACATAGTCAATGTTACTTTGGTTTGGTGGGTGTTGTGGATTCATGCCATCATCGTAACGAGTGGAATTCGGATGTGGAGTCGAAGGTGCAAATGCATAAGGATTTGACTGCTGATTAGACATGTGGTGAGCATTATTTTGAATATTCATGATTTGACTCTGAAATAATTTTTAATTTCAATAAAAAAGTCTAATTTGATTTTCTTTTCAATCAATAAAATTCATAACTTGAAATCTTTTGATTGCGAAAAGATTACGCATAAAAATTCATGCTGAGATTGGAATAATCTCAGAGGTTTTCAAAATAATTTTTTGTCAGTATTGAAGAAAACTAACTGGGTGTTTTTGGTGAGGAAGATTTTGTTTCTCATTCAAATTCTTCTGGGGAGATGGACTTGTCATTTGGTTAGGATACGGTTGACATTGGTTTTGATTGGGACCGCATATTGGTGAGACCTGGGAAGGATGAGGAGACTTTGCCATAGGACTCGGAACATTGCCAGAGTTAGATGTCATCATTTGAGAAGCCTTGCTAGGAGTAGATGATTGGTTTATGTCCATAGATTGGGGGAATTCGATATTCTAGTTTTGAAAAGAATACATGTTTTCAAAATAATGAAAGAAAATCAAGAATTAGTGGAAAAAATTAAATTATTTACCTGGTTTTCTGAGATTTTACATCGGTTCTGGTCAGGAACTGAGAACTGATTTTGATGAGAATTCGATATCAGAGAATTTGGAGGCTGAGTTATCATTTCAGATGCTGATGTCATTATTGGGCCAGTATTTTCATTAATTGAGTATAGTTTATTCATGTTAGGTTGGTTAGAATTTTGAACGTTGGGTAACGGGTTCTGAGGAAATCTTGAATGATGAATTTGATTTGGAAGTGGTCCTGTTTGGGTTGGCATTACATTCCGATTAGGAACTTGGTTTGGAGGCAGAAATGAAGGATTTGCAATATTCTGCTGTTGTTCAATGTTGACCATTTGGTTACGAGTCTCAGGGGGAATGTTTGTAAAACTAGGCTGTCGAGGTAAATCTATCGAGAATAATGAATTTAGTATTTAGGTATTAAAGTGGAAAGTGGTAAAGAGCATCAAGTCAAATTCCCTTCAAGACCAGCGGATAATGTGGTTGGATAGTAATTTTTTATAAAAAAAATTGTCAGAAAGTCAACATACTCTGATGATTTTGTTGGGTCATCATTTGGTTGGGATTTTGTTGATTCATTATCCCGCTATTAAGAGGGGGATAGTTACCAGGTTGATTCTTCATTCCGGGTCTAAACATCATATTCATCTTTTGAGATTGCTGAGGGCTAGAATAAGGAAAATTTTGAGGCTGACGAATTTTCGGTGATTTTTGAGGAGTAGTATTCGAACTACTTTGACCTGAACTAGATCTAGCAGTTGACTTTTGACCAGTTGATTTTGATTTTTTCTGAGATCCAGACGCACAATTGGAAGCGTTCAAGTTTTGACCGGTTCCATTATTGCCTCCGTTTTGAGAGGTAAAAGAATCTGATGAGTTTCCCCCACGTGAACCTGACTCAGAATCCTGGTAGAAGATAATAGTTGAGAATATTTAGAATTCTCAATAATTAAAAATAATTTCCGGATTATTCGAGTTAATAACTACTAGGTCATCTTTCTCGAGAAAAATAACAAAATTTTCAGCTTTTCTGGCAAAAATAGCAATTCATATTGAAATTCTATTCATCATTTCCAGAATAACAAAGTTAATACTATATTTATAATTGCTATAGAGCTATTTTTCCTGAAGCTTGAATCAAAGATATGCTTTTCTATTACTATTCCTACATATTATGAATCAACTCACTTTTTTCCAATTATGTTGCTGAGAGAGAATGTTCATAACATTTCTCATGACGATGGCATCCTTCTCTTCTTCATTCAAATTTTGTTCCTGTGGATGACGACTTGATTTTGACTTTGATGACTTAGGTGTTCTTGTAGT
The DNA here is from genome assembly GCA_012064415.1 of Gyrodactylus bullatarudis. Taxonomy (NCBI): domain Eukaryota; kingdom Metazoa; phylum Platyhelminthes; class Monogenea; order Gyrodactylidea; family Gyrodactylidae; genus Gyrodactylus; species Gyrodactylus bullatarudis. The sequence continues at coordinate 224,188 of SSNU01000034.1, forward strand.
TGATGCAGAACCATAATTTGGCATCAAATCATTCGCAGTATAGGAATTCTAAATAATGAATTATTCTACAATAAATTGAATGGGGTACAAATTTAGTGAAAAACTAACATTTTTCTTAGGAGAATTAAAGGAAAATTTTGGGCCCATTTGAGCAGCATTTAAATTGGTGAGAGGTTGGTTCATCATCTGATTTCCTTGTGATAAAATCTGTTGAACAGAAGTGCTGGCTGCAGCAGCCAAGTTGGTACCCATTGTCATATTAAAGTTGGGTTTAGGCAAACTAACAGGGTGATTATTTTGCTGATTTTGATTAGGCTGTGAATCGCTTGATGAAATTATTTTATTGTTTTCTACAGGATTTATAGGCAAAAGATCTGAATTATTTCTTGGTTCTGAAGGACACTGTAAGGCCTTGGGGACAGGGAGTGGCTCCAATTTTTTGATAGGTTTAGGTTTGGGCAATACTAATAATGCTGGATTAAAATCCTCATGAGACACTAAGCTTTTTTTATTGATTGATTCGTAAATCCAATCAGGTGTGACAATAACTTTAGTATCAAGCTTATTATTTTCCTTGAGATATTCATACATTGGTCCCTGCGGTAACCCAAGAACGAGATGTGTTGTTTCATGGGATAAATCACAGTTAACTGTTCCTCCAGAGGCTTTAACTATTCCTGTCAAATTAATTCTATCATTTAACGATAATTCGGTAAAGACAAACACTAAATCCTTGAATAATGGTTGATAACACGGATGATAGAACTGCATTGGCAATAATTTGGATACAAAAAATGAGTCTGAGACCCATTTAGAAGTAACGACAGGAACAGCATAAATATCTTCTGCTTCACCATTCTCTAAATTGTCCTGCTCATCGCTAATAGCAAATTTGAGACTTTCAGAGAGAAATGGATTAGCGCTGGCTCCAACTGAATTCAATTGACTGATCACCTACAAAAACGTATATGATAGTTAAGATATTGATGAATTAAAATTCAAAACTAACATCCTGGTCATTGCATTTAATGATGTAATATTTCAACCCTGAAAACGGATTAGTACTATCTTCCATCAGGAGTTTCTTTTATCAAACATCTATGACGATTAAAACAACTAACCGGCAAATCAAACTTTTGTTTGAATCTGAATAATTAAAAGAATTATGAAATTAATCAAACTGTTGGATTCCAACATATGAAATCACAATTATTTTGAGATGAATATCTCGTTCTCGTGGTGATATTATTTCCACTATTATTATAAGTTGGATTCTAACTGTTAGAATAAGATTTTCGATGAATTAATCACTACGAATCGATTTATATGCAAAAATACCGTAAACCAATAAGGTTTCAGGTATCGGTAACCCATTTTTCTATTGGCTACTAGATAATGGTAAACTAGTTCAATATTTCTGATGAATTAAATTAACATGACGTGGACAGTTTATTTTGCCCTCTTTTTTCTTATCTTGTTGAACTGCTGTTTCTCAGCTCAAACCCATCTCTATGAATTCACTCAAAAATCCTTTATCAATGGGATAAATGTTTCATCGCATCAACAGCAAATTCTATTGACGCCATACCAGTTCAATCAAGGTGAAAGGATTTATCATGCGTACATTATTAAAGAAAATGTTCATTTTCTCGCAATAAAGAATAGGAACGGTGAAATTAATCGTCTAATTGGAGAAAAGGCAGTTGTCAACTCTAAGCTGGATGTTTCTAATAAGATCAAAGGTTTCTTTAGTCTATTTGTCTTCAGTATAAAGCATGAAGTCTTAAAAGAAATTGACTGGCAAGGAAAATGTGAAGCATATTACTCTCAAAAAAGGGTAGAAGATTCTTTTATTTCATTCCAAAAACAAAAGAAAAATTGTCAAAGGTTACAGAAAAATATTTGGAGTTTTTCTGAAGGTTTTTCAAAAGCTCTCGAACTCCAATTTGATATGGATACACTCTTTGATTATCAAGTTGACAAAAATGACCCCGATTTCATTGTTAAAGCTGTATCGAGCACAAAGGGAAAGTACTATTCAAGTATTGATGAAATAAATTATGAATTTGAGAGTAGTGATGTCCTTGAATTGCGTCAGAGAAACATTTCTCTGACAGAATATTTCAAGGTTGCCAAGATCGAAAAATATTTCAATAAGAAAAATTCTCAAGATTTTCTGAAATCAATCTTTAATGATGCTGTCGATTTTCATTTAATGCCATATTTTTCTGACGAAAAAGAAGAAATGACTTGTTCTCTCCTTTATAACCCTAGAATGAATCATTCACCAAATATTGAAAAATTCATCCAAGAGACCAAATTCAACATGACCAAAATTTTGAATCATTTTCAAACATTTTGGGCCAAAGAGGAATTCGGAAAGTTCAGGTTAACTCGGGCAAATCTTGATTTGATTAATTTATTACGATGTCTACCCAATAATGATCTCATTCGAAAATCAATAGTTCTGATAAATTCTGATCATGAAGAGGACATTATAAAATTCCTTGAAAGCCATCATAGCAACATCTTTGATGCACTCTTGAATTGTGGCACTGAGCTATGTCTGGAGATATTCATTGATCTTATCGATAAAATCATCCCTGCTCTCAGATCAGGAAATGAAAAACATGGTCGAATAGTTGGAGAGTTTTTAACAAAACGTATCTGGCCTGCATTTGGGCATATAAAAATTCCTTCACTTGCCTTTTTGCGAAAGATGATTACCATATTCAATGATTTCAGATCAACTCATAGGGATCATTATTTATCCTTTCTCATTGGAATCTCTTCAATTACATCTCATGAGAATGTTGATGCAAAAACAGTAGGATTTATTTCCTCTGAAATTCGCAGTGTATTTCAAACTTATCCTAAGGAGAAAAATTACAATTATCGTGAAAACATTGCGGGTCTTGTTGCCGCTATGAAATTCAAGGATGGAACCCTCGCTAGAGGAATATTTGATACATACTTTGGTACGAGACAATTGCAGCTCCCCGAATCTCTTCAAGTATTGGCTGTTTCTACAATTTTCAAATTAGCCTTGAACGAAACTCAGAATAGAGAGTTTTGTACGAAATTCCTGAATCTTTTAATGGATCCAAAGTATTTTGAAAAAAACAACTTGCTAATATTCATGATAAATGAAATTATTCTACAAAATTTGGAATATAATTTTCTCCATTACAAGTTGACCTATGTCTTCCAGAATTCCCATTTGAAAGTGTACTCAATATTTGAACGTCTCTTGATGGATAACTGCAAAATTGACCTGGTCAATGACTTTGTGTGCAGTCAACTGCTGGAAAACTTGAAATTTTATGAGAAACTACTAAGGATCAAGCCTCAACCTGTAACACTTCAGAGAGATACATTATTCGATCATAATCTCATAAGTTTCGAATATGAGATCATGGGATTAGAAAATTCTACCTTCTTCAACATGAACCTTGATTTAATTAGCACAAAAGATTATGGAAATTTAGCCAATTTCAAGTATTTAAAGACACTTGATGGTTACAAGAATGTATGGAATCATTTTTCTCTTAGTATCTTGGATGTTCCCATGCCAATTGTAACAATTCCAATGGATGTCATGACCCTTTATGAATACTTCAAATCACAACAAAAGTTGTCGACACAGGGGAAAACATCTCGTGTCCTTGTTGATAATAGAGAATATTTATTTCTTTCATCATGTCTTCCATTGCGTATTGACCTCTTGGGGATGGTCTCTGTATATTTGAAGTCATGGCCAGAATCAACTTGGACCACTATTTCCTATAATATGCTGGCTGACATTTCTTTTGTTGCCCAAATGAAAACAACACTTCTTATGGATAGCAAGAGCATACAATCTATGAATGGAATTGGCGGCGAGGGAACTATTGATTTCACAGCGACAACAAGTCTTTTTTCACCTGGCAAACAGATTTGTTTAGAATCTAACGTGAAAAATGGATTACTTTATACATTCACTGATGCTTTTGATCCAATTAACCATGAAATGAATATCTCCGGAATAAGTTATGATACCGCCAGTAAGAAAAGCTTTTCACCTTATCCAATAGACTTTGGTCATTCCAACAAGAATGCATGTAAAGAATTCTAAAAACCTTTTATTTTTTTATAATAATCAATTAATAGCGTATGATTTTATTGGAAATAAACATTTTATTATCAACTTGTATTTTTATCAGCTCAAAATTGAATTACTCCAACAATTTTATTTTGTTCTTAGCAGCAGTTTTCCTCAAACAAATAGGAAAGAGTGAAGCTTCCTTTAGAGAGTCCTTGTAGTTTTCCATGCCAGAGCCTTATTTCAGAAATTTATTCGGTTAATTCGATAATTAGGCCAGCACATTAATCAAATTTAGATAATATGAAGCTCTTACATATTCAATTAGTTCAATTTTTTCGAGCAGGTTATAAATCTAGGTAAGGTAGCCCAAAAGTTGGAGGCAACGAGTTGTTGAGAATTGTTTGCAGATCATTTCTGTCTTTTTACAGATAAAAGTTCTGTAAAGTGACACGACTTGTGTCAAAGTTGAATTGTACCAAACTGACATTTATCAAATCAGTGTGAAGAAGTAATGGGAAATTTTTATTGAATGAAAATTTCCTGATAATCTTCTATTCTTTTGTAAATAATAATTTTTGCTAGACTGTGTAATTAAATGATGATTATAATAATTTTACTTTGACATTCTGATTTCCGGTGCTCAGGTTATTTTTACATATGAAATCTAACTTGTTGGAGATTCTCTTTTCACATATAGAAATCGTACAAGAGAGTCAAATTATGCAAATATTCCATAGCCTAGATTCGAACTCAGCAACGCTTCTAATCATTAGGCTAGAATCCTTGTTCGTCTTACATCATCCAACACTCCCATAGTTCCTCCAACCCACACTGGTTGTTTGTTCTCTTTTTAGACCAGAATTGAAACTACAAATATTCCTTGCTGGCGTTCTTGTAAAATTATGATTGAGGGAGTAGTTGAAAGATCCACGCTTTGATGTCATCGCAAGAATATTTTCATAACACCTTTCTATCTCCGTCTCTGTTACTTACTCTACCAAGTTCTTTTTTTATTCATCTATCAAAATATTTAGTAAATATTATTTACATAATATTGTTCTTACCACTGGTTACCAGTGATATTCCAAAAGAATGGCTTACCATATCAATTCAGCCTATCCCAAAAATTGCCAAACCATTACTGCAGGGTCATTTTCGACCAATTTCTCTTCTGCCCATTTTTACTACTATTATTGATGCATTTATACATTCTCATCTTAAACACATGAATATAATACAATTGGACCCCAATCAACATGGATTTGTATCTGGTCGTAGTACTTGTTCCAACCTCATTAGCTTTCTGGACTCTGCTCATAATCTTATATACAAAAAAATTCCCTGTGCGGTTGTCTATGTTGACATAGAAAAAGCTTTTAACAGACTCCCATTCTCTGTCATTCACAAAGCCCTTCATCAATCCATTTATCAAATCAACCTTAAGATGTCATTTCTTTCAAACAGGAACCAACAAGTAGTGCTCAATGGAAAAAAGTCTGCTTTCTCTCCCATCACTTCAGGTGTCTCTCAAGGCTCCATCATTGGCCCATTCATTTTTAATTTAATATTCTCAGATATTAAACCGTCAAACTCCTCTGTAAAATATTTCAAGTACGCAGATGACATCAAACTACTCATTCCAATCGTTCAAGGCAGGTGTTTGATCTCTGAGGAATGGATCATCTTAAGCATTCTCTTGCCTCAATAGGTCTCAGTATAAATCAGAGTAAAACTAAAGTCATGCCTATTAGGAATTCTCTCTCAAATCATAATATATCTTTCAATACAGTTTCGCTCATAAAGGATCTTGGACTCTCCTATGATCATAATCTCAAAACCATCATTCAAAAGATATCTTAAAAATAGTACTTGCAAAACCTACTTTCTCAGAAAATTCGTCAATGATCCATCTCTTCGTCTCAAACTATATAAATCTCTCATTCTACCATATCTTGACTATGGATCTGGTATTCTCTGTGATCTTCCTGTCGGTACTAGCAGAAAACTAGAAAGAATAGGCCCACTTCCCTACAAGGAGTTCCTCGACAAAGCCAATCTACTCCCTTTGTGGCTAAGAAGAACGGCTTCTTCCGCTGTGCTCTATTAAAAGTTCACCCTAAGCACATTTAGTCATTATAATCTGAGATCTTCATTTTACTCACTGTCCTTCTTCCTCTCAGAGCTAGATTTCAAATTGATTTTAATACCATTGATTTTAAATCCAAAAACATCTCGAATATTTGTAAAATTCTTATCAATTATGTACCAGAGTCACACAACTATTTTAATCATTTTTTTCTATATATTCTTCTCTATCAAATCTCCTTCTGAACTAATGTCAGATAAATCAGATGAGCCATATATTTCCCGAAACGAAATTCTTTATGATAGATCGCCCCTTGCTCTTGCATATCGATGTAAAATAATGACTCTGACCTAAGTATTCCAAAAAAAGCGACATGGGAATTATTTTTTTAGAAATAAGGATGGGTTTTTAGACATTAAAGTTGTGTAAAGCTGTCTAAAATTAAAAGTTTTTTCATGTTCTGAAATACAAAAATCTCATTTTCCCTATAATCATCAAAATTTACCTTATTTCCTAGGAATTTCTTTCAGCATATGGAAAAGGACTCAATATTTACTATCAGCACTGTTTTTATTCAAAACCATGCAAAAAAGCTCAATTTAAGTCCTTTCTTGTAGTAAAATTCATTGGAAAATTGTCATTTTTAATCGAGATTTTGTGTATCAGAAGAAAGCTTGTTCAAAAAACTCGAAAACGTATGGTTTTTTTAGATAAAATGCTCAGTTTTCGATCATCTTCATCCTTTTGTAATTATTCCTTTAATTCAAAATATTAAAAATAAATGAAACATGAAATTATGTTCATGAAAACTTCATTTAACGGTAAATGATGGTAAACTTTATGCAAGTTAGTTTAAATTAGTGATATGAGAAAGTTACTTTCGAGTAATCTGTAAAAAATACAAAATCCAATTGATGAATTTATAATTTTTAATTCAAAAGTGCCAACTTGTAAATATTAAGCATTCTTATTTATTTACATTGAATAGAATAAAAATGATCACTTGAAAAAATCTAGATTGCAATCAAATAAGTTTACATAACCTTCTCACAAAATTCATTAGGCTGGACAATATTGAAAATAATTTTTTCGGGTTTTATCAATGAATATTTTCACAATAATAATAGTAATAATCTTAAACACAGTGATTTGAAAATAGGTACAAAATAAAACAAGTGGAAAGCAACGTGATTGAATGTATAAAGATGGGAATGTTTTGAATCTAGATTTTAATTTTTTTGACGATTTGGGTTCAATTCTTCTTGGAAAAAATCATCAATCTTTTCGGAATTAGATCTTAGCAGATAACGAACAAAAGCCTCAAGTAGGCAGTGAGCTAGTCTTCGATTCAATTTTGCATCTTGGACCATATTGAAGGTTCTGAGAATGCCACGATTAGTTGCCTCATTTCCGAGGAATTGAGACAAGTCCTCTGGAATAAAAGAATTTAATAGAACAACAAGAAAGAAATCCTTTGTATCCTTTTAGTTTTTTAAGTATTCTAGATACCTAACTTTTGATCATTCCGTGACAAGATTTTAGTTCTCAATTTGAATATTTTTTCCTGCGTCTTCAAAATATGAGTCAAGTCTTTCGTTTCTTCTGTAATCTATGAATCGACTATTGGCATGGGGTATATTTCTTTTTAAATGACAATTACTATTAAATGTTAGGGATATCAGATTAGTTAAGACTTTCGGTTAAGTTTTCGAAAAAAGAAATTTGGATTGATAAAACTAAAGTTGGGAATCTATGATTTTTACAGAAATTTCGATTATTACTGGAGTCGACACTCATAAGGAAGATAGGAGAACGAACTAATAATAAGTGATAAACGTTTTATTTCGCCGGGTCTCTTCAGACTTAATCCCGGGCTCTGATTATATACTATTACATTGCAAATTTTTTTCTGCTCTTCCATTGGATTAAAAGGAACTCAGGGAGGGGTTCATATTTTGATGATTCTATATCCGAGAAATTTCGATATTTTTCATCAAGAATTTGAATTTTTTAAAGATTTTTTTGGAATCCTACTCATGTTGCCCACTTTTACGATTTGAAGAAAAAAACTCTCAAAAAAAAATTTTTATGAAAAATATGGCCATTTTTCATATTTCAATTTGGCGCCAAAATCCCATTTTTTCGAAGTTAGAACCGAAAATTTTTATTGATTTCGAAGTTGAAGGTTGATCAAAAGAGGTTTTTCAAGATCAAGATTAGACAAGAAAGCTGACTAGCATCGTCAAATTACCGACAGTTACCCAATTCTCGAGGGATTTTAAACTATCGAAATTTCGTTGATTTTCAAGTAGTGAAAAAGATCGAAAAAATGAAATTCACCTCCCGTACGATGATAAGGCTATGCATCAGATAAGATTCAGTTGAATTGATTTTCTTGTCTAATCTTGATCCTGAAAAACCTCTTTTGATCAACCTCCAACTTCGAAATCAATGAAAATTTTCGGTTCAAAGTTCAAAATAATGGGATTGTGGCGGATTTTGCAAATTTGAAAAATGACCACATTTTTAAAAAAATAATTTTTTTTCTTCAAGTCGTAAATGTGGGCAACATGAGTAGGATTCCAAAAAATCTTTAAAACTTCAAATTCTTGATAAAAATATCGAGATTTCTGTAAAAATCAGAGATTCCCAACTTCATATCAATTAGCTTTAAATTAGATCAGAGCAAAGAAGTTTTACAGGAGAGAAAAATTGTACCTCTCTAAAAACTAAGAAATCCAAACATAACTAAAAAGATTAGGGATTTTTGAAGTACACGGATTACATTCTCTAAGATGAATTATCAAATTAATCATTTCTCTAATGTTCTCAAGATAAATATCTATCTATAAGAAAGACATTTTTGAATATTTTTATTCAAATATATATATATAGTGGTAGAAAAAATAAAAGTATACACTAGAAATTGTCTCTAAATCACTTATTAAAAGTTATTGAAAATGGAAAGATGACCCATTCGATAGAGAATATTCGTTTCTATCAGAAATTACTTTTACTCGTACAAAGAGTTCATTCATATTTTCATAAATACAAATTTACAATATTTCATTAAATTTCAAAACGAAAAATTAAAAGTATTCACTTTTATTTTGTAAAATCTCCCCTACCAAGTACAACATTTAAGCACCTTTTTGACATGGAATCATACAAATTTTCTATTATTTCTTTTGGGATTGATTTCCACTCTTCATTGATTCTTTGAACTAGTTCTTGCCTATTTGAATATACTCTCCCTTGGGAATAGACTTTTTGAGATAAAATTCCCCACAAGTTTTCAATCGGATTCAAGTCGGGGCTCCTAGCTGGCCATGACAAAATCTGTATCTCATTATCATCAAACCATGTTCTAGTTGATGCTGATCGATGACAGGGAGCATTATCTTGCTGGAATATCATCTCGCACTTATGAATTTCCTCCTTAAAGGGTAATAGCTGATCCTCAAGCAATTTCTGATATGAATTTGAATTAAGCTTCTCATCAATAACGACAAGATTTCCAGTTCCTTGCTTTGTGATAAACCCCCAAACCATTACATTGCCTCCACCAAATCCTCGTTTGATTTTAGTAGGTCTAGGTAGAGACTTGTCAATCCAACAAGAAGAAAGGCCATCAGGTCCATCCAAATTGAATTTTTTCTCATCTGAAAACATGATTTTACTCCAATCTTGGTTTTGGACAATTTTATCATGAGCCCACTGGTATCTCGATTCCCTATCCTTGATACTTAGATTAGGAACCCTTTTTGGTCTTCCCCAATAGATATTAGGATTAGTATTCAAATAATTTTGAACTGTTCTAATGCTGACATTCAATTTAAGCTCAGCTTTTATTTGAGAAGCTGTTGCTTTTTTCTTGATGGCTAGATTGACAATTTTTTTAATCAGGCAATTGGGTATGGATCTCTTTCGGCCTCGCTTTTTCGGATTTAGCTTCTTTTGTTTGACTGAAAACAAATTATTAACAGTTCTACATGAGCATCCGATTATTTTAGCTATCTTCCGATTGCTTGAGCCATCTTGTTTTAATTTGTTGACAAAATCTCTATCACAGCCTCTCAGCTTCGAAAATTTCAATTTTTTAACGAACATTTTTGAACTATGTTTAGTTTATTGGCGATAATATATTTGAATGTACTGTGTAAGAGATATAATGAAAATTCAGAATTCAAAGTCTAATTCTAACTGGGAAAAAAGGTGATTGAAACTGAATACTTTTAATTTTTCGTTTTGAAATTTAATGAAATATTGTAAATTTGTATTTATGAAAATATGAATGAACTCTTTGTACGAGTAAAAGTAATTTCTGATAGAAACGAATATTCTCTATCGAATGGGTCATCTTTCCATTTTCAATAACTTTTAATAAGTGATTTAGAGACAATTTCTAGTGAATACTTTTATTTTTTCTACCACTATATAATATTCTATTTTCCCGAATCAATTGAAAATACTGTAAACTCTAGTTATCATATTGATTGATTATCGAAATACTGTAAAAATATTGGTTGATTACTATCATAAAATATTCAGATTAAATAAAATTGTTTAAACTAAAATTTGATCACAGACTAAGGAATGCTAAGTAAGTAAGGAAACCTCATGCACTTTTTGACACTAAGAAATTCTACTTTACAGACAGAATAAGAATAAATTATTATTATTATTGTTGATCCCAAATATAATTATAAGAATTTAATTGCTTCAAATTTTCAAAATTAGAAAAAATTTAAAACATTGGAAATTTGGCGTAATTCAAACAATTATATATGTATAAAAAGAAAGTTACCGGTAAATAAGCTTAGCATTATGGTCCTAGCCATGAGTCTTGTTCTAGCTTTAATTTCTTCATCTCGAATGGGGGTTATAACTTCTCTGTCTTTTGCATTGGGAAAGATTTTCTGTGTTAGTTGATTGATAAAATTGGAAATCTGTTGGACGTTGAGAAATGAGTGGACCTTTTGGATGACCATATTATGAACTTTATTGCCAAAAATCGCTTTGGCTAGATGCTGCAATAGGCTCAGTATACTTCGACGCATAGAGAGCGACCTATGCTGAAGATCAAAAGTTTCCTCAGCTAACATGAAAAGAGTTCTTATGTGAAAATTGTCATCGGTCTCTTCTTGACTGGACATTTTCTTCCAAGTAACATTGAAGAGAAGACTAGTAGGCATGGGTGCATGTGATTTTTGTCCAGGAATATCAACATTTTCATCCATCTGGTCAGACATTTCAGAGCTGGTACTAACCTGTTGAATATCAGAACGCTTTTGGCTTAGTATTTTACTGAATCCATCAAAGAGAGTATCAGGAACCGAGAGTACAGCACTTCCAACATATCTTAATGGGTTGCCGAGCTAAATTTGGGATTATTGAAATGAAAATCACTGTTTTCGAACATGACATCTTGTACAGAACAGTTAATTACCTTTTTGTAGAGTTTTTTACTTTCCCATGGACCATCATCGAGAAATTCGATGACAATTATTCGTAATCTCGGGTAAATTCTATGATATTCAGGCAGACAGATGACCTGTAATATTTTTAAGAATTAAAATATATTAAAATAAGAAAGTTTCATGCAGTAAAACTGACTCTAAGATATTCGTTGAGTTCAACTTTACGATTTTCAAGAAATTCTTTTTTATTAGCTCGAAGATTTCCCTTCCCCGGAAGTTTCAATCCAGGGATTCGTCCACACTGAAAAGGAGAAATTTCAAAAATTTATACCAAACCATGTTTTTTCATACTTTTCATATAAAGCTAGTTGTTATGAACATGAGAATTTTACAAAAACTCAATAATTTTCTCCAGATAGTTAGGAACACAAATAATTCGATTTGAAGTAATTAAATGCTGATAATATTTGGGATCATCAATAGACAAAGAATTTAAATTGGCTTAGTGAAGTAACTGTACTGTTGGAAATCGAACCAAATTTTGAATTTTTCAATCATCACGAAGGAAAATGATCCTGAATTGAAATGTTTGACATTTTCTTAAAAATCATGAGTTTTTCTCGACCACAATGGCAAACTTTTAATTCTTCGTATCATCGAATCTTTGAAAACGATTAAAGACTGAAAATTTTTCGAAATTCATAAATAGTCTAATTAAGGTCAAATTCAATTTTTTTCAGAAATTATTCTTATTTAAACAACTCATTGGGTTATTTCACCGTGGAATTCGAAAAATAAATTTTTTCCTCACTTTCTCGAGAAAAATAGTAAATTCTCTTCTTCCAAGTCTTCTCTTCTCTACTATTCAAATTGATTTTAAAAATTAAGATCAACAGCTTTTTTTCTTGATGGATGAGTAATTCAAATGATGCCTGGCAGATACTGGCCAGACTGAGATTAATTTAGACCATTTAATTCAGCCCGGTTTCTTTTTTTAAAGAAATATCAAAACTATCTACTAACCTGTTCGATTATACAAGAGTTGACTTCATCAAATTGACTGTACCTCCTTTTAGTCTCCCAAATTCGATTACGACCATTGACTGGACAATAGGTACTCACTTCAATATGATAATTGATATATGATTTATTGAACATATCTAAAGAATGGAAATATTTTTCAACACGATTAAATACGATTCTTCTTTAGTGTTAAATGCATTTTGTCTAAGAGCCTAATTAGGAGAATTCAATAAATGCCAATTTATTTGCTTCAGACTGAAGAGGTAAATATAGAAATTCTTTTAATATTCTTGTGAATAGCGTTAACTTTGAACTCACGTGAGCTTTTAATTGTTGCTTCGTATATTTCATCAATGAATTCCTTGAGGAAAAAAACTTGATTAAACTTTTTGGTTGCTGCTAGAAAGGATGAGTGAGATGCAATGGGCAATTTTGCTAGCTAGAATAATCATTAATCTCAACTCGTTATATTCAATAAAAACAACACGCTTGAATCGAGAGTTTCCTTGAATCTCTGAATTAGATAAAAATCGATTTGGTATTTAGCTTATTTAGAATATGTCCTATATAAGAACAGAAGTAAAAGATATATTAACACCAAATACGCATTTCTTAAAGGATCATCAGTGGTATCACTTTAAAGATGATAAGACTTAAATAATTGAATGGAAATAATACAATAATATACAATTTTGAAATAAATAATAAAAGTTTAAGAATTAAGAATAAATGCAAGCTGTCCTATATTATGTACTATATAATCTAAAAGAAAATTAATTGTAATTTATGTCAATACGTTGAGCCAGCAGTTGATTGTTTTATTAATTATTTGCTTATTCATAATTGTACAGTAGGGAAGGACAAATATTTTTTTGTCTTTGAGATGATTGCCGATTTCATCTTTTATTTTGCCTATGCTATTGCTCATTTTGAGTGAAAAGTGATGCCAGAGAATTTAAAAGAGATAAGCGCTTTATTTCGGGCATACTCTTCAGTCTGTACATGCCAATATATACAAAGGTTTGAAATTACAAAATTAAATCTGATTGGTTTAACCTTTCAACAACATATGACTCATGTAGTGTATTCTTGCCTCACTTGAGTTTTGTGAGGAGTGAGTACCAGACACACACACAGACACATGCACGTCTCGTAATAGTGTACATTATACAATGGTAATTATAATCAGTATACGATACATCAAGTAACATCACAGAATCAGACAGTGGTACAACTCAACCTTCCAGAAAACGGAACTAAGATCCCATTTCAAATCGAGTAAGACGTTCAATAACACAACTAAAGATAAACCAAATCCTTTAATGGAATTGAATGTTGTTTATAAATTCAAATGCTTTTGCCAATTCGAGTATATTGGTCATACAACCAGAAGGTTGGAAGACAGAGTTTCGGAACATTTATACACAGGTTCAACAGCAATTAGGCAACACCTTAAGGAGTGTGGTGAAACAGTTTCCCCTGAAAACTTTGAAATTTTGTTTAGACAAACAGGAAACAATGTCACAACCCTTAAGACTGTAGAGGCCATCTTGATCCAGAAAGAACAACCTAATCCTTGTGTCCAAAAAAAGTTCGTACAACCATTAGTGCTACCTAAGCCTACCTTGAAATCTAGTCAGATAACAGAGAGTAGCGGACCCAAAGTAAGAAGAACAGTGTCTTTAGATCGAAGAGGGACGCAACCTTTGATCACCTCATTTTTGACACAATGATTGAATTTCAACCTGTTTATTAAACTTTGCCTTAAAATAAAACTTGTCATGTATCTAGAATTTGGGAAAAAAACTTTGGAACCTATTATAACGTGGCATGGAGTGAAATAATTATTAATTGTAAATCTCTTATGTTACTTGATGTATCGTATACTGATTATAATTACCATTGTATAATGTACACTATTACGAGACGTGCATGTGTCTGTGTGTGTGTCTGGTACTCACTCCTCACAAAACTCAAGTGAGGCAAGAATACACTACATGAGTCATATGTTGTTGAAAGGTTAAACCAATCAGATTTAATTTTGTAATTTCAAACCTTTGTATATATTGGCATGTACAGACTGAAGAGTATGCCCGAAATAAAGCGATTGTCTCTTTTAAATTCTCTGGCATCACCTTTCACTCAAAATATTTTTTCCCCGAACACTTTTCTATTTGATGCGTCTAATAGATTCTTCATGATTCATAATTGCCTTATTCGAAAAGAAAATTTAAAAATTTCGATACTGTATTGACATCCCATTTGCATAAATTCGTTAATTTTCCCCAAATTTTTTGATCCAAAAACAGGTTATCTTTGTAGGTTTAGCAGATAGAGTTCAGGCGATTGCATATTTGAATTCTAGAGGTATGATTCCTCGATAAAAGTTATCTTACTTCTTATCTATGACCCCAGCAAGTAGGTTTTCAAAAAAACGTTTTAAACAAAAATTATTTTTTGAAAAAAATCGACTTTCTTTGAATTAGTATAGCACGAGTTTAATGAATGATAGAGCCAAGATCTTTGCGAATTCCAGGAGATTAATGAATTTCCTATCGAATTGGGGTGGTAAACGAAGTATTTTCTGAGGCTTGAATGAATAATAATGAGTTGCTAAAATGACATGTGATAGAACTATCACTGTGGAACTTTAAGGGTTAATACACCTTACTTGTAAAATATGACTTATTTGCCTTTTTGATGCTCTAATGAAGATAAGTTCTCTAGGTTTGATGATTGTAACTCACCATGCTATCATATTCTTTGAAGGCCTCATCTAAGTAGATTAAAGTAGGAAATTAATTAAATGTAATTGTGAAAAAAAGGAAAAGAAAAATAACTTACTTCGTATTGATGAGCCTGGATCATTGTTGAGATCAAGATCGATGGGGGACATGTTCTTGGCAATGACATCGTCAGATGTGGAAAAGTCACTCGAACAACTAGACTTGATGGAAATAACATCGTCAATTGTGGAAGAATTCCGAGAATAGCCCAGCTCATTCAGCAATTTACGATAATAGATACTCTTTTTGAATGCTGGCAAAAAGTTTTCTCCGTGCAATACCTCTCTCAGCTAAAATTTAAAAAAAATCCAATTACATTTTTTATAATTTTGAACCAAGTAGTTCTTCAGGGAACTGTATAAAGGTCTTCGGCACAAGTATAAAAATATGATTTTGGAGTCTATAGAAATTAAACTAAACGAGGTTGTTAATGGTAACTAGACGGATATAAATATTGGAAATCGTTAGTTGAGAAAAAATCTGATTGGTTTAATGATTTGATTGGGCACACAAGGTTTTAAGTATCTCAAGTTTTTTGGAAAAATCTCACGCCAGAAGAAGAATACGACATGTATTCGAAATATTGTGTGAGTCCAAACTATTTCTATCAGGTTAAATGTTTTTATTCTAATTTTAATCTTGATTTTCCTTCAAGTGATGAATTATATTATCAGAGTTATCACTCTGATAATTCTGATTATTATACGTATAACAATCTCTATAATTTATCTCTTAACTTTATTATTTAAGAAATACTAAACATTTTTTCCCTTTTTCTTTTTATATAGATAGACCAATACTGACCAGAAGACAACATAGTCAGGTAGTAAGCGAACAACGTTATAGTCAGCAAATTTATATCTTTAACTATCCTTGATGAGGATGATAATTTGCATAAAGATTGTATAAAATTGAAACATCTATTGAATGGTAAAAAATATTTATTCTGAAAAAATAACAGAAAACAACTGGGATATAAAATGGAGCAGAATATCAGCTGTTAGTAGGGATACCTCAACGATTCTCATTGCTAATTCTTATGGTGGATAAAGTTCTCTCTTTAACCCTTAAAGTTCGAGAGAATTTTATTTCATAACTCGTATTCGATTGTTGTTCAGGAGTTATCGGTCCAAAAATAAGTTTTAGCGGATAGAGTATTATATCCTACTGGTATGATTACCAAATAAAAGTTATCTTACTTTTTATCTATGACCCAGGGAAGTTGGTTTTCATAAAAACGTTTAAAAAAATAATCTTTTGAAAAAAAACTTTCTTTGAATTAGTATAGCTGAGATATTTTTGTATTCCAAGAGATTAATAGATTCCCTATCGAATGGGTGGTGAATCAAGTATTTTCTGAGCTTTGAATGAATAATAATGAGTTGATATTAAAATTACATGTGATAGAAATAACCCAGTGGGACTTTAAATTTTAATGAGGTATTCCTTCAAGTTTCATGTCAAAATACAATAATTTTATAATAACATAACAGAATTTGAAGAAAGTGGAAATCAGTTATATTGTGTTTAATTCGTATTCGTGAATGTACTCAATACTCAATGTTAAGGAACAGAAATTTACACTATTATAATTGGTTATAGTTATTGGTCAAATAGAGAGCTCACATATTCTTCAATTTGATTGAATATCTCTGGATTTGGAGGCCCTGGTTGTGAAGTTAAAATTTTTAATGAATTCTTGCAGTAAATATCAGAAGTACTGGGTAGATTTTTCATAAGTGCATTGCATAAACTTGCACCGAGTTCACGAACAATTGCAATTTCAGAATTTTTCTCTTCCAAAAAGTTGATGTCTTGTTCATTTTTCTCTTTGATATGATTGTAACCTTCCCAATTCTGATTGACTAGATTTTGGGCTTTTACTTTAAATTGCTTGTATGAAAGTAAAAAATTATTTTTTCTAATTTTAAGATGATGTATCTTTCGAAGAAAAAAAAACATAAAAATAAAATTGATAGATTGTCAAAAATACCAAATATAGTCAATTTTTCATAAAAAAACACTCACTCTACAAGATAGATACATGGTCAAATAAATTTGTTGGTCTTCACTTGAAAGGAAGTCTAAAAATCTCGATAAAGCTGTAGTGTTTGTTTCAATTTCCTCTAATTTCAAGTCTTTTTCTTCAATAAAATCAGGATTTCCAGATTTGAGAAGTTCGATTTGATAATTTGCAACTTTGAGCAAGTACTCAAGACTTCCTAACTGAGCTTTGATTTGTATTTCATCTTCACCAGAATCTTTACCTCTGAGTTTTTCATAAAATCTGTGAATACGTAGTTTTAAAGCTTCCAATTCCTCCACATTTTCTGCCATTTTTACTGATTGTATAAAGAATTCACATGTACACGATTCTTCTTTGAAATAGTCAACAATTTTCCGATTGATAAAATCCGGATCAGAAATCAAATTTAATATAGGTAAAAAAACTCCATGGATTAGAACATCACGTAAAAAGTATCTAAGTCCATTCAATTGGAAATCTTCTGCAGGCAAGAAAAAAAATAGGAGTATGTTTGATAAATTTCCCAAGTACTTCCTCTCGGCATCTGGATTTAACGAGATAGACCTTCGGCAAATTGTTTTTTCGAAGGTGAACTCATTATCAAAAAATCTTTCGTAAACATTTTGGTATGTAAATGAATTGAACTCTTTGGTAAAGCGATGAAGTCTGATGTGGGTTGCTAAGAGATTGGGCAATATATCTGTAGTAAACAATACCCAATCAACATGCTTTACTTGAACACATATCTTTCCAAATATTCCAATGAAAAACTTGTGTAAAGACAAAATAAATGATTTATCATGAGTTAATTTTGAGTACCAGTTCTTCACATAAAATTCAATGATTTTCTCAATAAGCTGTGATTAAAGATAAGCAAATCCAACTCACATTGTTTAAAGCCGAATCGAGTTCACTATTTCCAGTAATCTTTCTATCAAATTCTAGGCTCTCGCGTTTTAAAGATACATCTTCAGCCTTGATACACGAATTATTTGAAAAATTGCATATTTTAGATGGTAGTTTGTATCTAAAACTGTGTGTTTTGAGGTAAAGACTATTGTTAGAGAAAAATATTTACCCAAAAAATATAAATACGAATGAAATAATAATCCTCAATATCAGGTTTGAGCTATAAGCGAATATCAACACAATTGAACTGAATATTGCTACATGAAAAGACTCCATTCGTTTAAGAGTTGACTACATACGAACAAACAAAATCGAGACTTGAGACAAGTTTGTTTTTATTCATACGAAAATTTAATTCATGTAAAAATTTTACAGTAAGATTTGAATTAAGTTCAATAACATTGAAATTCTAATAATTCTGTAATTTACATTATTCAGCTGGAATTTTTCACTGACTCTGTATTAAGTGTTTTTTTTAACGTCTGCTTAAAATTGCAATTAAGCTATTTTTGATTATTTAAGCTATTATAGTCTAATTTCGACTCTAAAAAATAAAATTCTTGAAATATATCAAACGAAATCCTTTTAAGTTCTGAGATGTCACTGTCGTATTGCATTAGATCTCATTTTTTCAGCAAAAAATTTATATCAACGAGTCAATATCATATTCAAAAATTTATAATCATAGTTTTCAGCCCAAGTTTTGGACACTATGCTTTAGTTTGTTTAGTACGTAGCCAAGTCATTCCATTAATATGCTAATAATGTAAGTGAACTTGTGTCAATTGATGTGCTTCGCCTTAAATTTAGTTTATTGGTGACTAATCTTAATGTAAGATCCTTCAGTTAGTCATCGTCTACTCCCCATGTTTGTATACCAAGCATATACCATGTATTTATAGGAAAGTATATTTTGCTAATAACAGTTCTTTATATGAATTACTATGTTACGTGAAATATTTAGATTGTCGTACAGACACGTACTTAGTGACCTTGAACTCCAATAACCTTTGTCAACCAATAGGAGCGTTTGAAAATTTTAACCAATCAAATCACGTTATAAGTGAATAACCCATTGCAAGGATTGAATATCAACTGAGATAGCATTATGAAACATACACTCTTTTGATAAAAGTATAGAGTCAACTCTCACATTATTATCCTGATTCTTTCATTTAAAAATATCTCTCTCATATTAAGGAAATATCTACTATCTAAAAATTATATCAGTTATTCAATGAATCTTTGCCAAAAACTATTCGGATTATTATTCTAAAGATTAAAGTGTAAATGTCTACTGTCTGCAGCAATGTTTTTCTTCAAGTGAGTTCATGATTATTTCCATTGGTATTGAGTTCTATATTTTCATTATCCTAATTATAGAATTGCAGAAGCCATCATTAGTAGTCAAGAGTTGACTAATTCAGATCTTGAAAATTTATGTGATTCATCAGAGGATTCCCTGGATCTCAATGATAGTGAACTGGAACAATCAGAATTATTAAATGTCCTCCGTGAAGACAATGAACGCCAAAACAGAAAGAAAATATTTCATAAAGGATTATTATTTAATCTACTCTCATGTAGGAATAATGACAAAACTCGCCAGAGTCTGTACAGAATGTCAAAATTAATCAGTTCCAAGAAATTTACAGATATTTCCAGTACGTATTATCAACGAACGCTTGGAAAAAGAAATAACTCTTTCTCTGAAGATTTCAAAACAAAGATCAATGAAGAAAGACGGTCCAAACTTTTAAGGCGTAGTGAAATTGTAAGTTTTTACTTCATTATAAAAAATAACATGTATCTTCTAATTTATTTACTAATAATTTAGATGAATAATAAAGGTAATTCGAATTGTCAAAAATCTACTCAAGATCTACTCATACCGACAGATGTTTACGAAATTCTACAAAGAATATCTAGTTATCTTGATTCGAACCAGGGATCTTCGCTGGAACTTGGCTCAAATATTGAAGATAATCTGATTCGAATTAGAAGCAATTTATTCTCATTAAAAGATAAACTACTTTCGAGTACCATCACTTCCAAATTGTCCACTCGAGATTTGTTGATTCTCACCAAATACGTCCGCAGCAATATCAGAAATCTTTCGGGCTTTTCAGATAATAATAATACAAACCAGAATTCCGAGGAATTGGAAGACCAAGATGAAATAAAAATTTTCAATAATAATAACAATAGTAACAATGATCGAGGTTCTCAAGACTATCCTGAAATAAATAACAACGAAACACAGGAAAGTAACAAAATCGGTTTTAAAAAAGAAGACGACTCCAAACTAATCTTGGTTCAGTTGGCCAAAAAAACTGCCCAACCCATTCAAGCACGAATCAATGAATTTCTCAAGAATATTGTTGATTTTGTGTCAAAGAATTATCAATCGATAAAGATTACAGCCGATGGCCTAAATAATAATGTCAATCGTAGTGAAAACTCTGATAGAAGGGAAGACTGGATCCCAATTCTCAAAGTTACATGGCACAGACTCTTGGCTCTGTCCATGGCTGAGCAAGGAACTGATCCAGTTATCGTCAATCAAATTCATGAAATCATCCCATCATCTACTCCAATCAGTAGAGGCCACTCTATGGAAAATCTTACCGGGTTCACAAAAGGTAAGTTCAAGATTTGATCATCATTACATCATCGTACATGACTCTTTCATTACACAGAAAAAGATCAGGCCAAGGATCCTCTCTCCGAGTTATTCTCAACCTATTCCTCATTTGAAAGTAGCAGTGAGGAGAAAATACCGAATCGTTTCTTTGCCGACAGACTCCTTGCCTGTCTCAGAGATCTCCAGAGTGTTTCACTTCAAACTCAAGAGTACCTCTTAATCAGACATGCAATTCTCTTTACGGGTAAATTATTGAAAATCTTTTTCTAACTGTACAAAACTAAACTAAAATTTCCTTAGCCTTTGAGCCTAGTTATCTACCTTCATTTGCTTTGAACTTGATTAAAGCAGTTCGAGCGATTCGTAATTGTCCATTGGACTCTGAAACTCTGATTACAAGTCTGAATACTTTGGTGGTTCTATGTCCGAAACAAATTGCTGCACTATTTTGTGACCATCTAGTCAAGAGACACACCAAAGTTGATAACACATCTCAACTAACATCAGACAATAACAATAGTCCTACCAAGTTTGATTCACACCTTGATTATCTCTTACATACGGAGAGTTTCTCGCCATCTACAAATCATGCGAAACCAAATGATACCTCTGAATTGTACAACCATTGTCAAATTCACAAGGCAGCTGAACGAATCGAAAGCCATCAACATTTCCTTAACAACTATGACTGTGATTGTCTATGTGATAAAAAGGTCTCTATATTATCTACCGTCTTGAATAAGAAAAAGTAAGTTTTACCAATTTCTCTAATACTATTTTTTTCATAATATAATAATGCCTGATGATAAAATTGAATTCTATAATCCTGACCGGCTCATTCATTTAGTTCATTCATCTGCTACTTTTTTAATTCGTAAAAATTCAACAACAAGGTTGAGCTCATCTCACCTCACTTTACTTTTAGTAATGCTCAGACAACCAAAAAGTCCAAACTCCTCCTCTCGCCAAGTCAAACGTGATTTAGATAATTAAATGAAAAAAAAACCATCATCAAAATCATAATTATTTCAAATGAACCAGCTACTCTATATACATATTTCTTACACAATATTCATCATGATATTATATCAAAATTATCATCATTTTGTAAAGTTTTTCACTTTTTTATACGAATCCTTTTTTATTGTATTTTGTACAAATTTAAATCCGAAAGAAAAATAGATCCGGTGCTTTTCTACATTTTTTCCCATTACAACAAACAAATCAATTCCATCTGTAAATTGGAATCATTCTCTAATGTTATTTTTAAACTAAACCTTTTATAGTTTCACGTCTCCCTCCTTCCATTACTACTAAACAAACGTGTATCACATTATCACTATTGGATTGCCTGACTATTTCTAGATTTGTACATTTCAAGTTTAAGTGATATCTCATTGTACATCTTTTATATTGGAATTAGGAATACAATAAAACCTAATAATGATAAAATATCCAAATTGTTGAAAATTCCATTTTTCATACATTTTGATGTTTGAATTGATCATTGGATCATGAGAGTGTTCCCTACCTCCTCATAACTTACTTTCATTTTATTCTGTACCTTTTACGACCCTCAAGAAACTATCAAGAAAAAGTGTGATGTTGTAAATAGAAATTTATTACTATTATTATTGTATTATGAAGTTTATATTATTATTATTATGCAACAGAATCTTTGGACTCTAGGAGAATAGAGAAAAGCCAATAAGGTTATTATTACATTAAATGTATTCAAATCAATTGTCCAATAAAGAATATTATTATATTATCAACTTACTTATTATAATTCTCTGACGAAAGATTTCAATACTATACCAGACTGATCTGGGAGGAGTCCATTTTAAAGTACGATGATCTTTTCAAACCAACTTTTCTTTTCTATTCAACTACTACTATATTGTCAACGAAAAAAGAGAAAAAATGTATAATTTAAAAAGTTTATCTGAAAAATAATGAGAAAATTAGAATACAGTAGTAGCAGTACGCATATGCAGACTATGGAATAGCATTACCAGTAGAATAGATGTTGTAAAATGATAATTTTATTTTTTTCATTGAAAAAACTCAATACTACTACATTCATTCATTTGTTCAAAATGTATACGAAGAGACTATCTAGTGTAATATATCATATATTTGCATACAGACTCTGTATTTCAGAGGTACGTATACATAAAAACACTCAAATATTAGACTAACTTACGCACCAAAATAAAAACTAACGATAGAACTTTTGTACAATACAAACTTTTGCTCAGTATTTTTGATGCTACAATTTAATACATTACGAAAAAAACATAGAAAAGGTCAAGCGAGGTCAAAGGGCTAACTCCCTGTGAATGAATAAGAGAGATAGAAAGATAGAGAATAACTATACTACTGGTTAGTCATCAATGAACTAAATTCAATTTTCTATCTTACCAGCTAAAGTATTTTTGTATTATAACAGTATAAAAGTATACTGTAGTACATAGTTCTTCTTTTTCTAACAACCATTCCAATAATATACGACGTATAAAGTTAAGAAAGTTTACTTATTATTTTCAATGTTTGGTCCTATTAACTACAACCCGGGTTGGAATGATTAAACTAAGAACTTTATTTGATAAATTGATTTCAGAATCAATTAAACCTAGAAGATTACAGTTGAAATGCTTAATAATTATAACCGAGGTCGGATACTAAACTTTACATAGCAACTTGAAGAAAAAAAAATCTCAGCAAACTGATGTGATGTCCCTCCGAGAAATCCAAGTTTTGTTTATCTATTGTTTCATGTTTCTTCTTTTTTTCTATAAACTCTTATTCTGTAGAGTCTTATTTACCTCAGAATTTATCTGAAATCATGAATAAACTTTTACATTTATTGAGCACTCTTAGCAAAGTCTAAAATGTGATTTTGAATTGATATTCTCTCTTATTCGAATGATTCAAAATAAAATAAAGAGCAAACTCTAAAAATTAATTGATTTACTTGAATTTCCTCTTGGAAATAGAAAAAAATTCTTTTAATT
This sequence comes from Gyrodactylus bullatarudis, assembly GCA_012064415.1. Lineage (NCBI taxonomy): Eukaryota > Metazoa > Platyhelminthes > Monogenea > Gyrodactylidea > Gyrodactylidae > Gyrodactylus > Gyrodactylus bullatarudis. Next base: position 248,183 of record SSNU01000034.1, read on the forward strand.
ATTAAAGTAAAAAGTTTATATCTCAATGAACCTCATAAACCCTAGTTCATATTATGAATTAAATTGGCCATGCCACAATAAAATATAATGTAATGAGTTTGTATTAGAAGAGGAAAAGTGTTAGTAATCCATGATGATTACTAATCACACACATACACGTTATAATCCTAATAAATGTATGCAAATATTTGTACTTTTCATAAATATACAGTATATGGATATGTCATCTACATAATATCCCCAAATGGTAAAGAAAAAACACACTCCCATATCATCATAAAAAATATACTATGTGAAAGGAAAGAGAAGGGCACAAGAATTATTATTATTATTCTTCAAACGTTGAATCATCATCCTCAATATCATCGTAATTCGTTTCTTTTATACTTAGAAGGGAAATATCCTTTTTTTCATTGTGTAAATACACTCTAATTATAATCCACCCTATAATATAGGCTATCCTCTGAATCTCTACCCTCTCTAGAAAGGCAAACTACTCTGGAAGTAGAAAATTGTATAGAATGTTGGTCCCTGTTTTATGAAAAATTGTGCACTACTCATGGTACATAGAACCTCGTGCTCAAAAAAACTCATACAGTGTATTCTATGAGTGTTGGCCAAGTTGATTGTATTTTCTACAATGCATAGATAGATTCTATAGCAGTCTGTATTGGGAAAGGAATGAGAATTATCTATTGTTATTTAAATGTCATTAAATACAGTGTATGCATTAATTTGATCAATAACTTTATGAATCAAAGTTTTGGAAATTTCCAAAAAACTAAGAGAATTAGGTTAAGATTTAGTCCAGAATGAATTTTTGGCTAGAGTTTTATTAATTTTTTATCAATGTGTTAGAGAATTTTTTTTTCATGACTCGCATTCAATCTTTTGTCTATCCTTTGGTATGTGAATACACTGATTACGAATCTATGGTTGTTGCAAGTCAATTATTTTTAATTCAAAAGTTATCAATCAAAAATTGGGTCATGTTCTGATCCAACAACAGGCTATCTCTTTGTAGCTTTAGCAGATAGAGTTCAGGCGATTCCATATTTGAATTCCACAGATATTATTACAGATTATTATTACTCGATAAAAGTTGTTTTACTTTTTTCCATTATGCTGGGAAGTAGATTTTCAAAAAAAAACGTTTTAACCCTAGAGTACCCACCTGGGGTATTTTTACATTAAGTTAAATATAATTAGAATTTACCAAGCTATTATAAAGATTTCACAACTGAAATTTTAAGGCTTTATATTGATTGTATAAATCTATAATTATCTAGTATTTTCATCAAAAAATTATCACTTAATGATAGTCAAATTAAAATAAATACACTAATTACCACTTGGGGTATTTTTTACCCCATGTATTTTCCTTCATTTTTACAATGTCAAGCGGAGAATCGGTTCACGGGGAAGACAGCTCAAGCTCGGATGGGCATTTGACTCTTTCATCTTTATCGTCACTTTCATCTGATTCGGAAGATGAACCTGAAATTTACTCATCAAAGAACAAAAATTATATTTGGAAACCTGATCCTGTTCAAGCACCTGTAGGAAGATTACCGATGCAAAATGTCATGAGATCTCGTCCAGGTCCGACAAAATTTGCAACTTCAAGAATCAGTGATGAATCAACAGCATTTGCTTGCATTTTTCAAGATTTTTTGCTTAGGGAAATATTGAAGTATACCAACAAATATGGTAAAGAACAAGATCCAAATTGGAAGGAAATTTCTTCTTCTGAGCTCTGTACATTTATCGCTCTGAATATTTTAGCTGGTGTATACAAAGCCCATGATGAGCCTATAAATGAACTATGGAATGAAGTTTATGGAAGACCAATTTTCAATCAAAGTATGGCCCGAAATAGGTTTCAATCAATTATGCGGATGCTTCGATTTGATGACGTATTGAACCGAAGAAGGAATAATACTAATGACAAATTTCAGCCTATAAGAAGTATTTGGGAAAGATGGACTCAAGATCTTGGTCTTTATTTCAATGCAAATGAATGCATAACGATTGATGAACGTCTTGCACCTTTTAGAGGTAGATGTGCTTTTCGTCAGTATATTCCATCAAAACCAAATAAATACGGACTCAAGATTTGGATAGCTGCTGATTCCCAAACATCTTATATTCTGAATGCTATTCCATACCTGGGAAAAGATGAAACGCGCACTAACTTATCAGTTGGAGAATCTGCTGTTCTAAATCTTATCAAAGATTTACCAATTGAAGGGAGGAATATTACGACTGATAACTTCTTTACTTCAGTGAATCTATTGGAAAAATTGAGGTCCATGAAAATATCATTAGTCGGAACATAGAGAAAAAACAAAAGAGAAATTCCACCAGTCCTGCTGAAGAAAAGAAAGCCTGGCTCAATAAAATACTGTTATCATGAAAACATGATGCTCACCTCGTACGTTCCCAAGGCAAATAAGAATGTAATTTTACTGAGTTCTCTCCACTACCAAGGAAACACAATCAATAATAAACCCGAAATAATTCATTATTATAACAAGACAAAAGGTGGAGTCGACAATGCAGATAAAATGCTTGCAAGTTTTAGTTGTCAAAGAAAAACAAATCGATGGCCCATGGTTATTTTCAGTAATATTCTTGACATTTCAGCACTTAATGCTTATATTGTTCTAAAAGGTATAGATCTAAATTATGGCCAGGGCACTCGCTGTCAGAGAAGGTTCTTTCTCAGAAATCTTGCCGAGAAGATTATTTCTCAATCAAAAACAACTATCGAATTTCCTATAGAGCCATCAAAGAAGCGCCAGAAAATCGTACAACCAACTGCTATGAGATGTTCACTTTGTCCAAGAGCAAACGATAGGAAAACGACCCGAACATGTACCAAGTGTGATACTCATGTTTGTAAAGACCATTCATTAATGATATGCAAAAATTGTTGAATATATTTTAAATAAATAATATATTTAAATCAAATTTTTGAAAAAAATCATCACTCTTTGAATTAGTATAGCACAAATTTGACGAATGATAGAGCTGTGATCTCTGCATATGCCAGGAGATTACTAAATTTCCTATCGAATGAAGGGGGGGGGTAAACGAAGTATTTTCTGAGGCTTGGATGATAAATAATTATTAGACACTTAAAAAACTATAACTCAATATCAAAATTAAGTTTTTTTATAAATATACAAAGCCCTGTTATTGTCTATACTGATTTAATCATTTATTATAAATCCTTCAGCTTTATACGAAATTATTGTGCTAATCAAAATGAAAAAACTAAATGAAAAAACCTTGAATAACTTCTGAACCAAAAAAGATAAATGGTCACGCGAGGAATCATTGGATGGAGGAATAAACTTCACATTCTTTCCCCCATTAAAATTTAAGATTTTATCAAAATAAGATGGCCTGTTGAAGGGTAAAAACAAAAAAGTGCATGGCATTTTTCGCTAATTTTTCATCTTTTTTCAACTTTAAGACCAATTTTGAGGATGATCCATTCAAAAAGCACGTTTGAACTTGAAAGCGTCTCATAGAAAATTTTATGCTCTTTCAAATGATAACAAATTTGACTCTGAAATGTCTAAGGATCAAGTCGAAAAATTGATTTATTCAAGTCCCGATTATGAAAATTGTGCTATTTCGGTTTTTTGGGAATTGCGCACAAACTGAGCAACTTAGGAAATTTTTGGAAGCAGATTCAGAATCTGCGTAAAATTTTACACGACATTCAGTTTGTCGCAAAAATTTATCGCAACCCCCCAACCACCCGTGTAATGAGTTGCTAAAATCATGTGTGAGTGACCCAGTGGGACTTTAAGGATTAATAAAAAATCTCTCAAATTTGATATTTATTACTTTTAAGTAGTTACTGAAGATTTCGAGGCTTTTGATAAAAATACAGTTGATCCATAAGACTTATTTCAATAACGATATATTGAAAATGATCATGAGAAAATGGCTCACATAAAATTCAGTAAATTTTTCCTCATGTTAATTTTGATACAAAAGCATTTTTATAAAGATCATTCGAAGAGCCTATCCAGATTCTATGCTGAGCTGATTCAAATCTATATGATAAAATTAACTTTTCATCATAAATCAAAGAGTTTTTCCATTCTTCCTCAAAAGTATTACTGTATAGAGTCTATTTGCTTGTTTGTGTGTAATGTTGAAAGAGTATAAAGATCCTCCCTCCTATTTTTACACACTGATGATGAAAATCAATTTATCAAAAATAACAAAAATATTAGTCTGTTACAATACAGAGCACTACTGCTACTAAAAAATGTTCAAGGTCAATTCTTTTATGCATTTCTTCCCTTTCCACTGAGTCATCATCAACATCATCTATCCAGCAGAAAGAAAGCATCATCCTCCCAGAAAGAAACGAAATATCCTTTTGTATAAATCATATTTTTTCAGAAATTGTTTACAATGTATTTAGTGTTCATAGTTCATATTGAACAAAGTGTTTGAATGAACGTAGCTTTCTAGAGGAACTTCTCTGAATTCATGACTAGGTAACGCATTTCATTTTCTTGCGCCCTGACAATATTCACGGCCATTTGTTAATTTCTACTGGGGAAAGTTCATTTTTGAAAAGTTAGATTCTGAATATTATTTGACTAGATTGTATTTCCATGTGAAAGGAAAGATGTTTTTATAATCTTTTCTGTATTTTCAGCTGATATATGCAGGCGCGGGAAACCCTGTTGCTAAAAGTGATGTAACTCATTCATAATATGAATTTTACTCTAGATATAAACCATATTGTCTATGATAAGATCAAAATTATCTTTAGAATACCATAAGTTGTTGAAATGAAAAAATTCAACCTGACAAAAAAAGAATTTTTAATTTTTCGAAAAATGTGCCAAAAATCCTATTTTTCAAGCAAATTAAGGGATGTTTGGGATTCAAATTTAACCAAAGCAGTTCACTTCTAAACATTCAAATGACTTATTTTATTTTTTTAGAGTGGACTATGATATTTTTTAAAACTTTTTTCATATTTCGTCCATCAAAATAAATCATCAGGTCATGTTGGGAAAATCAAAAAATTATTTTTGAATAGAGTAATTTACTCAGAAAAGATAAATAATCAACATTCACCAACTAAACTATAGGCTGATTTTATACTTTTGCTCACTCTGCGTTCTATTCATGTGACAAAAGTGGACACGTGAACTTTTTCAAGAAAAACAAATTCTCTTGCTTTGGCTTGCATTCTATCAGAATAATAAAGCTCATAATAAATTATTTTAATCTGATAAATTTTGGCCTTCAATTTTTATTCAACAGTATCCCTATGGCTGGTTTAGGATCAGATAAAAGGTATTTCGCCCTGATAAGAAACCTAAAAATACAGATTTTTAATAAAAATATGATCTGGATTTCAAGATCCAATCACTTTTGATCTAATGAACTGATTTTCATGCCCCGACTATTTATGAAATCAGCACTTTTTTACCTTTCAAACTAGGCCATTCGAAGCTCGATTGAACGTATATTTTATTCACCCCCTTTAATTTGTGATCCAAAGCCATGATTTTGATCGGTCGCTTACAAGTAGACCTACATGTAACAGGTTTTTTTAGAGTGCTTTTTAAGGGAAACTTTAATGTTTTTATGTAAAAGGACCTTCTCTTTTGTATTAATTGATAATTTCAAAGTCTCTAACACCTCTCTAATCCTCACAATAAAGCTTAAAAAACTCAATTTCTGACTTTTGTCGATTTGCAAAATAAATTAGGAGAAATCGTAGTTTTTGAACTTGCAGAATTTTTCCTTTTTTTCAACTTTGAGTTCAAAATCTTTGTCTGAGTGGAATAAACCTTTATTTCTCAGCATCATCAATAGACAAAGAAACAAATTATCACTATTAAATTTTTTGAAAGATTCGACATTTCGAACTGATCTCAGATCACCTTAATTTTTTAATTCTCAAGCAGTAAAAATGGTCGAAATTAAGGAAGCAGACTTTTGCACTAAAATAATGTGTTTCCTAAAAACATTATTGAGGAATTTAGGAACCAAGATGAGAATATACTGAAATTAGTTCGTGAGTTGTTGAAATAAAAATAATTTCTTAAAAATTTCAATCAGGCCAAAATTAGGCCGACTTTGGAATTTCAAAATCCTCCAATTTTTCAACCTTTAGCTCAAGATTTTTATCGATTTCGTAGATTTAAATCAATTCGATACTGATATTTCGGATCAAAATTAGACAAAGAGTTTACAAAAATTCGTCATCATTATAGGAAATCGAATCAGTTGAATTTCTCGGTTATCACGAAGGAAAATGATCCAAAATTTAAAAGTTTAGCTTCCTCTCGGAGATGGCGATTTTCTCTCAAGATGAGCCAATAATTAATGATGATGCGATCAGACTAAATATTTACTAGCAAATTGATCTTCAAAATCAACCAGAATCAAGACTAAGACGATGGTTTTTTCTATCTACATCTCATTCTCTCTCTCTAAAACCTGCCCTCATGATGTTTTGAAGAGATTTGAAGAATAAAAGCCAAAAACCCTCTCCAGAATTGTGAGAATGTCTTTAATAATGATTGACCTTAAATTCTAATACAATTCACCGGATAATACAGTGTCTCATTTCAAGGAGACATTGGAAGGATGAGTGCAAAACATTGGAGAAAGAGAAGTGAAGATAGAATAAAAAGGATGAATAAGTATGTCCTGACTGAATTTCTGAATCTCTTCATGGCCTCAAAAAATTTCTTGTATGTACTTATGGAATTGCTAACACACAAGTCTATCAATCTCTATTGCCTAGCATATGGGAGAAATCATAGAGGTCATGCAAATGTAGGTAGTATTATCCTCTTACTAATCCAAGAGCTATTCATTCATCTTGGGGTCTCAGTGAGTCATTCTTTTCTGTGTTTGGGTAAATTTCCACCTTAACAACATACACAATACATACAATATACAATGTACATTGTACATGTATCATGGTATTAACAAACAAACAAAACTAAAAAACGAATAGATGGATAGTTGAACTTGAAATCAAAGTATAGACGTCAGACAAGTGAACCAAACCGTTCATATTCACCTCAATTACGAAAAAATTGATATTTTTCATAAATGCACCTTGAACTAATAGATAAAAATCATTATAATCATTACAAAGTGTAATACACAGACTATAGCATCATGATACATATTTTAGTTTCTTGCAAACATTACACCCCTATTGGGTCTTTGCCTAGAGCACGACTTCTTTCTTCTTCAAAAAAAAACTAGCAAAACTGAATAATTAAAATAACTTAGCATTAGGTAATGTACAAAAAATCTGAGCATTTTATTCATACTATAGAATTTTACTGGAAATACTTTAATCTTACAAGTCTTACTTAATAGTAGTTAATGTACTAAAATTTCTTATTTTCACGATAAAATTCGTCTTTTTAATCTAACTCGAAATCCACAAGTAGTTGAGCCTTTTAGGAAAACCACTGCTCTAGACTCTGTGATTATAATTATCAACGTTTTCAGACAATTTTAATTGAGTTTACATCTCCAAAAGGCAACCCACGGATGAATCTGGGGTTAATGCTGATTTTTTATTAAAAATTCGATGATAATTTATTGGTAAAGATGATTAAAAATCTGAGATATCTTCAATGACTCTAAAAATGGATAAGTTTATGAGTGGGATGTAGTATATGGATTAGTATAGATTGTATCTTTTTGAAATCAATGGGCTCGTTTGTTGAAAAGAAGGGCAGTAATCCATTAGATCTACAGGGATGCAGATTCAGACATTTCATGGAGGGTTTTATAGGAGTGAGGACCAGGGCAGGATCTGAGACGTAGACATTGTATCCTCTCGATCTTTTTGCTTTTATTTTGAGTGAGTTTGGGACGATGACTCGTTTGAAGATGGTTAGTTTCCCAAATTAAGGATTAATTGTTGATTTCTTAACACATCTTCTGCATGTTTATTTCTTGCTTATTTATTGAATAAAAACAAGACAATTTACAACTGTAATTAATAGAATAATCGTAGAATGCCTAAAAACCATTTGATAATAATGGAATAATACCACTTTATCACTACTTATTTACGTGTGTATGTAAACTTTTTATTGTTTCACTCTGAGGTCAAGATAAAAGCATTTCTCTATACACCCATATAGATGATATTACTACACATTAATCATCATCATCAGTATTCCTGTATCTCTTTTTATTATTATAATACATAGCACTCATTCATAGTCTTTTTTAATTATTTTTAGTCAAGCGAAAAATTTCTCGGTAGACTCCTACTGTATAATAGAGAAAAAATACGATCAAGACATAAATTTCTGTATAATCAGGAGGATAATACAGGTTTTTTTCTTTTAAAATTCTTCTTCTCTACTCTTTCACTCATTATTATGGGATTAGTAATCACCTGGGTGTTAGTGTAGTTAGTTTTGGTTGTTATTATTACTGTTACTATACATGTGTGTACACAACACTACAATGTAGCTCATTAAGGGTGGTTATTGGGGGTTAGGACTAAATAAAAAAATATAACCTAATCACATTATTTTCTGTATGCATTGCAATTTGCAGCTACTACAACATGAAAAAGTTGTTGTTGTAGTAATGTGTGTTTGTGCCAGAATAAACTGAAATCGTAGACTGAGAATTTCAAAAGAAGAAAATCGTCATTACATTTTTTCTTTGTCGAGTGTGAATTGTTTTTTTTCTGGTTGGTGAACTCTTTCTTTCTCTCGGGTAGAATGAATTTCTACTACTAATGTATTATTCATTGATATTTATTGTCAGAGATTTTTACAGACAATCTATACGACTGCTTCTGTATGTTTGTATACGTTTGAATGTAAGGACAAGATACTAAGAATAATTATAACCATCATGGTTCTAATAAATTATAATAATTGTGTACTTGAATTTGTGACTCTCAATGAAAAATACATTTCTGGCAATTTAATTAATGTAAAATAAAGAAAAATTCAAATTGACTAGAGCAAAGAAATACAGAAATGTAGGGATCAACAAGTCTCGGAGTTGAAATATTGTACACTAAATTAAATTGAAGAATGATGGTGATAGATATATTTTGAAAAATTTGATGCCAAAAAAGAAAATAAATTGATCTTAAAATACATCATTTCACTGTAAGAAGTGAAGATAAATGAATTATGTTTATCTTGGAGTTAAACGAGACAAATGTAAAAGGCTATAAATCAAAAAGAAATACAGCTCATGGATAGAAAAGAAATGGAGTAAATCATCTTATTATATTCAAACATATTTATAGCTTCAAATGTAATATAAGATCTTTTTAAATTTCAAACAATTTTCATTCCAGATCAAATCTTTTGTATAGTGATAAAAAGACACTAATTTTGTGTATCTACTTAAGAGTAGATTGCCGGTAGTAATAATAGTTTTTGGTATTTTCAAAAGTTTACTAAATTATGAAGAATATCGTTGCTCAACTAAGATACAACGTAACATACTTTAGAAAATTGTTAACAAGATAATTTTGATAAAGCTTCTAACCTGGGATCTAAATGCTAAAATTTATTCAACAAGTTTGCGAAAAATCTCTTCCTCAATAGTAGTCCGAATAGGCTGAATTTTAGACCTAACAATTATCCTTTAGAGAATTTTGTACAGTTTTCTGTAAATTCAGATACATTCATAATTTTATTTTTTGAATCAAAAAATTTTGATGAAAATGTTCAAGTTCAACACTGTTGATTCAACAGTTCAATTTCGAAAAAATGTTCCTCCCATTGTAAATACCAGGAACCTTGTTCTAAGCCATGTGAATCATAGAAGATATCTTCATAAATTATGACTCATAATTATTCTGAATTTTATTGAATGGAAAACTTTAATAATTATTATTCTATAAATTTTTTTGAATAATTCGTTCAATTTAAAAATAAAATAATATGTTTCAACAAAAATTGTTTATATGTAGTCAACGTAAATTGGCTTCAACCAATCAGATTCAGACACATTTACATCATCTAGGATTTAATTCTTTTCTTTCTGAAATACGTCAGTTATACCGTTATCGAGATGAGATCCGTCATCTGTCTCACAAATCTATTCCTGATATTCGGTAAGTTAGCTTTATTTCTCTAACTAAAAATTTTAGGAGCGCTTGCCATAGTTTATTCTGATGAATCGACATCAAGTTCTACTTTAACACCTGAACAGCTCAAGAAGCTTACCGCAAATGGAGATGTTCATAATTTTGAGGCTGAGGTTGATAAAATGATGAAACTGATCATTAATTCTCTTTATAAAAATAAAGAGATCTTTCTTCGTGAACTAATTTCGAATGCCTCTGATGCTTTGGACAAGATTCGTCTTCTGTCTCTTCAAGATTCAAAAATACTTGAAGCAAATCCTGAACTACTGATCAGAATCAAAGCAGACCTTGAGAACAAACTTCTAATCATTACTGATACTGGTGTTGGAATGACTAAAAATGATTTACTCAATAACCTTGGCACAATTGCCAAGTCAGGCACATCAGAATTTTTTGCCAAATTTTCAAATGCCAAATCTGAGCAAGAAACTTCAGACTTGATCGGTCAATTCGGTGTTGGTTTTTATTCTGCCTTCTTGGTTGCTGATAAAGTTACTGTCATCTCAAAGAATAATGCTGATGATCAATATATTTGGGAATCAGATTCTCTTAACTTCTCTATCGTCAAAGATCCTAGAGGAAATACTCTTAAACGTGGTACTGAGATTATTCTTCACCTAAAAGATGAAGCTCAAGATTACCTCAAAGCAGAAACTCTCAAGGATATTACAAAAAGATACAGTCAATTCATCAATTTCCCCATTTATCTTTGGGAAAGTGAGACAAAAACTATTGAGGAGACTCCTGAAGAAAAAGAGAATACTGAGGAAGAAGTTGTAAGTTATAATTTAAAAAATCCTTACAAGCCATTTAGTATGCTTGCTATTGCACGAATTTTAGTTTATCCCTTACATGCATGTTCATATCTTGCTTATTTTGTTTTACTAGGAAGAAGAAAAAGTTGAACCAAAAAAAGTTCAAAAGACCGTTTGGGACTACGCTCAAGTCAATACCAAGAAGCCTATCTGGAATAGAAAGATTGATGAAATCGAAAACGAAGAGTATGAAGAATTTTTCAAAGTTATAACTGATAAATCTGGGGAAAAAGAATTGTCTCATACACATTTCAAAGCTGAAGGAGACATCAACTTCAAAGCTATTCTATATATACCTGAAAAAGTGTACGGAAACTCATTTGCTACAAGTGGGGAAGATTCTAAACCTGTTATCCGTTTGTACGTTAGAAAAGTATTCATTACTGATGAAATCGATGGTATTATGCCCAAGTATCTCTCTTTTATTCGTGGTGTGGTTGATAGCGAAGATATTCCTCTCAACGTCTCCAGAGAAACTCTTCAACAAAGTAAACTTCTCAAGCTCATTAAGAAGAAACTGATAAGAAAGATTATTGAAATGATTAACAAGATGGACGAAGAGAAATTTGAAAAATTCTGGAAAGAATATTCTGTTAATATCAAATACGGTATCATTGAAGACAAATCAAACCTTGCTCGTCTCAGTAAATTGTTAAGATTCAAGACTTCTGCATCTGCTGGAAAATGGGCATCCCTCGATGATTATGTCAATAGAATGAAACCAAATCAAGAAAAGATTTTCTATATTGCTGCCCAAGACATGACCGAAGCTAAAGCCTCACCATTTGTCGAGAGAGCTGAAAAAATCGGATACGAAGTAATTTATATGATTGAACCTATCGATGAGCACATGCTGCAATACATAAACGAATATGAAGGTAAACAACTCCAGAATCTTGCCAAGGAAGGCCTTGATCTTAAAGAGACTGAGGAAGGTAAAGCGGCCTTGGAAGCATTCAATAAAGAATATGAACCCTTGATGAAATGGCTTTCTGAAGATGCTTTATCTAACAGAATTTCTAAAGTCACAATTTCAAATCGTTTAACCTCTTCGCCTTGCGCTCTTGTCGCTTCTGCCTATGGATGGTCTGGAAATATGCAACGTCTTATGACTGCTCAATCGTATGCCAAGCAAGAAGACAGCAATATAAAATATTACCAAAGTATTAAGAAGAATTTGGAAATCAATCCTAGACATCCATTGATCAAGGAGTTGAAAACTCTCGTCTCTCAAAATGCTAAAGATCCTCTTGCATATGATACAGCTCTTCTTTTGTTTGATACTGCTACGCTTAGATCAGGATATCCAATTGAAGATCCAGTCAGCTTTTCAAAGAGAATCGAGACTGTTATGCGAAAGAATCTTGATATTCCCGAAGGAGAAGTCCCCGAAGAAGACCCGTTCATTCCTACTAGCTTTGAGCCTGAACACAATCCTGAGGCCAATAAGCCTGTGAGTTTACGAGCTAAATTTTTCAAATAATCTTTTGTTAATATTTATTTTAATTTTTAGGACTATGAATCAATAAAAGACGAACTTTGAAGCTGCAATTTTCAATCACGGTTGTGTACAGTTAAACATTTCATAAACTCTTGAATTCCTTTACTATATAAATATTCTTACATAATAAATATAAAAATTGTAATTTTATTAAAAAAATATTCATCTTGCATGTTTCCCAGCTTAAGCATCCTACTCAGTTACTATAGTTTAGTTTTGTTAGAGCAAACCCTACTTTCAGTTGAAAAATTCCTATCTAACTTAAAACTTACTCATCTCTTCCAGCTATGCATCAATTGCCGAAATCTTTTGTCAGTTGATAATAACCAAGTAAGTCAATAGATGTATCAGTATAATTTAATTAAAGGTACGTCTCTCACATGAGAGTTTCCTTTCAGTAGTAAGAAAACTAATACATTTTATTTGAGAAATTCTATGTAGCAACATAGAGGGTTCTTCTTTCAATAAAATTTTATTAACATGAATACTCTTGAAGTCGCTAGTTAAAAAATGAAATCTTCCCTCATGCATATCGAATTGAGTCAGATTAAATTAATAGAGAATTTGTGAAACAAATCAAATACTTATGGTAATACTGTTTAAAAGGCTTGTATTATCCTACTAGGCTGGGAAATTTACATTAACATGATTTTCAATGAAAATCTTTAATTTCTACTTCAGTCTTGAATAAAAAATATGGCGAATCATCATTGTCAATTTCTAAATTTTAAATCAAAACAAAATAGAATAAATTACTGGTCTGAAGCAGACAGTCTGATGAAAGTTGAATTAAAAATTAGAAGTTCTAATTTAGAATTTTAGGGATTATTATTATTAAAACTATGGGAAATTTAATCTATACAAACCTTGAAAAAATCGCGTGAAAAATAAAACTGATTTTTCTGTTATTTTATTTGAAGTTTCTTCCCTATTTCAGTATTTTGATAAGTAGATCGAAATTTTGATGATATTTTAATATTGTAAATAGGTAGATGATGAAGCTGAAACTTTAGAAGATTCCGAGACCCTTGACGAGGAAGATGAAAACGAAGAATTTTCTGATGACGATGCTACTGGTAAGAAAATAAGAGAACCAGATTGTTTTTTTTTCATCCTTCATCATGTGTTTTATAATGCGAATAGATTGATTTGCCTTGCTCGAGTTGATTTTCTTCTATCATGTTTCACAATAATTATTGGCATATTGTCATGGAAATGAGTAATTTGACAAGGTTTAGCTTGATCTGTTGACCCAAGTATGGATGCAAAACAAAGCATATATCACTTAATAGTGCCACTGAATAAGAATAGACTGTCTATGAGATGTAAAAGTGAAAGATTGCACGTAACTATATAAAAATGTATAGAGGTCTCAATTTTGATTGGTCTGGAGTCATTTGAACAGGTATACAGAAAAATTCAAGGGAATTCGAACGGCTTTTCTTTAAAAAATTCTTTTAGGCATAATCCTCTTTCACTATAGCTTACTTTCATCCAAATCACGTTTATTCAAGCTCAGTTTTATGTTCCTTTCTGGTGTGATGTTGATTGGCATTAGAAAAATTGCTATTTCGAAAATGGTTGTTGAAAAGGAGAAAAAGAATCATTTTCAGTTGTACTTTTAGAAGCTGATGGAGAAGAAGAAGAAGTCGAAAACGAAGAACAAGAGGACGATGAGGCAGATGATGAACTCGAAAAAATAGATTTCGAAAATGATGAAAACGATGATGAAGCTGAAGAAGCCTCTATTGACGAAGGAGAAGACGAAGAGGACGTCATTGAAGAGGAAGGAGATGAAACTGATGACGAAGAAAGCCAAGAAGAGGACACTACAGAGGATCTCTACGAAGAAGATGACGACGAGGAAGCCCCAACTTGTGAGAACTATTCTCAATTTCTCTTTTTCTTGAGCAAGGCAAATCATTCATGATAATTTATAGCGATAATTAGAAGAAATCCTTTTAAAGATAAAATTTGTGTTCGACTACTCAGTAAAGTACACAGAAAGCGAAAGAATTTTAAAATTTATTACTTAGTTGGAAAGATTTTCTTACTTAATCAAACAAGATATTGAATTATAGTTCTGAGAAGAATTCGTTTTTATTACATTAGTATTAAAGCATTTCTTTAATTTCCCTTTTGTAAGCTTTTGTAAAATTGATTTTTCTTCCTTAAATTGGAACTTGTAATCTAAATTCAATAGCCTACCTAAATTCTTTGAAGGAATCGAATAAAATAAAAATGACATAAAGGCCTGTAACTGCTCTCGATTTTACTTTGAATTTTCAAAGTAATAAAATAAATTCCCTATAACTTGATGCATCATAATTCCTGTGTAATATCGAATTACTAATAATAATTGTTGATAAAGCTCTGCTTTTCCTCTAAAGGATTTTATAATTCGCAGTAGTGTGTTTAATAGGCTATGGTGAAATTTTTTTTTCCCCGAACAACTCACGAGAGGACTTACTTTTCTGATAAATTTTAGTACTCAGATCATGTTTTGCATAATTTTAAAGCATGAAAATTATTCTTCATTATGTCATTGCCCATTTTTCCCACAATATCCCACGGACATGATAAAATAACGAAATTAACAATGAAGCCACTCCTGATCACAAGATTACTATTTTTGAAGATAAAAATTAAGAAACTCATCGAATGACCAAGATATTCCAGATTTTAGTGATTGCGTAGTAAAAATTCATTGAAAATTGAGCGGCGATTTAAAAATTTTTGAATTATTAAAACCAAATGACATAATGGAGAATCATTTTCGACACATGCTTCAATACAAAATAATGCTTAGAATTGATAGTTCTATCAGAAAAGTTGGTCCTAATATGAGGGTAAAAATTTCACCCTAGCCTAGTGTTTAATTCTTATGGATAAATCTGAATCTATAATTAAAAGGCTCTAATATTTGTTGATTCTGAGTCAGATAAAAAAAATAAATCGTAGAATAAGAAATGGAATTTCTGTCGGTTTGGTTGAGTTGGTATTGATTAGACAAACCATTTATTTTCAGCTCGATCATTGAAAGCAAAGGCCAAGAAACCAAGTCCACCTAGTTCTCCAATGAAAAAGGTAGAACCAAAGAGAGAAATCAAAACAAAGGTCAATGAAAAGGCTTCCTCAGCAAAAGCTAAGCCAGCAAAGGGCAAATCTTCCTCAACAAAGAAACCTGAGGCACCTCCGAAAGAAGAGAAGGAAAATCATTCGCAAATCTACAATGATCACGACTGTGATGGAATCCCCGATGACGAGGATGATGACATTGACAATGATGGCCTCCTTGACAGAACTCAAGATAGTGACTGGGACGGAGAGTTGAATGCCTATGACGACGATGATGATAATGATGGTAAGCTTTTCCTCTACTTTCAATCATTTCGTTACCAATTTACTCAATCTACGATGCAAAGCTAGGCTTGATATAAAAATGAAAATTCACTCAAAAATTAGTTATCTCCGGATAGCCAGGAAAAAAAATATTTTTTTCAATTCCACGAATATCAAAGAATAAGACGTATCAAGAGTATTTATTTTTCGTTAGGATTTCATAAAGCATCATCAGTGGCAATACTTTAAAAATGATATAAGTTAAGAATTCATTAAAGATAATAATTTACAAATTATGAAAGAAATAATAAAAGTGAAAGAATATAAGAATATAATGTAAGCTGAAAAACACCAAAACTCTCCAATAATTAGCAACAGTGGAGAGAAAAGTGAAAAAGCTCACATAGGCCAAGGTAGTTGAAGATTATACGAATAGTTTTTTTGGACACATAATTTTGGTTTATATAGATTTATGAAGAATTTCTCCTTCACCCAAACATCAGTACTGTCATCCCCTGCATTTTTGTTCAGAATTGAAAAATGAATCTGAAAGAGATCAAAAATTCGTTGAGTTTAAGACTCTAAACACCAGATAAAGATATTTTAGCTGAAAATAAAAAATTATACACATATTTCAATTTTTCACAAATTTTCAAACAAAACCTCAAAAATACAGTGATCGAAATAGTGATTCTTACAAAATTTGAAAATCTCATGAATAAATTGAATATTTATTTGGAAACGAATAAAAAATTTGAATCCGCTCTAGAATTCTATTTTTAATTCTCAAAAAAGATCAATTTCGAGAAAAGTTATTGCATTTAAAACCCACTACTTCTTAGAAGTGTTACCCTAAATAATGATATTTCGAATTTTACTCTAGAATTAATTATTTACAGCTTTTAAAGATTCTAGGAACTTTTTAAAATCCACGGATGTTCTGTTTCATTAGTTCTAAATAATGAACCTTTTTGCTAATTTTGAAAAAAAGGTATTACCCTATTATCCAGTTGAATTCAAGAATCAGATTATAATCTAGTTAGAGTTCTTGCGAAACAATAATTATTACCGGAAATGGCAGAATCTCCGAACCATTTGTCAGATGTCACATGTCGTTGAAAGACGAAGAAGAACCTTTAAATTCAAATGAGGTCTAATTTCCCAAATCCCAGGTTTTTGCATGACTCTATTGAAAATTTTTAAGAATGTTTGAAACTAAATTTTAATTAAAATATCTCTATAGGAATTCCTGATGCCATGGATGATGATGCTAATGGCGATGGTATTCCCGACTGTCGAAGTGACACTTCTGATCTTCAATATGTTCTCCGTTACAAGAATAAGAAAAAGGCAAAAGACTCTGATTTCGATGGAATTCCAGATGAACACGATCTTGACGATGATGAAAATGGCATACCAGATGTTTTAGAGGATTTTGACGGTGATCAAATTCCTGACTCTTTCGGTGTCACTTATGATAACTGTAAATCCTAAATTCCCTGAAAAATATGTTGGACCCCTTTTTAATATCCTTACTATTTCACCTAGTACAATCTAAGAAGGCTATTTTCAAGGCTAATAAAATCATTGCAAAGCTCGGCTGGGGAGATCGTGATTGTGATGGCATTCCGGACAAATTCGATCCTGATGACGATAATGACGGATATTTCGATAACAAACAAGTGAGCTTTCCTTATGCTTAAAGAGTCATTATGTATAAGATTGTATTTCCAGCTCTAAAGAGATAATCCCTATCAACATTTTCTTCATTGTGAGGTTGCTGGCCATCAGTCATGCTGGATAGAAAGACGAGAGGTTTTTTGAGGTGAATAAAAGCTTTTATTTTCGTCGGCTCTCTTCAGACCTTACACCGACTTTTGATAAATATAGCACAGTATAGTCTGACCAGTAGCTGATATTCACTCTAGGGTTTTTGGCCAATGGGGGTATTGTTTTGATGTTGATCCCCGATTAGTCTTCCCACCTTTTTAGGGGAGGAAGGAAGTTGTATATTTTCTGGTTGTCGTCAGGCAATTTTTTGCCCTTTTTCCTTTTTGTTTTGTGTTTCTGGGGTGATGTAGAGGGGTTCCTTTTTCGATTTGGGGTTGAGGTTATTAATCCAGGCTGTGAAAAGAAACGTTTGCGATCATTTGGGGTTGCTGGGTTTTGGGGGTCCTGGGCCTGTTGTTTTGTGTGTTGTTTCTTCATTCTTCAAAGATTTTAGATGGGTCTTTCTTTGGGAAGCTGTTCAAAATAGACTGATTATTTTTCTCTTTTAGCCTCCTCAAGTATTAGGAACATAAGAACAGACTCTTTATTGATTATCTTAATTCGAACCTACACAAATTCATCCACTAGATAAAACACCAATTTTTTATCATCTATATTTTTATAGGATTCGAAAGTATTGTAAGTAAAGTATTGATGAAATTATTGACATTTTAAAATGGTTCATCTTGCCATTTTCTTCCTCAGAGAGATCCATTATTGATTCACGTGTTTGTACTTTCTTCTTGGAAAATTATTTCCCTAAATTGTCTGAAAACATCAGCGAGCCAATAGATTAACGAGAGGCAAATATATGAGCGTAGGCGTTGTGCTGCGTGGGTAGAGAATCCTACGTTTTAATAACTATGCTGAAAACCTTCTTTTATTGATTTATGCAACGAATAATGTAAATACCTATCATAGTAAACTAAACATATTTCCCAAAAATTCTTAGATGTCTAGGAGAATAATATTTCTTAAATAACTATGGACTCTAGGTGGGAAATTTCTCTGAGGTTTAAACTTGTTTTCCTTGGGGTATCTTCAATTTAGTAAAGTTTTAGGGAATGGAATTTTAAATCGAAAATTACTTTTGAGTCAAATTTCTTCAAGAGTACGCAATACAGTGGTCCCTATATTTAGAACAGTTTACGATTAGTTTTTATTTGAAATGAAGCAACGAACCTATTAATTTTATACCTGTATTTGCTTTCATAAAAATAAACAAATTGGAACTTTCTATGCTAAAGCTTTACATTTCTAAAGAAAGGTAAATTTTGAAATATAAATTTCCCCAGTTTATATAAAAAGTAAATAAGGAATATTCATTCAAAATTAATCTATGAAATCATTCAGTTTCAACTATTTTATGAGTAGATCTATTATTGTTATCATGTTGATCTTTACTGGGAGAAACAAAAAGAAAAGAAAGATTTCTAAATTTTATATGATCCATTCTAGGATTCTGACCGTGATGGTGAACTAAATGAATTTGATGATGACGACGACAATGATGGAATTCCTGACAAGGATGATCTCGACTCAAATGGAGACGGTAAACCTGAGTGCATTCTCAAGGATATGGACAATGATGGTATACCAGACCATATCGATACTGATGATGATAATGATGGAATACCTGACTTTTCTGATCCAAAACATCAGTTGTTCAACTTTTTCCTCGATAGCGATAATGTAAGTTGATTAAGACAGATGAATTCTTTTATTTATCAATATTCGAATGGTCCCTTAACCCTTAAAAATTATTTCTGACTCGTACTTAGTCTTCTGTCTAATGGTTTGTGATTTCGCTGATTACGAATCTACAGCTGCTTTTCTTCCAAAAATTGGCTATCATGAAAGCAGACAGAGTTCAGGCAATTGAATATTTAAATTCTAGGGGTACGATTACTCTAGTTATCTTACTTTTTATCTATGACCTTGAAAAATAGATTTTCAAAAAAAACGTTTTAAAGAAATTAAATTTTTGGAAAAAAATCAACTTTCTTTGAATTAGTATAGCACTAGTCTGATGAATGATTCCAGGAGATTAATAGACAATGAGTTGTTCAAGTGTTATGAGTCATTAAAAGGACAGCGAGACTTTACTTTTTAAGGGTTTAAAACGGCCATATTCTCATACATTTAAACGATCATGTTGATCACTCTTTTTTTCCACCAGAAAGTTAGAGTAGTTGACCTAGTTGACATGAAGATGAGAATTTGCTATTTTCACAAAAAACTCAATATATTTCTCCGGATTCACAGAAAAAATAATTTTTTGAATTCTAAAACAGAATGAGCCTAGAAGTTTTTGATATTCAAAAAAAATCCAAAAAAATTCAATCTGACCAAAATTAAGCCGTTTTTTGAATTTCGAAAATGTACCAAATTTCCACGTTTTAAACTTTTAATCCCAAAATTTTTATCGATTTTGATGATTCGAAGCAGTTAAGTGACGCTTTTTGGGATCGAAATTGAACAAAGAATTCGAATTCACCTGTAGAAGTTCACTGATGTTCGTCATTACTGAGGGAAATCGAACCATTTGAGTTTTTCGATTATCACGAAGGCAAATTATCCGGAAACAGTAAAATATTCGCTATCTCTATGGCCAAATTCGAATTCTTTGTCTAATGTTGATCCCAAATATCATCACATAACTGCTTCGAACCGTCGAAACGATAAAAAAAATTGGGTTCAAAAGTTTTCGAAATTCAAAAACCGGCCTAATTGAAAAAAACGGTCAGATTGAATTTTTTTCGGAACTTTTTCGAATATCCACATCTTGTTAGCTCATTCCGTTTTAGAATTCAATAATTCTGTATCTTCATGTCAACTATCTTTAGTTAGATTTCAGCGAACAATATGAGGATAAGTATTTATGAATCTAAATGCAAATCTCTATCATTAAAGTCTGCATCAAAGTCAGGAAATCAAAATTTTCTCATTAGTAAACTGATTAGTGGAAGTAATCAAATATCACTTCTGAATATTTGATAGACTCTCGAATAGCATATACATCTTGCCTATCTGATTGTAGACCCATAGAGAACGTCTATAAAATGCCTATCAAAAATATAATTTTCAGAATTTGAATTATCAAGTGATTATTTAAAATTTGGACTTTAAAGAAATATCCCATGATTTACGAGTTTTCGAAGTAAAAATCCTGTTTTTGTATTGGATGTAGAGCAAAAATGTGCTGCATTCACATGTATTTACTTAATCTCAAATTCCATAGTCCATTTTGTTCTTTGCTATTAGATGCATTCATTTGTAAAGGATGAATATTTTAAATAAAAACATGCAGATGAATAAATTCCTTTCGGAAGAATTTTCAATATTTTTGGTCGGCAGGTCTGAGTCAATGTTCTAGTACAATCTTCAAAAATGTAGAAAAAGTACTTTAAAATAATATTCAATATCATCTGACAGTAAATGGGTTTGAAAATAAGTTATTTCAAATAACGATAAGGATTCAAAAAGAGACGAATTTTGTACAATGAACAACTAATGTTCAAATTACTTAATTTAAATCGATACTTACTTACAAGTATGATCATCATTTTAAAGATTATTTTAAAATTAATTAATATTTTTTCATAAAATTATTGCTATCTCATATCCTAGGATGGAATTCCCGATAGTTTGGATAAGGACGATGATAATGATGGTATCCCTGATGCTCGAGATCACGACGCTGATGGAGATGGAAGTCAAGACTTTTTCCAAGATGCTGATGGAGATGGTGTACCAGATAAAGTTGATGATGATATGAACAATGATGGAATTCCCGACCACGAACAGGATCACGATTGCGATGGTATTCCCGATATTATCGATCCTGATGATGATAATGACGGATACTATGATTCTAAACAAGTAATTTGAATTAATTTTCGAATTAGTTAAGCTCTCGACTTTCTTGTACTTTGTAATGAAGTTCATTATCAAGAAAATTGATTGCCTTTGAATATTTGAAGTCATTACTTTCCTACGATTTATAATTTTATTTAGAATATAAGACTACTTTCAAGTAATTACTACTAATATTTAATTATAATGATTGAAATGCTTAATTTTAAACTAAATTTTGCAAAATTTGAGTTCCACTCATGAATGACTTTCTTTTCATAGGATAGCGATAGAGATGGATCACTCAATGAATGGGACGATGATGATGACAATGATGGAATACCAGGTAATTACAAAGGTCTTTTTTATTGATTATTACGTTATTTATTTATTCTCGAGAGATTTTCATTTATTTACTCAAGGGAGAAACTAAATTTTTCATTGGTAAGAAAAATTTTCTAACCTTGTATTTTGGATTACGTGATCAGGTGATTGTATTTTATTCAAATTTAATGTCCAGAATTCAATGAGAAACTAATTGTGAGGATTTTTAAATTTATTTCTAAATTAGTTAAATCTATGCATTAGAGTATTTATTTAGAAAAGAAAATTAACAATACCATTAAAATTTCTGGTCATAATGTCTAGCCTACTGTTGAACACTGTCTTCAATAGTATACCTAAGCAACATCTCTTTCAGGTCCAAGTAAATGAAAGTTTTATTATGTTGAAGAACTCAATTTCTTTTGTCTTATCAATCATTCGAAAGTGTTTGATGAAATTAATGCCAAATGTTTGCACAAATTTCGAATTAATTTTAAAAATTCTCAAAAACTAACTAGATGAAAGAATAGCATAACGGTTTTCTCATTATTTGAAGCCCACTGAGCATTGGATTCAGGACCAAAGTCTGAGAAGGATATTGAACTAGAATAAGGGTACACCATTTTAAGAATCTTAAAAAGCTTTAATTAAATTCAATATGAGGAAGAACAACAAGGAAAATCAAATTATTCACACAAGTTGAAATAAAAGCGTAATCCTTAAGGGTCGTTGGGACTCTCAACTTGGGAGTCCATATTATTTATACATAAAGATGTTTTTGTGAACTCAATATTGATAAGAATATTCTTGGGATTTTAGATTCAGAAGATGAAGACTCCAATGGTGATGGAATTATTGACTGCTCTCCAATCGACTCTGATGGTGACGGAATTCCAGATCACCTGGACGACGATGATGACAATGATGGTATTCTAGATCATCTTGACCCTGACTCGATGAGTTTCCTCTTGTATAAAAACAAGAATATCCTAGAAGCTTTACCTGGTAAGTTATTCGTTAATACATTGGAAATCTAATCATGCTCCACTCCTAGGTTTAGTCTCGGAAATGGGTTTTAAAAAAAGTTAATTAATTTTTTAAAAATTACTCTCTTTGAATTAGTATAGCAAAAGTTTGGCAAATGCAGGAACTGAGCTTTTTGTACATTTCTGGAGATCAATAGTTTTCCAATCGAATGGGGCTTGAATGAATTAATATGTGTGGTGTTTAAGGGTTAATTGAGTAATTAGGGGTGGATCCAAGATTATAATAATAATTATTATTATAACAAGAAAGTTGCAGCTTATCTTTGGAGCTTTTACCAGTTGACTTTAAGAAGATTAAACTAGGATTCGAGATCATTTTTCACAAAAATCTATGCATTAGAGTTTAGGATAAGAAGATGGCTTTTTAGAATCATTTTGAAAAAAGTTTAAATAGAATAAGAAATAATTTCTTCTTTCTATTCTAAATTCAGTTGAAAAGCGTCTTAAACGCGTCGAAAACATGATGAAAACCTATAAGGATCGCTTCCCCGACGGCTATGATCCATCAGAAGAGGCTGAAAGCTTTGTTCTACTAGAAGGTTTATACTAAAATTTTATTTATGTCTCATTACCTCTATCCCAGATTCCTTTATTTATTTCACGTATCATAGAAATTATTGATCATTCCTACTAAAACTTGCTGTATAGAAATCTATTCTACCGAAAAATATCCAATAATTAATTGCCTTGTAATGCTTATCTTGATCAACACTTTTCAAGAAAATTTTTATCAAGGATATCATTGAATTAATGCAGAAAAGAATGGACTAAATATCATTTTAGACGCACCAAACATTTACGAATTGAGTTTAGAAGAACACATATTCAATTTAATAGTTTGTATAATCTTGGTATAAAGCCAAGCCAGCTATTTTGTCAATCAATTGACACATTGTAAAAATCCTTGATAAAAATTATTCTTGAATCCATTCTTCGAACACTGCTACATTCACTAAATTAACTAAGATGAATATCTAGAATTTACTAGTAAATTTTTCTTGTTTACATGTTTTCCATTTTTTTTACGGTTTATTACTTTACTAACAATTTTTCTGCATCCATAATTGTTGTATCACAGAAAACTATTCCTTAATCTCTTCCTCAATCCCGAGAATGAATGTTACAGTTTTAGTCTAATTCAAATTTTACTCCCTGATCATCATTAGTTAAGTAAACTTGGTCATATATAGACAGGCTGAAACAAGATTAGGATTTGACCTCTTCCAGTTAATTATAATTAATTTGTGTTGCACAGTGTTAATCAATCTTTCATGACTCATACTAGGGGATGTATACATTCTTGGTGTAACATTTATAGAATCAATCGATTCCTGAATCATCAAACACTCCTAATAAATTTCACTTTCGTAGTCGATATTATTATACAGTATATAAATTTATATGTTTATACATGTGGTTGATTACATTGTAAATGTTGCATGAACCCTATCTAACCCTTTTTCCCCAAACCCTTTTACTCAATAGATCCTCATTAATAGTAGAATGACTCTGTAGAATATGTGAATAAGCTAGAGTTTTTGGTGTATTTATTGAATCTTTGGTTGTTTCTTTAGGAAACTTGGCAAAGGAACAAGCCAACTATGAGAATAGTGACCTAGGCGATAAGAACGATAAGGACTGTGATGGAATTCCTGACCATCTAGACGAAGATATGGATAACGATGGTAAATTGGACAGAACTCAAGATAGCGACTGGGACGGAGATTTGAACGCCTACGATGACGATGATGATAATGATGGTAAATTTATCAGTTACTATAAATAATTCAATCATTGATTTTATTTCAGTAGCTTTTTCAACATTTTCTTATCCAATCAGAGTTATCGAATTTAGTTGACCTAGGATAGAAAAGAATAATCAATAAAAGTTCTATTCTTTTTACTTAATCTGTGATGATTAGTCAGATATATTGATTTTATAGTTGCCATTACATGTCTTGATTAATTCCCTTAGAAAAACTTATAAGGTGTATCCAGAAATTATGAGATCTTTCTTGTGGTTCCCCCTATCTAGGTAAAGATACTCATCATCCAAACAAAAAACTAAGTATATTCTTTAAACTGTTGGAGTAAAAGTGTGCCTCCAATCTTTTGTAGGAAATTATAATAATTATTATAATTTGGATTGAGCTAAAATACAAATTATTTATAAATTTATTTTACTGTATTTGGATGAAAATGTTGACTTTTGCCTTGTCATTTGAATCATTTACAAGTTTCTTTTATTCTCATCAATAAACTTTTATAAATTCTATTGATTTGCATTTTCAAATGACAAAAATAATCGAAAATGTATTTCACTCTACCAGTTGAAAAAAATAACATTAGTTTTAATGACTCATTGGCTTCAGAAAAAAACTGCTGTTTGTGTAATCGTGAAATTGTACTTGAAATATAAGTAATAAATTCATCTCTAATCTAGATACAATAAATTATGATAAAAGCTATAGTTTTCTTTTCAAAGTTATTTTTTGAGTTTTTCCTTCCAGTTATAAACGAAAGGAAAATTTTCATTTTAAAGATTCGAGCATTGTTCATTTGAAAAATAGCAAAATTTTATTTCGTGTAAGAACAAGTTTATCATTTAGAAAGAATCATAATTTTGCCAAAATATTTTGAATATCCAATAAAAGGTTTTTTCTATCGACTCTAGAAAGTTTTTGTCTTCTCATTATTTATTAGTAATAAATTATTACCAATTTGAAGGTATTCCTGATTGGAAAGATCCAGACGCCAATGGTGATGGAGTTCCTGATTGTCGTCGGGATGAAGATATCAAGTATAAAACTATCCGCGGTAAACATGGAAAAGTTAGAAAGATTGTAAAAATCCATCAGAAGTCAGCCGACGAAGATGAACTCCTGACACAAAAGAACAAAATGTCAAAGATGGAACTACAAAGGATTAAAGCCCTAAAGTCAAAACCAGACCAAAAGCCAAAGGAAAAGATTCCAGTGAAAGCTGTTAAAAAGGTGACTGTTGGTGAAAAATGTTCAAAATGAATATTAACTCTTTCCGTTTATAGGAACCAGTTAAAGCTGAACCCAAAAAGACACAAAAAGCTACAAAGAAACCAGCAAAGAAGGAAACCCCTGTTGAGAAACCAGCTAAAAATCCAACGCAAAGAAAACTCAAGGCTTTAGATGAAGAGGAAGAAGATAATGTAAGAGGACCTCGTAAACTAAAAATTTTAAGCAAATCTTGCTATAAATACCTAAATTGAGAGATTGATGAACGGAGGTTGAAATTCGGAAAAT
Organism: Gyrodactylus bullatarudis; assembly: GCA_012064415.1. Classification (NCBI taxonomy): domain Eukaryota; kingdom Metazoa; phylum Platyhelminthes; class Monogenea; order Gyrodactylidea; family Gyrodactylidae; genus Gyrodactylus; species Gyrodactylus bullatarudis. The sequence goes on from SSNU01000034.1 coordinate 274,270, forward strand.
CTCTCTTTTGAGTGATCGAAAAACGTTTGATTATATTTGATTTCCGATCATTGAACTCTTATTTATATTTGGGGTTTTTATATATTAAATTGAAGGTTACATGAATTCTTAGTTCTCGAATGAGTTTTACATGAAGCAATAAAAAATCCCATTCTTTCTTGTGTTGGAGCAGACAAAGGCTTCAAAATTTTCATTGATTTTCTTTACTTTCTGAATAAAAATCGAGTAAACCTGAATGAGCTTCTTAAATTCCTCTTTTGTAGAATTGGAGTTTTCAACAAATTCATCAGATGAAAAAATAACATTTTATTCTGTTAGCGACAACACATTGATTACTTATAATTAAAAAAAAGTATGCTCAATTGTCTGTTGATATATTTATCAATAAAAAATATTTATTAAGGATATTCGAAAACTAATTTGGGTTTTTATTCGACACGATAGGATCTTTTACTTTTCTGGACTAACCCATCACCGAACTATAGACAATCTGAGGAAATAATTTTCTTACGCCTCGAGGGAACTTCATGTAGTACTAGAATGAACATTTTACAGTCATCCGACGAAATTAGAGAACAAATAATCGAATATAGTGATATAATCAATATGATTAATTCATTTTATGTTGTTAGATAATTGGGAGAAAATTAATGGCGAAAAAGAAGAAAGAGCAACCGGTCACTACCCCCGCACCTGTTGTAGAGGAGGACGATGATGAAATGGACATCTTTGATGAAATTGAACTGGAAATGAAAATAGCAGCTGAGAATAGTGAGCCTGGCGATGATGATGGAGATGGAATTCCAGATGACCTTGAAGGTGACACTGATGGAGATGGAATTCCTGATTTCCTTGAGGATGCTGATGGTGACGGCATTCCAGACTATCAAGAAGATACTGATGGCGATGGTATTCCAGATTACCAAGAGGACGATGATGGTGATGGAATTCCAGATTATCGGGATTCTTCTGTCGAAATTGCCCCTCCACCAAAAGCTAAGGGAAAGTCATCTAACAAGAAGGAATCTTCTAAGCCAGTCCCTCCTGCAGCTCCTGTTAAAAAAGGTGATTCTCTCAAATTGAAAGATTTTGCCCCACCATCTAAGACCTGCAAAAAATCTGATAAATCTTGTAAAAAGTCTAAGGATAAGTTTAATCTTGATGTAACTAAATTGAAATTACCAAAGCATCTTGACAAGGACGGTGATGGTATCCCGGATAGTCTAGAGATGGACTCTGACAACGACGGTGTCCTTGACTATCTCGAAGATGACGACGGTGATGGAGTACCCAACTATCTTGAGGACTCTGACGGTGATGGTATCCCTGATTTCATCGACAAAACTCATGACAAAAAGAAGAAATCTTCTAACGCACAACAAGATAAAAACAACGACGGAATTCCTGATTATCTTGAAGACTGGGACGGTGATGGGATACCAAACTATCTTGAGGACTCTGACGGTGATAATATCCCAGATTATCTGGATAAGCAAGATGATCGTCTTTTGGAGTATATCAAAAAGCTCAAGATACCGAAAATGTTTGATAAGGATAATGATGGAATTCCTGATGTTTTTATGCACGATCAAGATAACGATGGAACACCCGATTATCTTGAAGATGATGATGGCGACGGAATACCTGATCTTCTTGTTGATAGTGACCATGATGGAATTCCAGACTTTGTAGAAATCCACAATTCTAAGAAATTACCGAAAAAAGGTAATTAAATATTCACTGCATACACATTTTTCACACTTTCTTGAACACTCTACCAATTTTTATTTCCAATAAAACAAGTTGCAATTGTGGAGTTTTATCATTCTAAAGCCATGTACATTCTAAAGCTATTCTCGATGAATTTGCAAAATTTTATGATTTTTACAAAAATCGGATATTTTTCATTGAAATTTTTGGCAACTGATTTGTGAAAAAACACTTCATTATGGTTTTAAAAGTTTATTTCTTATTTTTACACGATTTTGATTGCTCGAAAATTAATAAATTAGTATGATCAGTTCAAACTGGTGGTTATTTCAAAAATTTAATTATGAATCATAATTTATGATATATGGTTTCTTTTTCTGTTAATGATCCTGGAAAATAAAATTTGATTCCTTTAACATCAAACTTGAAATTAAAACTACTTCAGAAAAATTTCTTTTAGAAATCGGCAAAAGTATATTATGTAAATCAGTTACCAAAACATCTTCAGAAAATGTTGAGACCTTGATAATGAGACCAATATCAGAGGATAAGTGGTTAACCAAGTGGTAATCAATTATAGAAGCTCGAAATAACTGAGAGGGACTAATAAATTCTATCATAAAAGTAATAGATTTGAATTTGTATATCTGAAGAATTCAATATGAAAAAAACACCGATCAATAAATTCTACAGAAAGAGAGTTGAGAGCCTAAGTGTTTCATTGAATCTTAAAATAATATATGATAAAACATCCATTATTGCAACGATAATAAACTTTATGGTAAAGAAAATGCACCTGAAAATAAGCTACAGGCTGGTGTACAGAGGAATATGTCTTTATTAGTAAATATTAAAGGTATTATAATCATGTTTTATTTGATCATGAAATATTTTATCTGGTTCGCTTTCATTTTCCAATCAAAATGTTTGGCTATACTATTCTGTCATTTTTACTCAACTTCAAAATGCATGTCTTTCAAGCATGATATACAATATATGTGGTATCAACTACCCAGATTCATTATTAATTTATCTCTTGATGATGATAATTTTATTTTTTGAATCATACATATTTTTGTGGGGATCTCATAGCATTGCACACAATCCATGTTTTTTTTGCTTTCATTTGTTCATGCAATTTCGATTGTATTTTGCTTAGTATCTGATATTTTTCCAAATCTATTCGAGTCTTTTAACAGTTTTCTCTCTCTCATTTATTTAGTTTTAACCAAAACACGAGAATGATGGGATATTTTTTGATATTCTCAACAGAATTTGAGCTCTCAGTAATTTTTTAGTTTTTGTATAGTTTAAGTAGTTGATGGTCTGATTAAATCATCATCCTAATTTGCTAAAATAAATTCAGTACTAACATTGAAATTCCTGGCTTGGCATTCTAGTGATACCTTTATAAAAATTCCTATTTTTGGTTGGAAAAACAATGACTGTTCAAGTTTAGAAATTTTATAAGATTTTCCGCAATCAGAAAAAGTACTAAGAATTTGTTTGAGCTCAGTAAAACTAAACAGGAAGATTTTTTGCAAAACATTTAATATTTTTCTTAGGATAATCAGGAAAAAGTTTATTTTTCAAATTCCATGATGAAATGAGCTGTTGCAATGAAATAATTTCTGAAATGTTCAAATTATAAAATTCCCCAGTTTAAACCTTTGAGCTCAAAATTTTGCCCGATTTCGAAGATTTAAAACAATTCGATACTGATATTTCGGATAGACAAAAAATTCACTTTTTTTGATTTCTAGCAATGATGAAGGATTTCCGTGAACTTTTTTGGCCATAATCAAATCTCTAATCCGAAATATCATTATCGAAATATTTTAAATCTTCAAAAACGACCAAAATTTTCAGCTCATAGGTTGAAAAATTGAGAAATTTGAAAGTCGACCTAATCAATGGGTTCTCTTTATCATGTAATTCTAAAAATAATTTTGTTTTATAAAGCCAACAAATCTTGTTTCACTGAGTTGAATTTGAATAAAATACTGCATGATATAATCCGACTCCTGTGTTTTTCGTTGATAAATTTCTTTCTCATGAGGAACTTGTACCCTGGTATGTATTTGATTGGGAAAACTTTCAAAATCATTTTTTGTTCAAGTAATTTGATTTAAAAATGACAGAAATGTAGCTTAGAACGTTTTATAATCGTGATATGAAAGGAAGCATTCTTATTTCATGATAAAGTCAACTGGGTTGATCAATTGCAATGCCTTATACTGATCTCTATATAAAACTAACTGGTGTAAAGTTGAGAATCCATGATTTTTCCATCAAGAATTTGAATATGTTTAGAAATTCAGATGATGTTGCCTACTTTTATCCTTTGAAGAAAAAAATTTCCTCAAAAAAGATATAGATGCGAATTTCCCCTTTTTTGAACTCTGAGCTGAATTTTTTATCGATTTGAAAATTAACTATGCTCAATCTGTTGTAATACTTCACCTTATTATCGTATGGGAGTCGAATTTCGATTTCTTGATCATTTTCACTACTTGAAAATCAATTAAATTGATTAATACAGCAAAATCCGGCTTTCTTGACAAATTCTGATTCTGAAACCCCTCTTTTGGCCATCCCTTCGCTTTCATATCAAAGTTCATAAAATTTGGTAACTGTTAGAATTCTTGATGAAAAAATCATAGACTCTCAAGTTTATATATCAATTAGCTTTACATATTTCGGCACAAATGACATGAGAATGCTTGTTGAAATAAAAACCATCTTCCTCACACACCTGCATTCGAATAGATTTACACATCCATGGGTTCTTATTAACCGAATGAAAGACGGCTGCAAAATGATGTTTTGTATGCATAATAACAAGAAAAGAGCCTTTTACCAAGGATTTGTCCAGTGTATATAACTGAGCTGTGTGTGTGTATGGTATATTTGCTTCTCTTTTGGTGAATATTTATAATCTTGCCTCGAATAACTTGTCAATGAGTGAGAACAAGAGAGAGAGAGAAATGATTGATTCTTGATCTGATCGGAATGCCGTTTACTCAAAGTATGTTACAGTATGTTATTTACTATTACAATATCATGATGGCGCTGATGTTTGAACTGCTTTGGTGATTTCAATTTTATTATCATCATAATTATGAGTTAATGCTGCCACGCCCCCCCCCTCCACACTTTGTAATTTTTAGCCAACCTGGCTCTTACACATGCATTCATAAAAATGACTTTGATTATAACAAAACTGCCTAGAACAAGGCTGGGGTTTGAAATTTCCTCAACCTTTTCCAAAGTTTCATATTTGAGCTAATATTAAATATGATAAACATTAGAATTTATTGCATAATCGAAGAAAAAATGATTAAAAATCATTGTATCTTTCTTGAGAAATGACAATGAACCTTGTTTATTGTTTATTTACATTCATATTCTGAATGAAATTTGTAGAATGAATTTTTCATGAAATTTATCATCAAGTTTTTATTTGAATTAATAAATAGAGAAAATTTTATTTTAGTTTAATTTAATACAGGTACAGTTCTGTATTTTATCATCTACAAAAGTAATACATATTGGTATGTCTGTAGTTTTTTTAATGAAAAGGTTTATTGAATTCTGTGTATTTAAACGCAGTCATCATAAACCATCATAATACAATTTTGTTAAATTCAAGTCAACCTCGTCTCTAACCCTTGTTGCTATATACAGGGTGTTTTTCTTCTAAAAGAGAAATTTGTTGAGAGAATATGATCTTACTTAGAGATATTTTTACCATTTTTCAAGATACAATACTGTATTCCTTTATGCGTTTAATCTAAATCTAGTTGACATGAAGATGAGAATTTACCATTTTTACAAAAAACTCGATATTTTCCTGCGGATCCACAGAAAAAAAATAATTTTTTGAATTCTTAAACGCAATGAGCTAATAAGATGTGGATATTCGAAAAAATTCCGAAAAAAATTCAATTTGACCGAAATTAGGCCGTTTTTTGCATCAATTTCCACTTTTTCAACTTGTGAACCCAATATTTTTATCGATTTCGATGATTCTAACCAGTTAAGTGATAATATTTGGGATCAAGATTAGAATTTGGCCATAGAGATAGCGAAGAAATTACTGTTCCAGAGAAAAAGTTAAACTTCCAGATTTTGGATAATTTGCCTTCGTGATAATCGAAAAACTCAAATGGTTCGATTTCCCAAAAAAAAACTGGCCTAATTTTGGTCAGATCGTTTTTTTTCGAATATCAACATCTTTTTAGCTCATTCCGTTTTAGAATTTAAAAAATTATTTTTTTCTATGAATCCTGGGAAAAATATCGAGTTTTTTGTAAAAATACAAATCAAACTAAGAGATATCAACTTACGAAAATTAAAAAAACTACTAGAAAGAATACTAAAAGTCTTTAACATGAAGTTGCATAAACTTGCAGTTAATATGAAGAATGGAATTTATGATTTTTACAAAATTCTCAATTTTTTCATCAGCAATTCGAATTTGATCAAGATTTTTTGGAATTGTAGATCACGACGCCTACATTCAAGATATGGAGAAAAGAGTGTTGAAATTATGGCGTAAAATTCAAACCTTTGAATGGCAGCATTTTTTGAACTTTGAGTTGAAAAATATTGCTGATTTCAAAGTGAGAAATCACCACATCATCGTGTGAAAATTGAATTTTGATCATTTTCCCCACTTAAAAATCAATGAAATTCTGATGATTGAAGATCCCTGAAAAATTACGGATCTTCCGAAAATTAATTGGCGATATTCGGCTTTCTTGTCTTATTTTGATCCTAAAAATCAACTTTGGATCCCTCTCTCACGTTGAAATCAGCAAAAATTTTCAACTCAAAGATCAAAAAATGAAAATTTGGCACTACTTCGAGGCTTGGAACATTTCATAATTTTCTTTAAATTTGTTTTTTCTCCATATAGTGAAAGTGGCCCTCATGATCTAGATCCCATCTTCTTATTAACTAGGTGTGGATGCGTGGCATAAATTGAAGATTTCTTACATTTCCCTATTGCATTAGATAGGGGAACAATCTATTAATGAATGTTTACTACAGCAGAATTAATGAGTTTCATGAAAAGTTCCTTCTTCATTGGTTCATGTTCAGTGGACTTTGATCGAAAAAATCATGTCAGAATTTTTATTCATTTCATCTTTCAAAGTGAAACACAAGGATGAAAATAACAACGACATGATCGATTCCCTCGAATTCAAGGATACTGACAAGGATGGTGTTGCCGATTATCTGGATAACGACGATGACGATGATGGAATTCCAGACACTGAAGATGACGACGATGATGGTGATGGTTTATTGGATCAATTTGAAGATGAAAATCACAATGATATTCCCGATCAAGAGGAGCAAGGTGATTCTGACGGGGATGGAATTATTGATTTGATGGACATTGATGATGACAATGATGGAATCAACGACGATGAGGATGCCCAACCAAAGTCAAAAGGTTTGCTACACATTCTTAATTTCATACTTTTTTTCAAGGATCAATTAACTCAGAATAAAGTTTCTTATAACTTGTTTGGCCATTTGTTCATTCGATAGAGGATTTTGATAGAAAAATCCTCTTATTCTATATATTTTTCTGATATAGAAAATCTGATTTGAGAATTTTGATTTTTAAATCCGCGCCAACAACTTTTTAATGAATTTTACTATGATACTTGATAGAGTTTACGTTTTTGAGTATGAGTCAGTATGAGAATTTTTCTGATAGTTATTTAGAACCTCTTCTCTACATATACTGATCCTTTTCTGAAATTTTTAACGCGTTTTTAACCCTTTCAGGTCCGAGTCTATTTGATGACTTCAAACATTGAATATAAATACATATTCGGAATCAGAATGAATTATAGATGAATAATAAAACCTTAAATCATCTGAAAACCTTTTAATAAAAAATTCTTTTTCGACACTTTTCAATACTTTTTTCCTATCTACTTTCAAGCGACCACACAAGTAATTGTAGTATTTTTTAAATAAATAAGTTGAATTTAGTCTATCCCAATGAAATACCTCATGGTTCAACTTTTTTCGGGAAGATAGATAAAAAGTTATTAAATGGTGTGTATCTTTTATTCATAGGATTTTTATTTTAGGTTTTATATTTTGGCCCACATATGGGCCACGGACCTGAAAGGGAAAAAAAATTTTGGGAAAATGGGTTTTTTTTTTTGAAATTTAAATCGTTTCTTTTGGTTTGAAGAGAATTTCTTTTAGAATTAAGAGTCTACATTCTCAAAGGTTTGAATTTCATGTCAATGATGAACATGATTTGCAAAGCAAGTGATTAATTTTGAGAATCTGGAGATTATGGTTGGAAATTTTTCCTAAAAGAGTCTCGTCTTTCCAACATTTACGAGAGGAAAAATTACTCAAGATACTTGAGATTATACTCCTTAAATGATTTCTTTATTCTATGAATTTATTCATTATTCCAGCCCACATTATGCCAAAGAAGAAGCAAACAATGGAAAAATCATTATCAAAGGTTCAAGTTGTGAAAGCTCAAGAAAAAAAGGCAGCAAAACCTCAGCAGGTGAGCAAAATTTATTGAATTTGGAAATTTACTCTCTAATCACATTATATAAACTTAATCAAACATTTCGCTTAGGACCATTGACCACCCCAGTCTGAAGAAATATCATTGGGGCATTTAGTTTTCCGTTTAACTCGTGTTTTCAACCCTTTTGTGTGATTTTCCCTATAAAGGGCGAGGTTTTCAGTTATTACGCAGGTCCGAACAATATCACATGATCTATCTAATAATATACGCTAAACATATCTCAAAAATACCAAAAATTCCTGAAGAGATACCTAAACTTGGATGAAATAACCAAGATTAGTAAAATTTGGTTTCAATAGAAAATCGACTTTCTTAGATGGGATCAAAAGAATCTTATTGAATAGAATTCCTATCAGAATCTCATTTAGAATCGTTTTATATCAATGTTGAGTCTTTCTCGATTGGTTTTATTATCGTCTCGAATCGAGACTCTCGATAGAGTTAAGGGTAAATTTTTAAAGTACGAAAAATTGTGTTTTTTAACCTTTAATCAGGGAGGTCTTACAGAGTTTCAGAGCATCAGAACATAAAATATCCCTTTTTAAGGGGCTCTAAAAAAACCTGTTCTATGTGGGGGGGTCTACCTACCCTCATCCGGAAATTGGGGTCCAATGGACCCCAAATCTATTTCTATTTTCAATAATTCTCGAATTTTCTATTCTTCGAGATAGGTTTTACTTATTAATAAAACAAGACCCATTTTTTTCTTTGTAATAATCCTGTTTGTAATGATCATTCAAAAGTTTTATACGAATTATTTGAGCAATAAAACCACGCTATTTTTCTTTCATCCGTTTGAGGGTTAAAAGCGACCAATAAAAACAAGGTTTTTGCATTCTTAGATCGAGTATATTCTCCATTTAATAAGAAGCATATTGTGAATTTTAGTTTTTTCCTGAATTTTATCTACAGACAGAGACTAAGCAGAAAAAACCGTTGTCATTTTTATCATTTAAACATTGATCGCTGATCGATAAATATGAATTTTACACTCTTTTCATACTATTCCAATAGAAGAAGCCATCGCCTGCTGTTGTGAAGGAAACGCCAAAAGTTGTTGATGAAGATGAAGACGATGATAATTCTGACGACGACGACGATGATGATGATGACGACGAAGAAGAAGAGGAAGAAACCAAGAAGTCAGAGGCAACAAAAGATGAAGATGACGATAACGATGAAGATGACGATAACGATGAAGATGATGACGACAACAATGAAGAAGATGACGACGATGAGGAAGCTTCTGCTTCTGATGGTAAAGCAACCTTTCGAAAATTTGTCAAAGGTGTCCTCAAGAGGTTGGAAAACTTTTTTGGCACTGAAGACGACGGAGATGACGATGACAATGGAGACGATGAGGACGAAGAATAAACATTCTATTACTACTAGATCGTGTCCTCATTTATTCTGTATTCATTGAAGAGAATAGTTTTTTTCTCTTTGCTTTTTAGTATCAACTACTATCGAGTAGTTTTATTTTTCTCGAAAAAAGTTTATTGAATCTAGGAATTTATTTTCTCTCAAAACCAATTTCTATCTATCCCAAGAGTAATCAGACAAACTTAAACCCAAGGAAAGAACAACCTGTACCTCAGCCCTTTACTCGCCTTCATTAACGACCTTCTTTTAATGGATATTATAATAAATTTATTCACATTCTCTGGCTGTGTATGATTTTTATCTTTCTATGTGACACGTAATGATCATTACAGATCACGTTTAGTAATTTGAATGCCGATTAGATCAAAATTAGTATTACTGATTCAGTAATGACAAACTACCATTTTATTAGAGAGTCTTAGAGACGTAAAATAATGAAAACAATGAAAAAATTATTAGGATTGATTATTTGTTAAAAGATTAAATTATTATTATTTTAGACAACTCTCTTATATGTCCTTGTGCAGACGACATCTTTTGCCTTAATTATCATGACTAATTTGTCATCTTTAATTTCTCTAGAGATTTCAGTTCTCGCCCTCTTGTCATGTTCCTGGATTTGTTTGAGAACATGGCTATCCTCTGACTCAAAGCTGACCTTAGTTTTGACTTTATTATCGTCAGCAGTGGTCTCTTCGCATTCTTCGTCTAGTTTGAAAACAAATTTTGTTGACTTGAGACGTGTTGCACTATGCCATTCGTAGCTACCATCATCGAGTTTTTTAAAAGTAACTCTTGGTATAAGCTTATTCGCAGCTTGACGTGTGATCCAACTGACTTCGTAGACTTTCATAAGTTCATCGAATTTATCAGATGTATCGAGATCCCATTCACCGAGGAAGCTTTTCATTTTTTCGTCATTCTTGGACATGGTTAAGTTGGTAAACAATTTAAATTAAACAAAGTGGAGAAACGAATTTCAGTTTGTATACTTCACATTAACTCATTTCTATTGGTTGCTTATTTTTATTGGTTGGAATCTGACCAATCAGGATAAAGCATAAAATATACGTTTAAATAGAGCAGTAAGAATAGAAAATTCTAGATACGGTATTGGAACTAGCCAATAGCAGCTGTTGTAAAAACCAATATTGTATAGTAAATGAATATTTATTTTTATACAAAGTGTATTCACAGTTTATGATTCATTGGCAGGTGTTGTAGCTCCCAAATCCTTGTTAATAATGAACCGTTCTCCTATTTTAATGAAAAAAAATCAAAATTTTTATTCCAGTATGAACTAAAAGACAAAACTTACTAACTATTTCCGCAATAGCTCTCATTGTCCGTTTTTCCAACTTTTTCAACTTCTTTTCTACCGATCTCTTCAGATCCCAATCCGGTTTCCTTGGAGCCAAATTCATAAGATTCTGATAAACGAGAAGAATTAGTTATTCTCATTAAAAATATTTACATTTTAGGTACTAACAATGTCCTCGACAGTTTTTTCATTTTTCCCCGCTTTCACATATTCTGATATTTCTGATCTGACATCAATCATTGATGGATCTGGGAGTTCACCATCTTTCAGATTACTCGATAGAGGCCTGTAGTTACGGAATATAGGCTCTGGTAGTTTGTCTTTGCAAATGTTCAATATTGTGTTCTCTTGTTAATGTAATATTTTGAATTTTTATTTCATATTTTTGAAGTTTTAAAACTCACCTTGCATGGCTTCATCCTCGTCCACGTAATCTTTGTCTGCATTCGTATTCTGATCGTCGTCTGTTAATTTTCTAAGATTTCTTAAACGTTCCTTCCTACGTATGGCTTCCTCATGTAACTTGCCGACTTTTGAGTCTTGACTTTTTGTTTCTGCATTGTCTGTGGGCTTTGCGGGATCCCTGGGGTCTTCTGAATTTTCCTCCTAAAAGTACAAATTTATTATGAAAGAAATGAGGAATAAATGGAATCTAGTGAAAGGAAGAGTATTTGCTCGTAAAAAATTACTGTATAATAAAAATATGATTATCAAATAATAATAATAATAATAATGATGAAACAATAGAAAATTGTAAACCATGTTTTTCAATAAAAATATTCTTTTGTTCTGATGCAATGGTTGAGGCAAAATATGCGCTGATTGACTAGACTACAAGAGAGTTCTTTGTGAGATACTCCCTGAGAATATTAGAGAATCTCTCGTAAATACAGCCAGCTGGAAGACGTGCTTCTGCATCATGGTCCCAAGATTGTTGAATGCTTTCCCATACAGCATTTATTGTCTAGGTAAAAGATAGATGGTCAGAAAGAATAGTAAATAATTTTGATTCAAGTTTTATACTTGCCTCATTAGTAGACCACCATGATTTGGCCCTAGGGCGAGCTCTATTGATGAGGATTAGAGAATGCAAGGCTTCTATTGAGGGATTGTCGCCGAGTTCAAACTGAAAAGGTAGCTGATGATCCTCAACCTGCTCCTCTAAGTTGGGACTATTTCTCGTTCTCCATAAAAGCTCCCAAAAGATCAGAGCCATAGCATAAACGTCAATGCGCATAAATGATTCTCTACTAAACTGAATTGCTCCGTCAATAACCTCCGGAGCCATATATCTCCTTGTTCCAACTTGAAAATGAGAATCTCCGATTGAAGTTCCAGTCTCAAAAATGATTGCAAAACCAAAATCTGCTATGCATGCATTGTTAAAATCATCCTTGATAAGAATATTCGAGGATTTCAAATCACGATGAACAATCAAAGGCTTTGCTGTTGAATCAGCAAATTCTTCAGAATGAAGATATGTAAGACCTCTGGAGATGCTAATGCCAATTCTTAGCATTTGTTCAATACTAAGAGTATTTTTCTTTAAAAAATCAAAACAACTTCCATTTCTTTGGTACTCTGTGACGATCCAATAATTTTTGACAAATGCATCATCTGAATAATTTAATGCAGACACTAGACTCGTCCTATCTTCTTTAACATCAACGCTATCAAAACCGATGTACTTTAAGATATCTGGATGATTCATGAATTTGTATTTGAATATTGTCAACTCATTTTCCCAACTGCGTTTGTCAGCTTCTTTAAATATTTTTATGGCAACATTTTTGACTGTATCGTTATAGTTGAGTTCTCCAAGCCAGATTTTTCCAAAACGACCGTGACCAAGTTGACTGATTATCTTGCAATATCGTGTTATTTCAGTTATTCCTTCACTTTTAGGAAATGACTTCTGTTTCATTTCAATTTCATCAACATCTTCTTTAGCCAACTTGTCATTAATAGAATTTTTAGCCAGTCCATAACTTAGCCATCGAAATTTCCTTCTTACGAGAATAAATCCGATTGTTATAAATATAATAGATGCTATTAAAAATGGCCAGATATAAATATGTATCTTTGATTTTACAGTATAAGGAGGCGTAAATGGAGAAGGCGTTGATGTTTCATTGAAAAAAGAATAAGAATATTTGATATGAGGATTATTGTTGCACATTTCTTCATTGCAGCAGCAATAAGGAGAAATTTTTGAAGTAAAATGACAGAAACCAGGTTCGCTTTGACATATACTAAATTTATTGCAACCGGCCAAGATAAGTTTTTTTTCTTTCAAGATTTTGAAGCAACCAGTCAAACATTCTATTACTTCAGAGACGCAATCTGGGCCAAAGCATTTACATTTTAAAGAATTATTCGAAATTGACATTATGATATATTGTATAAAAACAATATTTATATGAATCAATTGAGCAAATACATTTTTGTTTATATGTGTCATAATTCCGAAATTTGAACAGAGTCTGTTAAACAGACTTTTCAGATGTTTAACTACAAAGAATATTAAATTAGTAATATTAATGACTAGGATCTAGTCTATGATTTTGTATCATTGAATAGTGATTATTTCATTCATATCTTGTACTTCAAAAGGCCAAATGAAGCCATACATAGTTCACTAGTTCCAATCAATGACAACGTTAAATTGATCTAAGTAGAAGAATTCTCATCAAATACGTACAAGTATTAAACCAAGTTTAATTTTTATATCGAACTATTATCCCTAATTTAAGATTATTTTCAATCGACAAATAATTAAAAAGTTTCAAATACAACACATAATAAAATAACGACTCAATAAAGCTACTTTGCAACACTGATTAAGTTTGAACATTTTCAATGAGCAAATAGATCTAGATCTGTTAATTTTAATTTACTTAAATAGATTGAGTTTATTTATTATAAAATCATAGAGAAAATGTTCTTTGGTATTTTACTCAGAAAAAACTCCAACTGATGCAGGTCTTAAAGTTCTATCATGCAACTTAAATCCATTTTTAATAACTTCTGCTATTGTGTTTTTCAATTTTCCTTCGGATATGGGACACTTGAAAATAGCCTCGTGAATATTTGGATCGAATTTATCATCTACGGAAGGATTTATTTTCTCTAGCCCATGTTTATTAAATATTTTCATCAGCTGCTCTTCTGTCATCTTGACTCCTTCAAAAAGTGATTTGGAAGTTTCATTTAAATTTTCTTTCGGAAAGCTGTCTATTGCTTTCTCGAGTATATCTGAGACTTCTAATAGGTCTTTACAAAATGATTGAATCCCGAATATTTTGGCATCGTTGATTTGTTTCTGGAAACGATTTCTTAAGTTTTCCATCTCGGCAAGGGATCGCTTGTACTTGTCTTCATAATTCTTGATTTCTTCTCTAAGATTTAAAACTTCTTCGTTAATTTCTGAATTTTTAGAATCTTCCTTGATAGATTCTTCTTTTTTTTCTCCTTGAGTGGAGAAATACCTTGATCCTCTGAGAGTAATCTAATATTCATTACCTTAAATTTGATGTCTTTAGTCCATTCAGTAGGCTAGCAGAGCGTAAAAATTTCAGCGACATTTTTTAAAATAAAAGAATTTTAAAACACAATACATCTGTAAAGATCTTGTTGTTTAAAAACACAATAATTTCAAAATGAATAATGAATTTTACGAATGGGACAAGAAACGATTGCGTATACATGATGAGCACAACTATTTCAAAATATCTGATGATAGAAAATTTGAAAGCAAGGATTGCTATCTTCTCAAGGAGCCTACCATCTCAAATGAAATCAATAATGAGGAAATAGTTGTTGTATCAGATGATGAAATTGTATTCTCATCTAATAATTTTTATCAAATTAGTGAATTTGATTTTCCAGTAGTTAACAATTCGTCTTTCCCTTACAACAGACTCAGTGAGAACAGAGAACAGCCATGGGTTTTATCAGTCTTGGACCATTTCCACAAATTAGAAACTTCACTCAGAAAGATTTTGGTAGAAATTGAATTATACTCCTTTCTTAATGAGGAATCCGTAAAAGTTTACAACAGAATTATTCTTAAAAAAATCTGTCGAGTTATCAGAAAGTGTTTTGCTCAAGCTCATTGGAATTTCGAGTGTGTTATTCTTATCCATTCTCATGCGTTGAACTACTTGGATGCAGATTTATTGCAAATATATACAAAAGGCTACACAGAACTCAATAGGACCAAAAAGATCAATATCCTGCTTCATCATATCAATAGTGAAGTATCTGAAAGGAATTTGGTCAGTCGAATCGATCACGAAAGTTTTCTTCATTTGATAACAAAGAACTTGAGTCTATCTGAAGAATCTTTTTCTCTGCCAAAAATCTGCTCTTTGTTAAATACAAATAATGAGGGTTCTAAAAATATCGATACTGAGCTCGAAGAGATCAAAATGGAAGCACTATGTCCGTATCCTTCCTCAGGTCCAAATATGTCAATTCAAAACTTGATTTGCTCGGCATTGAATCGTCATGCATTCAATGGTAATCTTACCCCTTCTTTTGTATGCCTAACCTATCCGTTCAACTGTTCAGCCGGACGACTCTGTAATCATATTTCTTATCTCAATCAAATGGGAAATGTTAGCCTAGAGTCTCCTGAAGAACAGTCATGTGATACGCTTAGACTTCGATTACGTCTTTTTACACGTCGTGTGATTTCGGTTCTTGAAGAACAGCGTAGTGGTCCTGTTTTTGTTGTTGGATTTGGGCTTGGAGGTGTTTTAGCTCTGATTAGTCTTCTTCATTTATCTAATAACATTTCAAAACTTGGCCTACCATCAGATGACACGAACAAAGATAAAAATAGAGGTAAATTGAATGTTTAAACTATATTTAGAGGTCAAGAAAATCGGACTTTCCGGAGTACCTATCAGCTCAAATAACTCCTGGTTATCTGGATTTATATCTCTAGGTATGTTCTCATTGATTATTTGATTAAACTTGATTGAAATCAAACAGTATTAATTATAATTATTCCCATTAGGTATTCCCTTGTTGGGTATCAAGGGAGATAGGGGATGTCCAATGGATCCACTTCTATCTTTTGATTCGAGATACTCTGGTCTATTTGTAGTTGGATCCGAGTCTAGACTTGGAAATGAAGATCATATGCGAATATTCAGGAATAAGTTATTGAATAAAAGTAAACAAAATAATGCTGAAATCTCACCGGTTGGCATGAGAATACTTAGCGTCAAGGGTGCCGATCAGTTTTTACGAATAAGACCTTCGAAAGCAAAAAAATGGATGATATCTCAAGAAATGGTTGACAGATCCATAGGCGTGAGTTTATTCAATATTCTGGAAAATCTCGTTATAGACTAACATTTTTCATTTCAGTTCCATATTGCACAGTTTGTTGGCGATTGCAAGCAACAATTTCTTGCTTATCAAAAAAATCAATTGAACAACTCTAGTCAATCATCGACAACTGTTTCATTCTATCCCACAATCTCCCAATCATCTCCAATACACTATACAAATGTCCAAGGATCTCCACTCTCTAATCAAATTTCAGAGGAAACTAATTCTCCCAATAATTCGCTCAATTCCTACAAGTAAGATATTCAAATATTTCCCATTATTGTTTATCGAAATTTTTTCGAGTGTTAATCTTATCATACCTTTATTAAATCTCTCTCATTCGCTTTTAGTACTGCAGAAGATTACCAAAACGTTTTTGGGCCTCCATCAGCAAAATATATGAGACACAATAACAGTAGCTCAGATATTCAAGAATCAAAGAGTAAGTTTCAATACAACTAATCAGTTCACATTCAATCTCTTAGTGAGCTCTCCTTTTACTTACTAGCTCTCATGGTTCAAAATATTCTAACGCAACAAACCAATCGTCCATCTTCTTCCTCATCATCTGCGACAATATTTCGAACATTTACTCAATCAAATAATAATTCACATTTCATCACCAATAACAATGCAAAGGCACAAAATATTCAATCGGTCACGTCTAATCGTTTTGCTCAGATGCAACGTTCTCAGCCCAGAATACTCCAGACATCTGGGTCTTTTCCTAACTCCCTAAATGTAGTAACAAATCTCAACTCCTTGTTAATTAATACCAAGAATAAACCGTTGCCCACTTTTGCAATCAGCCTGCAAAATTTACAAAATAAAATATCTGTAAGATATTTCTGAAATTTTCTCGAGTTATTTAGTGCTAATTTAAAAAAATTTTAGAACCAGGAAAACCAAACGAGTCCACGAACTCTATCTTTCTTGAATAATCTACCATTGAATCAAAGAAATGTTCAATTGACTGTTCCGCAAAATCAACAAAGCTGGGAAACTTCCAATTCGCCTATTACCCAGGGAAATCAGAATCGCCTTTCAAGAAGGAAGACAGGTCATGCTGAACAGAGAAAAAATCATTTATTGCGTAAACAAATGTATGAAGAGAATCCTGATGAATTTTGATTCAAAATTCTTGAATGAAATTTATTTAGCTGTAGAAAAATTCATTATATGATTTTCTAAATTTATTACTAATATATTCTCATTATATTCAGCATGAAAATCGAAATATTTCATTATTATCTACTCTTCATTGCCCTAGAAAATATCTCTTATTCTCAAGTGCATCGAAATAATACAACGAATTCCACTATTATATTGAAAGTACAAAAAAGTTATCCACTTAATAAAAAACAGCTACATTCATCCCAATAACCACTTTAAGATTGATTTTTTAAGCATAACTTCCAAATAAAATTGTTTTAAACATCATCATTGCTTGTGAGTATGTTTTTGAATATAAGTTATCAATTTTTGAAAAGAAATCTCCATCTTAATGTCCTTATATGGTGTTTGGAGAATCGGGTAAATTCTTCAACTATGAGGATTATAATTTCTCTTAAAATTTTGATTAATTAGTGTAAAATCCATTGAATTAATGATTTTCAGCCCCAGAAAATGTATCAGTAAAAAGGAAATAGCGTTAAATCAATGGAATCTAAAGATCAGTCATTTCACCTTTTAATTGTTAGAAATTTAAATTTTTAAATGCCATTTTCGAAATTCTGCTAACTTAAAGAGGTTAGTGGGATGACTGTATTAATGAAAAAAGATATAATTCTTGAAAAGGAAAATTATTCCAAGTTTAGCATTTTCAATAGTTTATTAATCTCAAAGATGAATTATATTAGGAAATCTCTCGAAAACGGTGAGATTAGTTGTCATCCAAAGTCTTCTGGGAGTAGTATGATAGTGAGTCTTGCAAAATTCTAATAATCATTAGAAATATTCGGCAGAAATCCAGAAAAAGGCAGAAGAGGTTGTAAACACATGTTATCAAAAGGACTTTAATTTTTATTTTCAATCATCAAACATCACTTTTTTATTAGCCTTTATGACAAATATTTCAAAGTAACTGGCATTATTTTATTTCAAAAGCACTGTGGATATATGGTTGAAAGAGAAAAAAATACTATGACCACGATAAAGACGAGTGTCAACAAGTCAAATGCAATCATTATCGAAATGTAAGTGCCAAAAACAGTTCATGACGATATATAGATGATCTGCAACGAACTAATCAAAGTTGCTTGTGCTTACAAAAATTGTGGATTTTTACCTGATCCATATTACGTGGCATGCGTTTTAGAGGGAAAATGTATAAAAAAAAGACCGTATAAAATCTTGAATTACAAATCTTTCTTTAATAATGCTTATTCTGGTTTAATAGAGTGGAATTTTACATAACTGTCATGGAGGGTATTTTATTCAATACAGATTTTCATAATTTTCAAGACTAATAAAAATTTTTTGCCTTCTCATTTTAATTTGAAATATATCATTTAATACAGAGAAACAAGAACAAAATATCATTTGAGAGTTTGGTTGAATATATTTGGCGAATTTTCATAATTGCTAAAATACGTTATGAGATTGCGTCACGTAAGTAAATTTTTATGATATTTCTGCGTTAAAATTGTCTTATTCATATGAATTGCACATCAAGGAACTAAATAATTCTTATCATCCATCTATTAGGAGAGCTCTCTGTTCAAAGATCTCACTCTACATGATGCAGAAGCTAGACTTAAAAGTGAACTCAATGAGATAACGAATAAGATTAAGGATGAATTTTCTGAAGAAAAAGAATCCTTCAAAATTGAAATGGAAGGTTTTCAATCTCTCTTTAAGCGTTATTTGTATGATACTGACTGCGAAATTGATTGGAATAAAATCGAAAGTATCCCAAAAGACCTTGTGAGTGAAGTTTAAAATATATGTAAATTATCTCATTAATCCTCAGATTAACCAATTGAATTCTTAAGGGACAATTCTAATAGTTCTAAAAGTTTTATTAAAGTTTCACAATTTATTATTATACAATTGATTCTTAGGTAATCGAAACTATAGGGCTCCTATTATAGGGGTATATTAAGCAATAAATTATCATTAATTTTAATAACTTAAATGCTCTTATTGAATAGAACGAAATTCTCAACAAAATCCGGCATTTCACAAGAAAATACGAATTTAATTTCGTTTTATGCATTTCACTATCAAAATCCCTAATTAGCCTATTTCTTGACTATAGATCGTGAATTCCATGTGATTAGTACGACCAAAAATTAAGATTATTTAATTCAGATAGTCTATCACCTCTATCGCTGTAATTAGATCCTCAAAATTTGCGCTGAAACCCAATCTTCAATAGAATCTCAGATCATTTCATGGTTACTCAATGCTCTTAAATATTCTTCTGCTAATTCTTTAAAATTAACCATATTATAAAAAAGCTCTGAAATTTTTATTTTTTTAATCTTCTCTAGAGAATCATAATTTAGCAAAAAAATAATTTTTTGATTTTGATATGTTTATAATTCTAATTTTAGTGATATACACGCTATTTCTTCGGACTGAGGCCCCGTTACTGGGGTGGCTATTGAGTTTTAATTTCGACTATAAAAGCAAAGATTTATACAAAAATCTTTTTCTTTAAACAACTCAAGAAAGATGAACATCTTTTGGAATCCAGACTATAGGAAACACTTTCAAGATTTGAAGAAAAAAAATTCTAGAGAAGAACATTTTTGAAAAATTCTAAATGAGATTTTTAGAATCCCCTTGATAAAGGGTTGAGTTTCAAATTCTCAATACGTTCTAGGGATTTAAAATTTTTTATAAAATGTTTAATGCTGATAATTAATTACCTCTTCTAATTTTGACTCAAAAACACAACTTTTGATCCCCTTCAGTATCCTCTCACTTATGAATCAAAAGATTTTTCAAGTTAAAGTTACAAGATTCATTCCTAGCTCAGAATAAAAATTCATAGGAAAACAGAATTTTTATCCCTCTGACTATGCCGCTTTCCGGTAAGACATTAAATAGAGTGAGATACCCCGTGCTATGATTCCATCAGTTTCAAACAAGGCCTCAAATTGTCTTCCTTGCAACCTGTCTGGCTCATGAGAGTTTCAAGCTCCCTAATTCCTTACAACTGTTACATTGAGCAATCCCAACCCACAACCAGCATTATCCCTCTTCTAGCCAGATTTAAACATGTGTTAGAGAATATCCTACCAAGATGCGTCTTCCTTCAGAAACTCATACCTATTAATGAAGACCTCTGTAGAAACTATTTTTCGTAAAATTTCATAATTATGGTTTTCATCAACTTTATGAAAATTAATTTCTATTTGAAAATATAGGAATCTTATGCCAATTTTTAATCCAAAAATATTTTTGATAGAAAACTTAATTTATTTAGTAGAATCTCGAGGTAAAAATAAAATTTATACAAATATGAATCTTGGTTATTGAATACAATATGGTTTAATGAAATAATTCGGGTTTATATCTGGTGTTGGTGGAATTAGCATGTAAAGAAAGGCGCATATGTTGTGAATTTGCAAACTCGAGATGGAGTAGATGTCAATGTTGAAACTGGTCTTCAGGACAAGAGTGTTGTTGAGAAGGCACGTGAACTTCAATTTATTCCTGGTAAGGCATGGGGATGGCGAGAGTTCTTTGCATTGAATCTGGAGAGAAATAGAGAAGGCAAGTCTGCGAGTCCAGAGAGGAAAGAGTTGAGCCTTAGCTAGCAGGATACGGTATATACAAAAATATACATGTAATCTTTATGATTTTTGGAAAGTGTGCCTTATAACCAGGATTTCAATAACATCTTCATCATTCTCGAGTTCCCATTTTGATATTATACTAAATTAGTTGATCATTTAGAAGCGATGTTCATCTTCTTAAATACGTATACTTGTTCAGTAGCATTCAACCATGTACTACCAGTTATTGCAATTTAAAACCAAGCATATGATCATTAAAAAAATCTCATCTGGTACAAACAAAAACTTTAGATACATCACTATTTAAAGGAATGAACGATCTAAATTTCTAACCTAAGCAGCTCAAGTTTAAAGCCTAAAAACTTCAAGAGTCATGCAAAATAAAAATTGATCATCTGGAATAAATTGACAAAGGTAATTAAAATCTGAGATATCTTCATATCTTTAAACGGGGAAAAAATAATCTGAATTTAACTTTTCTCATTTGCAGACCTTATTTCATAATTAGTATAAAAAATTTTCACAGAAAATATTTATTTTGAAGAAATCACGGGCTTGATTTTACAAAAATATCAGGTTCTTTAAAAAGAGTGAAACATAACTACTAGTAACTAGACTCTAAAATGATTACAGATCCAGAGTTACGAGCACTTGAAAGACATTGAGGCTAATACAAATGTGAACTCATACTTGGAGAAATTAGTCGTTGTTAAGCTTAATGGTGGCCTTGGCACTTCAATGGGTTGCAGTGGACCAAAGTCAGTCATTCAAGTTCGAGACAATCTCACCTTTCTCGATTTGACAATACAACAAATTGAGAATTTGAATGATCATTACGCCTGTGAAATTCCCTTGGTTTTAATGAATTCTTTTAATACCTATGAGGATACAAAAAAAGTCATCAAAAAGTATGAAAAAATCAATGTACAAATATCTTCTTTCTTGCAAAGCACTTATCCGAGATTAAATCGGGAATCTCTCCTACCACTGACTAGTGAGTTTTTTTTGTATTTATTTGAATTTCTAAGATGCGTCAATCTCGAAATTTTTATTGATTTGAGGAAATTGAAGCAATAAAATAAAGATATTTGGGATCAAGATTAGATAAAATATTCAAATTTTTCAATAGAAGCTCCAAAAGACCCAACAATTTAATGGAAAATTGAAAATTTCTAATTTTGAATGAGAAATTCAGATGGTCCGATTTCTCACAATAATGACTTCTCTGAACTTGGTTGGTCAAATCCAAGATGTTTGTCTAAAGTTGGACCCAAATTTCGATATTTAATTGCTTCAATTTCTCGAGTTTAATCATTGAAAAAGTGGAAATTTAGCAAATTTTGGAAGTTCAAAAATGGCCTGATATTTTTACGAGATCGAATTTTTTTCATTCCAACATTTATTTATTATGGGACCCAAAATAATAATTTTGCTTCTTACTATCCAAATTATTGAATTATCATCTTCATGCCAACTAGCTCTAATATAAGATTATGAATAAAATGTACAATGATCACCTTATTTTAAAGATCAACCCTACAAGGCATTAAATGGAAAGACTTATATGGGTGAGGAAAGCTTGCCCCGATCTAACTATGCTTGGTACCCTCCTGGCCATGGAGACTTCTACAGATCTTTTGTTAATAGTGGTCTGGCCGAGAAATTTTTGGCAGATGGTAAAGAGTGGATATTCCTTTCGAATATAGATAATCTTGGTGCAGAGGTTGATCTAAAGATACTCAAATATCTTATTGATTCAAATATCGATGGTAAGGAGATGGAATTTCTCATGGAGGTCACTGACAAAACAAGAGCAGACATCAAGGGTGGTACTCTGATAAAATATGGAGATAGTCTACAACTGCTTGAAATTGCCCAAGTGCCCAAAGAAAAAGTTGACGATTTTGTAAGTGTGAGAAAATTCAAAATTTTCAACACCAACAACCTATGGATAAATCTTCGAGCTCTTATTGATATTGTAAAAAGTGGCAAAATGCAATTGGAAATTATCAAGAATCCAAAAACCCTAGATGATGGTACGAATATAATTCAGTTGGAAGAAGCTGCTGGTGCGGCCATCAAGAATTTCAAAGGTGGAGCAGGTAAGTCGAACTTTTGATTTATAAAAATCTAATGGAATCACTTAACATGAATGGTGAATGCCGTCTTGAAGGAAATTTAACTCTCAAAGTCCCACAGTGATAGTTCTATCATTTTAGCAACTCATTATTGTTGATTCAAGCCTCAGAAAAAATACTTCGTTTACCACCCCCATTCGATAGGAAATTTATTAATCTCCTGGAATACGCAAAGATCTTGGCTCTATCATTCGTCAAACTCGTCCTATACTAACTAAAAGAGAATTGATTTTTTTCAAAAAATTAAACGTTTTTTTGAAAACCTACTTCTCAGGGTCTCATGGGTAAAAGGTAAGATAACTTCTATCAAAGAATCATACCTGTAGAATTCGAATATGCAATTCGCTAAAGCTACAGAGATAGTCTTTTTTTGAATCGAGAAATGACCCAATTTCAAATCGATAACTCGTAGGTTCGTAATTAGCGTACTCACCAACCATAGGAAAGACAATTGATTGAATGTGATTCGTGAAAAAAAATTCTCTGGTATTAAATAGAGACTTAAATATTACAATCTCTAATGGGTATTTTTCACAATATGAATTTATTAATTTTTCATCAAGTAATTTTACTTCAAAGTACAAAACCTTGATAAATAATTATCAATCGACCTTCTAGACAAATGCAGTGTATTCAAAAAGTCGATGCCAGTCATGTAGCACATTTCTTGAATGAAATTCGCACAAAAATCGGCAAGATTACAGATTAGTCCAAAAATTAAAATTAGACATCATATTCTTATCATTGAATTATGATTGAATGAAATCAATTTTTCATGTATACAGGTATTAACGTGCCTAGAAGTCGTTTCCTTCCTGTCAAAACAACATCTGATCTACTTTTGGTCATGTCAAATCTATATGAACTTCATAGAGGCTCCCTAAGAATCTCTGAAAAGAGAAACTTCCCTACAGTTCCTCTGGTGAGACTGGGTAAGGACTTTAAAAAAGTTCAAGACTTTCTTGATCGTTTCGAGAGCATCCCTGATCTTCTTGAATTGGACCAATTGACAGTTTCTGGGAATGTTTTCTTTGGAAAAAATCTTCAATTTAAGGTGAGATTTTTGCCCTTCAATATGTATGAAAATATTAATAATTATTTTTATATTTTCATTCAGGGTTCAGTTATTGTGATAGCAAATCCTGGAGAATTTATCAACTTTCCATCCGGTAGTTGCCTGGAAAATAAAATTGTCTCAGGAAATTTGAGAATTTTAGATCACTAAGTAGAAGAGAGAAAGAAAAAGACACCTGAGATAGCAATTTAGTCATGCGATAAACCCAGAAAAACATGCATTATGATATTCTTAAAAGAGACAATCATTTTTATCGTTAAATAAAATAATAATTTTTATGATTTAAACATGACATTCTGAAGCAGAAAATTTTTTTCTGTATTTGAACACGATCTTTTAACGCTAGGGATTCAGTCGTCAAAAATATTTTTGGATTCTTCGATTGAACGACTTCTAATTTAAGAGTTCTATACAATGAAATTATATTTAAAAAGTTTTTAATTTTCACAATTTTCATGAAACTCAATTTCAAAGGAGATGGCTTCAGCAATGATTTAAGGAGAAAGTTAACTGATCTCATCAATCAACATTATAACAACGTACAATTGAAAATTTTATTCAAAACTAAGAGATTGTTTAACCTGATCCATAAAGATTTACTCGAACTTCAAGAGAAAACTCTATTGATTTATAAATTCCAATGTGACTGTGGAGCTACATATATAGGTCGTACAATTAGGAAGTTATCAACTAGAGGGAACGATCATCTTAAGAAAGATACAGCAGTGACCAGGCATCTAAGACAGGAAGGGCACGAAGCTTCAATTTCAAACTTTTCAGTTCTATACAAAAATGCAGGGGATGACAGTACTGATGTTTGGGTGAAGGAGAAAATCTTCATAAATCTATATAAACCAAACTTATTTGTCCAAAAAAACTATTTTTATAATCTTCAACTACCTTGGCCTATGTGAGCTTATTCACTTTTCTCTCCACTGTTACTAATTATTGGAGAGTTTTGGTGTTTTTTCAGCTCACATTATATTCTTATATTCTTTGAATTTTACTATTTCTTTCATAATTTGTAAATTATTATCTTTAATGAATTCTTAACTTATATCATTTTTAAAGTATTGCCACTGATGATGCTTTATGAAATGTACATATGGCCCTAATATATATCTTATTTCTAAATCTCCTAA